>JAQFVV010012458.1:538644-1144168 GCA_028023455.1 Epiperipatus broadwayi
ATTGAATAAAAAAAATGAGCAGTAGAATATACATTGTCTTTATCAAATTTTTATTGCTTTTGTATAAAATATATAAATTTGTGAAGTGTTGTTTTTTAACAAAATTAATAGCAGTGCAAAAAAATTCAAAGTTTTATTGGTTACATATTACTGAAAAAAGGTAACAGAACATAAAACTTAAAGTGCATTCAAAAATAAATTTTAAAATGTACATTGTGGTTAGTTAATTTTTTTTACCTTCATGCTTTTTTTAATTTTTAGGCATGATTTTGGAAATATTCTCTTATTACATAAATAGCAAAATAATGAACCATTAATGAAGACATTATTACTTACAAAAATGTTTTTATATAGTATATTTACTCAAAAGTTAATTTTTTTTTTCAATAATAGCTTTATTGTTTAATTGATTTTTTATATATTTTGAATTTAAAGTAACAAATTAATATTTTTCCTATAGAAACCCATTATAGTTATTTTTTGTGTGAGGTTTTAAATTTACAATGCATTTTATGGCACCAATTGACATCACTAACTGAGATGAAGTTGTAAAAGTAAATATTACAAATAAATTATTAAGTTTTTTATAATTAAACACAGTAAATGTAAAACATGCAGATTAGTCAAACAGACAAAATACAACTACCTGTTGAATTTGCAATTGCTGTTGGGCTGATGCTGGGGTTTGCGTTACCACAACGCCCTGAGCCAAATTAACACCTGTCTGGAGATTTTGTTGAAGACTTTGTGGCACAATTCCTTGTTGTAATAATCCCTAAAAGATAATATATATATATATTCCAAAGACTCATTAATCCTCTTGTCTAGATAAAATTATTAATTTAATAAAAAAAAAGTTGATTATTAAAAATATATATTGCAAATCAATAAATTATTTAAATATTAATATATTTATAGTAAATATAAAAAAAGAGAGAAGTTGTCATAATTATGAAGTAGGAATAAGATTATATATTGTGGCATTAATCAAAAAAATCTAGTACTTAATGAAATGAATAAAACTAGTTTGGATGGTAATTTGTTGAAGGTCCTTATTATGAAAATTGTTTTTTGAAATAGATAAGATTTAATTTTAAATGTCTATAGCATATAGCAGGGGTGAGAAAATAGTGGCCCGAGGGCCACATGCGGCCCGCCAAGACAATCAGAAAAATCCACCTTGGACTGAATTTCCTTCCCATTGCAAGACAGAATATTCATCTCGTATTTTCCACTAGGATGACTACATCAATACACATGTGCAGTATAGATACGATGTGCAGTGCTTTTCCAGTTGATCTGATTAATTTCAATTTTGTCTTGTACATTAGCAAATATATACACTTCTAACTTCAGTGAAACCATGAACACTCCAAAAAAATGTAAAATCGGTAATGAATGTCATGTGTTTAATGAAGAATGGACAAACAAATATTTCTTTGGTAATACAGGGAATAAAGCAGTGTGTTTATTGTGTCATGAAAAAAAGATGCGGCCCTTTGCTTCCACAAAGTGGCCCCCGATGCGGCCCTCCACCAACCTATGTGGCCCCCGAGCCAAAACAATTGCCCACCCCTGGCATATAGTATATTTCTTTTGAAGATTATCATTGCAGAATCCTTCCTGAAATATTATCTGTGTTCCATAAATATTGTTTAATGGGATTCAAAATTTTATATAAATGATGTACCACCAATGTGCTGTTTTCACTTTACCAAGATTTGGTTATTTTACTTAAGAAACAACTACCCTCCCCCTTTATTAATCTGCCATGAAAACAATTATTATTTTATATATAAGCATTTAATATCAATTTTAATATCTTGGAATTCCATACAATTGCTGCTTATTTTTGATAAAATAATGTACTTTTGTATTGAAAAAATTAATGGTTTGATGTTAGGCAATTAATGAACTTTGTGTACAAAAGTTTAGCAGTCTCTGAACTTTGACCTAAAAATTTAATGAAAAGTAATCTCTAATTAAAAGCATCAAATGATTTCTCCAGCATTTTTTTAATTATATAAGAATGGTATCTATCATTTAATTTCAATGCCATGAGCAAATCAGTAGTCCCTAAATGGTTAGCAGTGCAGCTAGATCCTAGTAACTGATTTTTATTTTATTTTCTAATAAAAGATAGTGAATTGGTCTTCTATCTGGGCCAAATTAGCTCGGAACCCCTGCTAAGTAGTGTTCACTGCCTTCTAATGTTTACAAATTGTGCTTTGAAATTAACTGCTCATAAATATGTTCATATTTTGATGAACTTAATGTATTAAAATATGTGTAGGTATTTATGTAAATATGTTTGTAAAAATAAAAATTAAAGTATAGGTAAAAATATATAAAGCCTCCACCAATTATAAAATCTACACCATATATATATATATAGTTATGATTTGTTTAATGATAAACACTCTTACAATTATTGGACAAACTTACATTGTTCTAAAAATATTATCTCTTACATTAATTACATAATCATTTGCTAAACTGATATTGAAAGTTGTAACTAGATTAAAAAAATCTGAAATATTTCCAAGTTCCATGTTATTTTGAATCTGAAATCATAAATATAGCAGATGAATACTAATCCACAATGCCCTCAAGTTTACCTTGCGATACACCATACTCAAATATATTTTTGTAAAAAATATTGAAATAAAAAAATAAAAATTGTTAGCCACTTTTAATTTGGCTGTTAATGAAATAATAAAGAAGTTCTATGATTTATCTTCAAATATTCCAGGTTGTGATTTTTAAAATTCAATACTTAATGTTTAAAGCTTTTAAAATTTATCAAAAGCCTCCAAAATGATAATATTTAATTTAAAATTAAGTATCTTTAAAAAAAAATCATTATTACAGCTAATTCAAGTTTTTCTTAGATTAAATATAAATTTTTGGATAAGGTGTTATGTTTAAATTCAAGATTTACAGTTATGAAATATAACTTTCTTCCTATGTCACAAATTCACTATCACCTTTTTTGTTTCATTAAAAGAAAAAAAAAATTGATTATAGAAAAAAAATTAATTTTGTTTTTTAGCTAAAGAATTATTTAACTAAATTTTGGTTTCTCTTTTTACTCTTTTTTTAATTTGTAAATTTATACCGTTTTTTTTTTTTTTGATAATAAATTTGAATTTTGAGAAGATTTGATATACCAGAATTTGCATAATTGTTTTAATACACTAGTTGTGTAAATATGAAAAATTCTCTTGTAAGATGTTTAGCAGAATTTGTTGACCCATTTCAAAAAAATTTATAAATAAAATTTTTTGTTTATTAATCACGAAACGTGAGATATAATATTTTCCTATAAGCACCTACAATTCATGCCTACATTTAGCATTAAAATTAAGTCATATGTCACAACAAAAAACAACAGATGAGAAGTCCCTAATTGATAAATTCATCAATCAAATTCCCATTCTAAGACTCTAAATCTCAGTATTGAAAATTCAATCTAATATTGTTCAACAATAAATTGTTAGTGCACTCTGTTCACATTAGCATATAGAAAATGCTTTAATGTTGGTGTTTGAGATTCCACTAATCATAAGTAAGGATTAGACTCAAACACTATATACATTATTATTAATAGTTCAAACAAACTTATAGTAAATCATTCATTTAATTAATAACTGAATAGATTTGTTTTCGGCATTCTTTATTCTTATTTAGAGATTCTTAATGGCAAACAATCCTAAAAACATCAATAACTCATGCCGCTTGGGTATTAGTTCCACCAGAAGTTATTAAAGACAGATATAAACTGGTATTTTTACCCTACAAAATATCTAAGTATCATGGAGGTTAAATGTATCTGTAAAAAGTTTAATGCTTCTATCATTCTCTTTTTGTTTATGAAAAGTATTAAGCAGTTCAAATATTTCTAAAATATAACCAGAAATCAATATATGAAGAAATAGGTTTACACAAATTTGATCTCCATATTTAATCAGTGTACCATTACTCAGCAATTCTTAAAGAAATCTGAGGAATAAAGTAGCAATAATTGCACACCATATTTTCAAAGATGGGTATATCTCTGAATGAATAAGGTTGTATGTAATTCCATTTAGATTTTGGTCATCACTAAATACTTATCTTAACAGAGAGAATGAGATGACCTAACTAGTTAACTCAACACTGAACATTTGGCATGTTTGTTAGAAATGAGAAAATTGACTCATTTTCCTAAGTGGATATAGTATTTACATATTATAAAAAAAAATGAGGAACCACTATGCTAAATCTAAGGATTTAATCTAGATTCTTTGTCCAGTAATATATATATATATATATATATATATATATATATATATATATATATATATATATATATATATATATATTGTAACCTCATGGTTCTGCCAAACTTTAGTAGTGCTAAACTCTATAGCCTCACGTTTGTGGCACCAAAACTGTAACCTCATCTGCGGTGCTAGATTTTAACCTTACTCTGCGCACCTTTCACTTGTTTAATCTTAATAAAACTCTCATTTATATCAAGTAGCTAGTCAGTTAAAATTTATATATTTAGGATCAAATATATATCGGGGCGCCAAATTGCAGCTATAAATTGTAACCAGCTCTCATTTCTATCTGACTGGAGATAACTCTGTAATAAATGCAAAGAACTCATAATCTATATTCAATAGCTACAATTATATAACACGGAATGTCTGTGTTATGTTCTCTAATCAGAGAGTTCTTATTCTTATTTCTCTCTCACATCTATTCTTAGATCAACTATAAATTCATGGTCCCTATTTATAATAATGGAATAATTTAGCACAGTATAATAATGTTGTTATACCAAGCTACTTGACTTCCAAACTAGCTCTGAGATCAAAATTGAATTGCTCTTTCTCAAGGTCTAGATCTATCAAGAGGTGCCCCTATAAATGATTATATTGCAATGGATATGATCCCATATCTGCCAAATAAATTTTAATAAAAGTTCAATAGTGGGAATCACTCTGAACACCTGAGAGCAGGAAAGGGGTTTTATGTCTGCTCCCAGCATTCAACACATTACAATGAATCAAAATTTAAATTGAGCAACTTAATTTAACTATTCCCTGTCATTTTATTCTGTTATTTCTAATTTATCTTTAATTGATAACCTTAATAAATTTTATTTTGCTGAAGTAAACTATGGAAGTAAACCATGGACATGATTCAGATAATTAATTAAATTTTACTTATGAAAGTAAATTACGGAAATAACCGTAAATTAGATTAAGCAAATTAATCATAACAATAAATTATATAAACTGAAGTCTATAAAATGACTTATATAAAATGAATTATATTACTCAAATATGGCAGTATTAAATTACTATTGTAAATCAATAATGAAAATAAAGTATTAATGTCAAATTGACCATGTGAATCGAATATGGAAACAAGATAATAATAACTACTGCAAATCGATTTTGGAAACAAAGCATCATTACAAAATAATTAACTAAATTTAAAATATAACTCATATTACCTTAAATATAGGTGCTGGATATACGGATTCTGGAGATATTTGAAACATCAAAACACAAAACATAATGTAATCTTATAACAATAATAAAACTTTATTACATGAAATAATAAATATAAAATTAAAACCAAAACACACTAAATTGTAATATTGTTCCACAAATATATGCTTCTGATCTATGTTTGAGTTAACTAATTTCTTGAATGACTCACTTTCGGTTTTGACCCTTCATTTATTATAAATGATTAATAACAATCATAAATACAGACGCTGGAAACAGAAATTCGTATATTTTAGCTTTAAGAAATCTTAACTTGAGAGAGAAGAAAACCTACAAATCTCTACCTCCCCCTCCTTTTATCGTAAACATTGTCTATTGGACTATTCCAAAATATTATATTCGTTTCAATTATCTTAACCAGCAATGTGGAATAATTTGAAAATTTAAATCATTTTATTAAGTAATAATTTTCACATTTCCAATGAAGAAGGATTATACGTCACAAAATTTACCCTACTAAATATTACAAACGGGTTTAAATTCAAAACCCACACTTTCACATTCATGCTTGTCAGATCTTTACGTTTTGACTGTATATATCGTAACTAGTTCGGTATGCCCACCCAGCTTGACGACCTCAATTTACCATCATTCAAAAAAAATCAATCCAGATCGGTCAGTTTATTACTTCTAAATCCTTGTCATCTTCCTCATACATATATATCTGATTGAATCCTTATCCTTTCCGAGCAACATTGGTATGTCTCAGATAAGAAAAACTCTCTTCACATCACATTACCACACAGCGTCTATAACTCGATAAGGGAAATATAACAACTACAACGGTATCGACTTTAAACTTAAACGATTTTCTTGAGCCAGGGAGAGATCTATCCTAAGATCCAGAATTGTGTAAAGAGCTTGTCTTAGACACTTATTCCCTATATTGGCTTGCAACATTTTCTGTACTTAAACAGTAACTTTATTACTGATTCCCTATCTTAATAAATAAATGGAAACTTAGTCCTCTAACTGCTATGGTATCTATAAATCTGGAGACAACCACTTCTCATCCATTGGGTGGTAGGATTACTTTCATTAGTAATGATAAGCATTTATAACTCTAAATCTGCCCACACATACATCGATTCTAGTCTAGATAATGACAAGACTAACCGGATCTCAAATCAATACATAGATGAATTATTTTAATTTTAACCGGTCAAGCCAATAACATACCTAATATCTATATCAATAACAGATCAACACTCACAGCATAATAATGGGTTTTATGACCATCCTCTCACTCTTCATTATTTACTATTAAGCATAATTAAAATTTTGTTAAGAGTAATAAAATATTTATATCATTTCTCTCTTTACTTTTAAGTCTAAATTTACGTGAGCATCTATATTCAAATGGTATCAAAATCATTTTTCTTTCTTTCCTTCACATTTTAAACATAAACAAAATATTAAATTAAATAATCTAGTGATCAGAGTGTTACATAGCATATAAACAAAAAATGACATATAATACTAATAATAATAATAAAACAAAATAAATGACATATTATATTAATGAAATAAATGAAGAATAAATATCAGTATTACAGACAGTCTCTCTAAATTTCTCTTTTCTTCCACCGTTCATTAATTAATTACTATATTTGGTTCATTTTACTTGAGATAGCTATCAATTGCACCTCAGACAGTTAACTTTACTTAAAAACGCACAGACAGTCATTTGAATTAAGATCGATATAAAACGTAGATAGTTAGTTACTTTAAAATTTGTAGATATTTAAATCAGAATGTAGATACAGTATAGTTAATAAATTTAAAAGTTCTGCTGTTACCTTCCACTTGACGATTCTTCCTGAGATTGGATTCACTTTGTTCTCCTTTCTTCTTTTCTTTGATTGTAGATATTTAAAGGTTCAAACTATGGCAATAAACAGCTTTTGGTTACTAACATGAATAAACTTTCTCTTTAAAAACATTATAATAGAAGATCGTTGTAATTCTTTAAACGAATCTTAAATAGCCAGATAAATGGAATTGATCTTTTAATTTGAGAAAGGAAATTTGACCATTTTCTCCTTATAGGAGATTTTATAAGTAGATTGGATAAAATTTGAGCAGACAATAACTTATCAAAAGTTGACTTCTTCATGATTAATTTTGAGAAGACAGAGATATGCACCATGATTTTTTTGAATTAGAACTTCATATTTGGGTCTACTATACAATTTGATTTCATTATTAAAATTGTATAGAAAATTTTAAAAAACTTACAAAATATATACTTTTAGATATTAATTTTTAGTTATAGTTAGCTAGCTTAGTTTCAATCAGCAAAAGTTTCTTTTTCTCCCCTTTTTCCTTTGTTCTTTTAGTTTTTATAATATATATATAAGTGGAGAGCTAAAATTTTAAAATAAAGATAAACAGTATGCTAAGCCAATTAGTGGTAGAAGTCAATGTAGTGAAGGCCAAAATAAATTGGCTAACAGTAGTGTAAAGATCAGAGAAAACCAGTAAGTCTACTCATATGATCAATAGACAAAAAGAAAGAATACAAGTGCAAAAGAATCAGAATATGAGCAAATAAAACAAAACAATCTTTTAAATAAGTAAGGACAATAAAGCCGAAAAAAAAAGACAACCAATAACATTAATCACATGATCACATTTCCTATACTAGCACATTAATTGTTGATAAACAGAGTAATCAATGGATGCCAGAAGGCTTGTGCATAAAATCCCTATCTAATGCCTAATCATCCAATATCCCCAGACTAGTTTCTGGCTTGTGGCCTTCGTCAGTGAGGAGCTTTGGATCTGAGAGCACTGCATCTAGATCTTAGGATCTAATGCAACCCTCTAGCAACCACCTTTTATCTCTACTTAACTACAAAACTATGAGAATGAAATTGAAAACACAAAAAATATTTTCAATCTAAGCTCAATAGCTTATATAGTCATATGGGTCTATATAAGCTATTGAGCTTAGATTGAAAATATTTTTTGTGTTTTCAATTTCATTCTCATAGTTTTGTAGTTAAGTAGAGATAAAAGGTGGTTGCTAGAGGGTTGCATTAGATCCTAAGATCTAGATGCAGTGCTCTCAGATCCAAAGCTCCTCACTGACGAAGGCCACAAGCCAGAAACTAGTCTGGGGATATTGGATGAGTAGGCATTAGATAGGGATTTTATGCACAAGCCTTCTGGCATCCATTGATTACTCAGTTTAGCACAGGTGGCAATACTGTATGGAGAGTTTTGCTCTGTTTATTAATAAGGTATGTATTGAAGCCTATGTTGCCAAAGTTCCTATCATATATTTAGAAATTATAGATAAAATAAGTTGTTTACTTCAGTGACAACTGTAACTAAAAATGTAAATCACTTAAATAAAAAAGCAAGATAGATTGGAAAATGACCATTAGGAGTCTTATAAAATAAAAAGATTGAATAATTCTGAATTGTTAGTAATGATATCATGTCAAATATGAATACTTAGTTGAAAATATATTTATACAAAGATTAATAAAGTTCTATTTGATGTGCAGTTCAATTGTATATATATAATTCATAAGATTTTGATCCAAATATGCATAATGCTGAAGTAAAATAAATACATAAATTAAGATGATGAAAATTTAATTAATTAGCTAATCAAATAAAATAAAGTATTATTCACTTTCAACCATTAACACCACATTATAATAAGCAGTTCTCTAAAAGCAATTGTAAATCAAGATATGAGTAATTTGACTGGCTGGTTAATTAAATATTTGTGTAAGTTAATTCATATACAGTATGCATATTTGATTATGGCCCAGGGGTGGATAAATAGCGGTTGACTAAGAGTTTTTACATGGCTCGCCAAGACAATCAGAAAAATCTGCCTTGAACTGAGATTTCCTTCCGTGCACAACTGAATATTCATCTCGTATTTTCCATTAGGATGGCTACATCAATACACATACACAGTGTAGATATGATGTGCAGTGCTTTTCCAGTTAATCTGGTTAATTTCAATTTTGTCTTTGCATTAGCAAATATACACATTTCCAACTTTAGTGAAACCATGAACCCTCTGAAAAAATGTAAAATTGGTGAAGAATGTCATGTGTTTAATGAAGAATGGACAAATAAATATTTCTTTGGTAATACAGGGAATAAAGAAGTGTTTATTGTATCATGAAAAAAGGGTGTGGCCCTCAGCTAACCTTCGCTTCCACAAAGTGGCCCCCAATGTGGCCCTCCGCCAACCTCTGCAGCTCCCCGAGTCAAAACAATTGCAACCCCTGGATTACGCTATAATGGATTAATTATGAAGTTGTTTTCAATGTTATCTTAGGCTATTTCATAATAATATTTCAATGTTTAACTTTGAAAGATAGCATCATAATCATTTCATACTTGAACTTTCTTTGTGCTTTGTAAAATATTTCATTGTGGCACGGCTGTAACACAAGCTATCTTGCCCAAGACATTTCACAAATTTGCATACCTACAACCCACTATACTTTAGTATATAGGTTTGATTAATAGATAGATTTCTTTATATTGCAAAAGAAAATGCATTTGCATATAATGCCATTAGTGAATCTAAGATGCAAAAAGAAACTAAAAAGATATGCACTTTTTATATTTAAATTATTTTTTTATACATAATTTGGGACAGAAAGCTCACTTTATTCTGATATATATATATTAAGCATTAAATCACCACACATTGTTAAGACATCCAATACTGCCTTCTGTGAACTAATATATAAATAAATTAGAGTTCATATTTCAAAATAGCCAGAAATACGAACTCTAATGTATTTATATATTAGTTCACAGAGAGCAGTACTGGATTTCTTAACCACGTGGGGTGATTTAATGCTTAATATTTGTATATATTAATTAATGTAAAGTTGTAATAATATTTAGCTGTTTTACCAATAGCATAAAAAAAAAATTCTTAAAATGATTTTTTATTATTTCTACAAATATACACAAACATATCATTTTGTTGAAATGCCATAACAATGAACAATAGGAGAATTAATATTGGAGCTGCCTTGGATTTAGCATTTATATGAGAATGGTTTTGCATTTTATATTGAAATGGATTATCAGATAGCTTGCTGTCTGCTATTGAATGATGTCAATGTCTATAAAATAGTTATCTTGGGAGAGCTGTTTAGCTGATTGATGTGATGTTAAAGATTATAATGAAAAATTATTGTGGATTTAATTGTTGGTTAATTAAAATATTGTTTGAGTAAGTTAATTTGGGAGATTTTGATGCCTTGCGATTATCACTTTGTAATTATTAAATTGGTTTGCTGCTAATAAAAGAAAATGACATCCTTTAACACTCAAATTGAATTATTTCTTAACTTTGAATTACATGATAAAGGTAAATATATATATTTAGGTTTTTATTAGTACAACCCTCACCTTAACTCTAACATATTGCAACTATCTATCAAATCACTTCACTTTTCGAGTTAAATCTAAGATCTTGGAATTATTTAAAGATATATTTAAATTTAATTTCATATAAATATTAGATATATTTAAAACTGCTACCCCTACTCATTCCTGAAAAATGTGAACAAAGACATCTGAAAAATACAATCCCTAAATTGCACATCTGATGCTGAAACAGCACTCATCAATTGGTTCAGGTCATAATCTCTTACCTATGACTTCATTATTTGTTCAGTGTTGATTTGATTATCTGGTTAATAAAAATGTATTTGAATAAGTTAATATATTAAGAGATACTGAGTAGATTACTTAAAAAAGGTAAAATCAAAAATAAAAGTAATGAATTGCTCTGTAAGTACTTTATAATTATAAAATTGATTTGTTGCTAATAAATGAAAGAAAATCCCATTCTTTAATACTGTTAAATTGAATTATTTTTTAACTTTGAATTGTATGATGAAGATATATATATATAAAATACATATTTTGCGGGTTCATCCGTGTTAAAAACTTTTAATATTAATATACTGACGTTTCGACTTGGTCACACAAGCCATCCACAGATTATAAAAGGTAGAAAGACAGTTGCAGAGGTGCTACAATCACTGATTTGAATAAAACATTAAAATTCCACCAATAGCAAAAATGTTAAATTTAGGAATGTTTTTTAAAAAAATCTTTCCAAATAGGAGGAAGTTTGCACGTATCATCTCGCTTATTGATACAATATGGCCTTTTAAGTATCTCAATGGCTTCTCTAATTTTGCACTGGTAGAGATTATCACATCTGGATATGATTCTGGTACTAGAAAAATCAATTTTATGACCTGAATCTATAGTATGGAGTGAGAGTGCTGAAGATGATGAGTGTTGTTTAACTGCATTAGCATGCTCATCTTTCCTAACACTGATGCGATGATTACTCATAACTATGTAAGAAGCTTTACAATTTTTACATGAGATTTGATAGACACCATGAGATTAAAGAGGGATTGAATCCTTAGGCTTGGTTATTATATTGCTGATCTTTTGAAGAGCAGAAAATGCTGTATCTATATTATAGTGTTTTAATATACGTCCGATACTGTCTGTAGTTCCTTTTACATATGGAACACAAATCCTAATAGCTGATTTATCATCTTTTTGTTTCCTATTTTGAGCTTGAAATAAGGCTTTTTTTTTTATAAATTTATATTATAACTATTAGAAGAGATGAATATAGATACAGCATTTTCCGCTCATCAAAAGATCAGCAAGATAATAACCAAGCCTAAGGATTCAATCGTCGCATCAGTGTTAGGAGAGATGAGCATGCTAATGCAGTTAAACAACACTCATCATCATCAGCACTCTCACTCCATACTATAGATTCAGGTCATAAAATTGATTTTTCTAGTACCAGGATCATATCCAGATGTGATAATCTCTACCGGTGCAAAATTAGAGAAGCCATTGAGATACTTAAAAGGCCAGATTGTATCAATAAGTGAGATGATACATGCAAACTTCCTCCTATTTGGAAAGATTTTTTTAAAAAACATTCCTAAATTTAACATTTTTTGCTATTGGTGGAATTTTAACATTTTATTCAAATCAGTGATTGTTGCGCCTCTACAATCGTCTTTCTACCTTTTATAACTCTGTGGATGGCTTGTGTGACCAAGTCGAAATGTCAGTATATTAATATTAAAAGTTTTTAACATGGATGAACCTGCAAAATATGTATTTTATATATGTAACCCGTGCAAATCTTCGTTTTAACATATATATACATTGAAGTATGATAAGTTTGTAAAAGTAAGATTTACAGTTTTAAAGTATTTTTTTTCTTCTTACAATTAGAAAAATGTTATAATAATATTCATTCCATAAAATATCATCATTAAAAACCAAATCTGAAAAAGATTTATTCATTTATTATTGAAATAATAATTGAAAATTAAAGGATGATTATTTAATTTGTTTTTTTACACAATTTAATATACAATAGCACCTCACAAAAATGACCAACTGCTTAACATTTTCTCTCCATTGAGTGTTTCATCTATGTGGTATCGTCAATTTCATATTTAGTCATATTTGCAGAAGTGTAAAGAAAAAACCATGTACAATATACATGCACTATGTCACTTTGTAGATAATTTTCTGCACTTTTTAAAGTACACCAAGCATGGTAGAAAGACATATTTTTAATCTTTGTAAAAGTTGTATTAAAAAAATTACTAAAAGAAAAAAATGCAGACATTTTAATATATAAGACAAAATAAATTGATGGAATGATCTGAGATATGTATAATTTTAATTATTATATCTTTTTGTTACATAAATACATTATTTTAATGTAAAACTATTTTAATTATAAAAAGGAAATTATTTACCACTAATAATATTAATTACATTTTTAAATATTGTTTTTTTTTTTCATGCAATGTTTATATGCTCATATACATATGAGCACATGAACAAATCAACCTAATGCAGTTAAATATTGTATTTTGTAATTTCCACCATAATAAACATTATTATTAAAATAGGCATTTGAAAATAAAAAACATTATTATTAAGAAAAATATCATAAGAAGAGTTAGGTCTGAGATTCTGTGGAGTGATGGAAAATTTTCTTTTCCAGAAAGTCTTATTAATGCTAATAGTACATATATTTCTCCTTTTTTTTTTTCATTATTTAGTGTAGAATATGCTTAAAATATTAAAAATGTTTTAATTTTAAAATTAATATATCTAAATGTACAATTATAAAATTAATAAATTTAAAAATGTTAAAATTATTTATTTTTATTTTATGCTAATTATTATATTTTCTTAGCATAACTATGGATGGATCATTTAATATTTTATTTTTTCATAACACATTATTAAGTTATTGTAAAAATCACATCATCAGAGACATAAAAAAATCAATATGTTTTGTCAGATGAAAACCAATTAATGACTATTTGCCATAATGTTTCTAATCCATTCAATGCTAGTCATATATTTGTATTGTTAGTGTTGTGGTTAAATTAATGGGTTCTCCATAATTTTGATATTCAAGATTCTTGTCATGATTTTTATGAACTTATTTTAATTTTAGCTATTATATCTAGATATTAGTAATAATCAGAAAAAAACATCATCCATTTAACAACTATTTTATATTATTTACATCATCACTGCCAGAAAAAAATATTTTTTTTGGTAATTTATCTTTTTTTATTAAATTATTAAATATTTATTTTTTAATAAGTAAGTGATGTTTATATGTAGATTTTTAAAAATAAATTAAATTTTTAATAGTATCTTAACATGATGTCAAACAAGTAATACAATATTAGTATTTTTTTTATTTATAAAATAGATTTTTCTATTTTTGATAATATTTTCATTAATTATATATATTTTAAGTGACACAGTCACGAAATTGTTTGTATAATTACAATATTACTGTTTTTTTTTATTTGTAACATTGATTTTTTTCCATTTCTAATATTTTTATTATATGCATATAATTTTAAATACATTTTTGAAATAAAAAAAATAAAGATTAGATTAAAAAATTCCTGTTAAATATAGCTGAGTTCATTTAAACAAACAAATAAATAAAACTGGGAAGGTATTTAGTATTCTCAATATTTTAGTGTTTTTCCAACAAATATACACTCAATATCTAAATTCAAAATAAATATGATAACATTTTAAAGATATCACCCTACTAATGGTATTCTGTGTTTAGGCATAAGGTTGATATTTTTTTAAAATTTTGATTATTATGTATTGGGTGTCATATATATAGTATTTTTTAATTAACTAAATGAATCTTATATCTAGTGGTAGTAATAAAAAGTTGTTAACATCTTAAATGATGAAAATGTGGCATATCCTTTATTATCTATACAATAAATAGTTATTTTTAATTCTAAAAAAATTATATTTATATAATAACTAACTTTTAAACTTATGAAAATATAAATTAAAAACATTATCACATTTATATCTAGACAATAATTAAATTAAGATGATTTTTAGATAGTATCAAAATTTTTAATTTCCGAAAAATAAACAATAAAATTGTTAAAAAAACATATTGTTTTAAAAAAATATACTTATTTTTACATTGATATAAAGCTGTCACTAAGAGTGGAGGTACATTTTTTTAATGGTAAATAGTATTCATTTTGCCTTTATATCAGTTTTATAAGTGTAGCACTATTGCAAACTTAATATATAAATAATAGTAACATGCTATTTATCATTAAAAGCCTTCATAGATTAAAAAAGCTTAATTCATTTAATGGAGATAATCTTAATGATGGGGATCTAGTTCTTGACCTGCCATTATTGCAAGGTATTAAGTGCAACTTTTATAATTTACCTATATTTAACCAGATAAGACTGCTTCATTTCTGCTATCTTTTGAAGAGTTGACATTGAATATAAACTACTTAAAATTAAAGCATGTTTAATTTTAATATGAAAAAAAAAGAAGAGATCTCTCTTCAAATCTAGAAACTAAATCTGTTTTCTGGATATTTGATATTTTTCTCATACTTTGGGATGCTGATTTTGACAATATCTATTCAGGAAACATGTTTTATATATATCCTGCTACTGTAATCAAATTAATAACTTAAAATTGTCAATCACTCTACAACCTAGGATATAGCAATATAATCATTATGAAATCATCAATTATATACATTAACGACAAATTGTAAACTAATTTCAGGCTTCTTTAACATTTTGAATCTATTGTAACTTGCATTTAATAAAAGACTTGCAAATCTGACAAAGCACAGCCTAATATATAAGAAATAAGTATATTTTATGGGTGTATAGAATTCATTACGCATTGTTATGTAAACAGGATGGATACAATTGAGTTAAGAAATTCTTGCATGTAGACTTTAGATAATTTAATTTACATGCAATTATAAGCCATTCACATAGACATTTAACACTGAACTGTACATACTTATATAAAATACAAAATGGAACTTATAGCTACTCTAATACAGGTTTTTGTCATCAGTTCATGTTTCTTGTGGTTTTACCTGAGATTGAAAGTTATAAATTGATAAGAAATATATTGCAACAATAATTACCCAACGATATTCACTTGCATAAACATACCTCTACTATATATATAAGTGAAAGTTTATTTGGTTGTTATTTAATAACAGAATAAATATTGCACCAATACTGATGAATCATGCATGACTTTTATTGTATCTTACGTAAATGTTTGAAACAAGTTGGAAATTTACTCCTAATGCAAGCAAAGTCATGAATAGAAAGTCTGTAATAGCAGTGACCTCTCAGGAATTTTTCATTTATATATTGTACTGTTTTCTGCCTAATCTATTTATTAGACATGAATGGACGTATGATTAGGTTTGTATATCTGTTACAAATATATCCACCTACCACACACACACACCTAATCTATGTATTGCATATAACCATTTAAGATTTAGCATAAGCGTTGTATATTTCCAGGTAATACAGTCCTAATTATATCAAACTAATTCATACATTCTTGTAAAACTCACCAGCAATGACAAGTAGTGGTTAACATTATCTATCTACTACTTAACACAAGTAAGGGCAATTTGACTTACTAAAATAGATGCTAACCTTCCTCTACATTGTCATCCTTAATAGTTTAAATTCATTTTGTTTTTATTAGGCGCCAGGATTCTATTTAGAAATCTCTATTAAATTGATAGTGGAAGTGTGATATATATATTTTAATACTCTGAATAATAAACCTGAAATACAATAAAGTGTGTTGTCACCAACAGTTCAATTTTTAAAGAAGATCGCTGAGAGAATATATTTACAAGGCTTAAACAATGACACATTGTAATTCATTTTATTATTATTATTATTAAAAGCATATTTATTTCAAAATAATGAATAAAACAAAGATAATATTATAACAATCCTTGACCATATTTATAGTTCAATATCATCCATTAATTAATTTTTTTTTATAGTTTACGTGACAAGGTTAATATCTCCGAAAGTTATTTCAATAAATATTGAGTTTAAAGTTTAATTTCTTACTGGCAAGATTATCCAGTAAATAGTTCTTTGGTAATAAATATAGTCATCGAGCCTTTACTCTGTGATCCGTATGTTAAGTTCTAGGTTTGACGTGATGCTTCTATTTCAGGTAGGTGATGACTTCATTTTTCTAAATCAATATAATGATGTACAAGGAAAAGGAAAGATCGGTGATGTACAAGTATTCTCGCCGCCCATCTGCATATGGGCAACTATCCTGGGGTAATTCTGCATTTTGCAGCATATCCAAGAAAAAAACAAAGGAAAAGTCCTCTTTATTAATGTCCATCCCTTTTATATCCACCTGAAAACTCATCATGCATGTATATGTTAAACACCTCCCGAATTCAAATTTTTATCTTTCATTAGATTTTTGTTCTCAAAGTTATCTTTCTTGTAACTACCATGGCCATATTTAATTACCAATGTCACACTTTGCAGAACTTTTATCGATATTTAAAATCAGTAGAAACTTTTATTATTTAAATTTGCTCTTTTTCCTTTTTTTTTTTTATTATTGAAAGTAAAAAAAAACCCATAATGTGTATTGCCTCAAGAAAAAGAAATTTTTATACGTTTAATTACTTTCAAAAACTAAAATTTTATTTACACATTAGAGTGGATACAAATGAAATCAATGATGGGATAAAACAATGACAATAAGAAAATTTCAATGTATACATATAAGTGTGATATGAAAGCCATGTATATAGAAAAATTCAGAAGTTGTATTAGATCTATAATATAGTCTCAGGAGCTGCATAGGAAAATCATGATAGTTAATTAATGCAATTATGAAAGAAACATAGTTAAATATAAATAAAATTAAAAATTACACTAATGTCTTAAGGCAGTGCATCATGTGCTTAATTAGCTAGAATATAAAGTCAAACCTATATATAAGGTTTGGAAATTCTATTGATTAATGATTATCCTGGCCCAAAGAGTAATGAGGATTATAACAATATTTACAAGTTGATATAGGTAAATTAATTGTACAGTATGCAATTAATGCAAAGATTGTGTGTTATTTATATGGGATGCATGAAAGTTCTACATAGTTAAAGTTTAGATTATTCTTAAGTGAAAGATGGGATATCTTATTTATTCAATGGATGGGAGAAAGTTCAAGTTTTGGGCCTAAGAAATGCATGAATTAGGGCTCCAGCCTCATCTGGTTCCAGGTTTGGTCAATTAGCCAAGGTTGACAAGTTCGTTTATCCTCATCTTTTATCTTGTAGAGGTATTTGAAAAATCAGTTAACTATTGAATCATCACAGCCATGATCAAATATCATGCTACATCTGGCAGTCCAAATTGAGAAGTTAATGAAAGTGGCCAGTCTTATTGTTCCGAACTGACCCTTTTTTAATTGCTGCATTAAAAGAAATGTTAGCTGGGTCATTGCCATTTATCTGGTCTAATGCTATATTATGGAGATAAGTCCATGAATCACATTGATCCAGAATGTGGCCAATAGATTCCTCCTGTTTGTTACATAGGGGACAAAGAGGGTTGATGTTATAACCCCTTTGGTAGTGGAGAAAGGCAGCAGTAGGGAGTGCTCCAAGGATGATTTTTATTAAAAAATCAACAAATTTTGGACTTAGTTTGATGAATTTTGTTAATTTGGAAAATTGAGTGATTCCTATTGAAAGTGTATTAATGGATTTAGTTTTCCCAGGAAACAATCGATAAACTTCCCAATATGATAATTTCCCCTGACAAAGAAACCCCGATAAGTGGAAGTTTTGAATAATCACTGTAACTTGCCTTTGTCACCAAATGCTTCTCAATCTAGTCAGGGGTCAATCGATAGGTTCTATTTTTTACTTGGGGAAGGGGCATTCCATATCGGGGTTATCCTTAAAAATCTTGAATAGTATATTATGAGTTCGTTGGAGGCTAAAAATCTTTAGCGAGTGAAGGCTAAGTCCATTAAGAAGTTTGGGTTTTTGTAATATGTTGAGGCTGATGACAAAAATCTTGCCTTCCCAGCAAAGTTTTCTGCATAAGGTTTCAATTTTTCAGATAAATTTGCATGTGGTGGAAAATCTTTCTAGATAATATGTTATTTTGGGCAATACTATAGCATTAAGTAGTGCTACCTTCCCCAACAAGGACAGGTAGACTTTAGATAGTGATGTTACTGTAGAGTTGACCTTAGCTAGTAAGGAAGTTTGGAGTTCTTTTCTCATTATGGATGGGGGGAGGCTAGGGGGAAGCCGAGGAATTTTCTGAGGGGGGCTTCAAATCCACCTGGTATTTGCTTGCCTGACAGGATTGACCATATGGCTGATTTCGTTCTGTTTATTCCGAGACCAAATTTGTGAGAAAATTAGTCCAGGAGTTCCTCAAGCCTAGTGAACTCATCCCAAGATGAGAGGAACACAGCCACATCATCCATATAGGGAAATATAGCGAATGTTTTCCCTCAGCATAGGGATGGCTATCCCAGGAAAAGCAGCCTCAATGCTTAGCAGCAATGGGTTCAGATAGGCTGTGAAGAGGAAAGTACTTAGTGGTGAGCCCTGAGGGATGGAAATATAGGGCCGAAATCCTGCAGCCACTCTACCACCGAGAGATAGAAATACCTCCCGATTGTGAAGTAGGTTCTCTATCATCTGGAGATATGTTGAAGGTACTCGGAGTTTCTCCAGCACACTAAGTAATACTTCGACCCTGACGCAATCAAAGGCCTCAGCAAAGTCGAGTTGAACTGCAATTGGTTGGGACATTTTTCTCCTGCGAACATGATCTATGAGAAGGCGAAAGCCGCTGACGGCATCGGCAGTCGAGCTCCCCTTCTTAGCAAATTGGTATCAGGACAAATGATCTATAATGATGTCTCGGATATCCTCTTTAATTAGGCCTTTGATTGTCTTTACTAGTAAGGGTAACATCGAGATGTGCCGGAGGTTGTCCAATGGTGTGGTGCTTCCCATTCCTTAATAAGGGGATCCAAGGCAATTGGACACATTCCATAAATTTTCTGGGTCCATCGATTTTCTGGGGGCCTTTAGCCAGAAAGTAAATCATTCCTTTGATTATTGGGATGGTAAAGGCATGAAGGTGTTTCATGTACAAACTTGGGAATGCCATGTAGGCCAGGATGAGTTCTATCTGGGAATGATCTTAATTCTGATAGGATCCTAGTTTCAGTGATCTTGGGTGGAGTTGATTCCCTGTTGACGAGATTCCTACGTGAACTAGTTACTCCCAGAGGCTGGAATTTTCTGTAGTAAAATTCACAAATTTTGGCCAACATGGAAGAGCCGGAATATTCATTGCCCTGTATCTCTATTGACCTAGGGGCCCTAGATCTTTTGCCAGAGCCCATCTTAGGTAGCCTCTGGTCCAGCAAGGTTGGTGATGAAGGTATTGACGAGCTCTCTTAATTGAGAGATACTCAGCAATGGCTCCTTGAGTGTGCTTATATTTTGTCTTTAGATGCAGAATATTTGAGACAGTTTGGGTCACAAGGAAGTGAGCTGAGCTCTCTGGCAATGGAGTCCAGTTCATGAAGCATATGAACTGGACCCTTGGATTTAAGTGTGCATTTATTGATTAGGTGTTGGAGTGTGTCAACAAAAGCCCTCCAAGTAGCCTGTACAGGAAGTGAAATTAGCTGTAACCGATTAAAGGCGATATAAGCTTCTGATCAGCTGGATCATAATATTGCCCTTAGTAAGCATATGAATGGTTCATAGTAGTTCATTAATGATCTGTGAGACAGTTCCCAGGCTGACTCTAACTTCTAAGGCAAAGTGGTCAGAAAATACTGTAGGCTATAGATGAGCTTCTATAATTGGTGAAAAGGAGGGAGAAAAGAGGATGAGGTCAATGAGTAATCTGGACTTTTGAGTGTAAAATGAAAATGCGGTTTGAGGGAAGAATCTCCTTCCACTTTCCATTTGTTGATTTAGAAATTGCGTAAATTTGTTTTGACATTGTTCATAGGTGAGATTAAAATCTCCGATGATGAAAGTGGGAAGAGTACTGATTCTGAGGAAGGAATTTATAGTATGAGTAGTCCTGAGAACTGTGTCTGAATCCTTGGATAAGTATAAATTTATTAAATTAAAGGGAAAACTATTGATTTGAATGATGGCTATTAAATAGTCTATGTGCAAAATTTTAAAAAAGGAAATAGGGGAATTTTTATTGATGATTATTGCAACTCCTCCTGAAGCAGAGGAGGAGTAGGAGTAAGTTTAATTAAATAAAAGATTTATTTTATATGTATACAAAATTCACCTAACATATTTTCTTTTTTTTTATATTCCATTTTCAGCATAATCTTCAAATTCCACTGCCAACACACCTTGCACGATTGCAATATATTAGAAGGATTATTTAAAGTATTGTAATGGAAAAATGATTATAATGCAGACTTCTATTATTTTTTAAAATAAGTAATTTAGAAAAATTACATCCGAGATTGATTGTCTATGCCAGTGGTCTTCAAACACCAGGCCACGGACCGGCACCGGGCCACAGAAGTTTTCTGTCGGTCCGCAGCTAGGCTAGCAAGAAAGTTTGTAATAACAAAATAATAAGATTTTAAACTTTTAATTAATAAGAACAATTTTTATTTATTTTTTCATCGCATTTTTTCCCGATTTAAAAAAAAGAAACAGAACAAAAACAAAATCTAATCAATCATACATAAATTAATTTGTTTTTCTATTTATCACAGATGTTTATGGGAGGGGGGGTTATTATACAAACTCCGGTTGCCTTTTGATAGCCAATCATGGCTGCTTATCAGTGTTGTTAAAACAATAAAATGTAACGTGACTTTTTTTGATCTCTTAAATTTTTTCTATGGCGATTTTTTTTTTTTTTTGGCTTTAAATCAATTTTTATTACCTTTTTTTAAAAATAAAAACCAAAAAATAAGTTCTGTCTCTAACTTTTACAAAGTATTTCTCAATACACCCCCACCACCCCAAAATAAAGTAAGATCAAAACTTTTGACTTTTTCAAGTTTCGTTTTCTTTTTTTTTTTGTTTAAAAATACGCCCACTTTTTTTTGGCTTTATTTGTATACTGCTAAAATACTAAAACTTTTATTTTTAAAACCAATTTCTGTTACCTTTTTTAAAAAATAAAAACAAACAAAAAATAACTTTGGTGTCTATCTTTTGCCTCAGTATTTCTTAACCCCCCCCAAAAAAAAAAAATCAAAACTTTTGACTTTTTCAACATTCAAGTGAATAACATTTTATTCTTGCAGTTTTGACTTTTTCAACATTCAAGTGAATAACATTTTATTCTTGCACGTTTTAACAATGAAATAATAAATGTAAAATGCAAGCACATTAATGAGAACGATTGTTATTGTGTTTTCTGTAGCAGTATCGACTGCACAACTCGAGAAAGAGTGTTTAGCATGTGATGGTAAGTAACACCATTACAATACACAATAACTAGTGTGCTGTTTTGGTCAGTTAAAACAATTATGCTAATTTAATGCTAAGCAGGTTACATCTTTATCTAAACTTCTGCCGGTCCGCGAAATCTTATCCTTATTTTTATCGGGCCGCAGGTGTGAAAAGGTTGAAGATCACTGGTCTATGCCATTAAAACTTGACAAGTATGTTAAAAGAATTACATATAAAAGTGAGCATCAGTAATAAGTGATATAGTATAATTCAAATATTTTAATAAGGATTAAAGAATTTGCAGTCATCAACCAGCTCCAAGACAAATAACTTAGAAAATATTTAAATTAAAAACAGCTTTATTGTACAGAAGGTACTAGTAATCATTTATTCTTTATTATTTCCTTCTGAAGTTTGTTTGTTAGGCTATGGATTTTTGCTCTATGATAGTTGTTTGTTTTAAAACATTTAGTAATTTTGTACTAATGCGAGTGAAGCTATGGGATAGAAAATATATAATAAAATGAAACTGAAATTAAAAACATAACATTTAATTATCAAATATTTAATAAATAAATGGCTGTAGAAATAAATTTGCTGTTAACTGAAAGGAGAGATTTTTTGCTGCTTCCTTGAGGCATTAAAAAACCAAACAAGGCAAGTTCCTAATTGACCATTCCAGATGTTCTTGCTTGAATGATCTATATTTTTAAAAAAGATGTTTACAATTATGACAGATAAAACTATATTACAGGTTTTATTCTCAAAAGTCTGTGAAGTCATCAGCCAAAGTAGTAGAATCCTGATTGCAAGTCCAGGTTGTCAATCAGTGATGATAGCTACAACAGATATATTCAATTGCAGATAGAAGATAACATGAGTTGGAAAACTGTTTTAAGTGGGATATTATTAAACTTTGAGAAGTCATAAAATAAAGAGATGATTTAAAATTGGGTACATATTTTACTGTAAAAGCACAGAAATTGAAAGCCCAAGTGGGGTACGATTTTTTACAACTAAAAAGTGCAAGAACAAATTTGCAAAGATTGATAATATATTAGACAGAATGGCATAATTAATTATTTAAATTAATGAAAAATATTAAATGCAGATAATTCAGATTTATACTCCCAACAAGTTGTCATTGTGATGAAGTAGAGGGTTTTTATATGGATGTACAAAATGCTTTTGATCAGATTAAAAAAAAACTTTAAAATTGTTATGGGAAACTTTAATGCTAGAAATGGCACATAACTGAAAGATGATAATGCTGATATTATTTCAAGATTATAATATTCTTAATAGATTGAACACCGGAAATGATCATTGACTAGTGAGATATAAGATATGTGTTAATTCAAAACTAGAGAGATAAAATAACTATTAAATAAGATAGTATTAACAATTGACAGTCCTAACCTTCAAAAATACTCCATTGAATTTAAATTAAAACTTACAAATCATTTTAACAGATTTTGTTGATGATTCCAATTTGACTGACATCAATAGAAGATAACTTTATTAATAACTACAAATTACCCAGAGGCAAAACTCTATACAATAGCGCCACTCAGTGCAAGCCAGAGTAATCAATAGATGCAGGAAGGTTTGTGCATAAAATCCCTATCTAGTGCCTACTCATTCAATATCCCCAGAACTTATATTTGTCATCAGTGAGGAGTCTTGGATCTGAGAACATAGCACTTAGATCTTAGGATCTAATGCAACTCTCCATCAACTAGCCACCTTTTACTTTATTAGCTAATTAAAAAGTTTTTGAGTCCAAAATGAAAAACCAATAATATTTTCAATTCAAGCTCATTAGCTTGTATAGTAATATAGACCTGAACTCAGTTCAGCATCCATAATTTTTGGTGCCCTTGGTTCTTTAATAACCACAATCATCATAATCCTATTAGGCAGGATTGGTATTAAACCACTAAACATTCCATGATCTCCATAAAGAATGGTGACCATATGATGTTTAATGATTTAACTACAAAATAGTTAATAAAGTAAATTTTCTACTGAGACAAGCTAATGTGTAAAGAAAAGAAAAAAAATGAAATTTTTTAAAAATAATCTACTAAAAATTATTGAATATCAAGATTTTGTCAAATTTTTAGAAAAATAAATTAATCATGATATAAGAAAAATATAATTACGAATTGACAAAAAATATTTTAAGAGAATAAAAGCCTCAAAAATATTGAACTCTCCAAATTTCAATAGATGCATCAACAACCCCCAAAATAAACTCCCTCCAATATACACCCAGCAGGCCATGTATAAAATAGCTTGCCCAGAAAACAACTATCATGCTTCATATTATGGGGAGACCAAAGCTTCTGTTCACACTAGATGGTCACAACATCAGTATGCTTACAATAAGGCACTTGCAGATCCTTCCCACTCTTGCATATTAGCACAATACAGGCCACCCTTGTATCTCAGATAACCCTTGCTAGATGTGCAATGAGCGACACGAGATGAGGAGAAAAATCAAAGAGGCCTACTTCATTAATTCGGATGCTAACTCAATAAATAAAAGAGACATGTTTTATGCCATATCTAAGAAATGGCAGACCTAATTTGCATAATTTTGCATCTTTTGAGTTAAACAATCAGTATCAGAACTGTCTACAGCTTTGAAAATGAAGGCTCCGTTCCTTCGAAAGCGCTAGCTACTGTAAAGGAAATGTATTGAATTGTCGAAGTGTTAGAATTTAGTGTGGAGATATTATCACAAAATATCTGAACATTACATAAAATAATAATATGATATTGTAAGAAAAGATATTTCTGCAATAAGAAGAAAAAATGGAACAAAATAATAAAAAGAAAGATGATATCATTGAAGTGTGTGAAAGAGTTCTCTAAAGAAGTATATAGTAATAAAAAACAACAAAACAAAGTAATCTCCTGCAGCTATTGCATCTTATGAATTGATCAGTACTGTAAATGAAGAAGTGGGCCATGCATTTAAATCTATAAAGAAAAAAAAAGTTCTAAGAAATCATGGAACTATTATCGATATCTTAAAAAAAAAAAGGAGGTGAAGAAATAGAAAAATTGTTGTCAAAGTTGTATACAGGAAATGAATAAATGATAAAGGTATACCAGATTAATTGGAAGATTGTAGTAGTAACATTGGTATTTAAAAAAGGTAATAAAGAAGATATTAGAAATTACTGACCTATTAGTTGTCTATCAATTCTATATATAATCTTCACAAATTGTCTACAATAAACTTTGAATTCTAGCTAACTAAAAAAACATATTGGATTTAAAAATTGTTTTTGGACCATAGATCACATTAAGTATTGAGAGAATTTATGGAAAAGTCCAATGAATATGAATTATCAGTACTTTTTACTGGATCGTCAAGATATAGACCCAGAAGTGATTACATGGTGATAATATATCTCCAAAAATTTTTATGGCTGTTTTATAAGAAATATTTAGTGAATTAATAAAGTATATAAAATTTACTTAAGTTATCTAGATTTTGCAGCTGATGTGGAAGTACGTGCAAATAATGCTTCAAAATTTCAGGAAATGTTGCAAACACTATCAGATGAAAGTAAGGAAGTAGAATTCAAAATAAATGCCAAAAAGAATAAAGTATGTTCAAATGATTTTCTCAGAAAAAAATAAAACAATAATGAATTAGAAAAAGTTAACATCTACAAATAATTTGATCAAATTATTAATAAAGATTGAAACATGATGAATAAAATGAACTATAAAATTAAATGTATATGAAATATTTTCGAAAAAAATAACTTAATATTAAAGGAAGTATGTCTATGTATTTAAAAAGAGAGGATTTTAATAAATGTGTTTTTACCAGTTCTTAATTAAAAGGGTGTGAAACTTAGACCCTTAAGAGAAAAGTGATACAGAAACTTCAACTCTTTCAATAAAGAATAGAGAGAAGTATGCTAGGAGTATCAAGAAGATACTAAAAACAAAATACATGGAGAAGGGAATAAACAAATATGACTAACATCATTGAAAGGATTAAGAGACTGAAATAGAAATAGGTGATACATTACTAGAAAAGATTATAATGGATGGTTGAAGTTTTAAATTGGATCCCAAGAGATTGCAAAAGACCTAGAAAGACACCACACGTGAGATGGATGAAATACAAAAGTTTATTAGTATTTTGTGGAGAAGAGAAGCTAAGATTGGAGAAATGGGTTGACAAATATATAAATGTAATATAGCTGAATAGTTAATATTTATTTACTCTATAAATATTAGCATTAAAATATTATAAAGCCTAGAAAAGGAAATATATATTCTTTTTTTCACAAATAAAACATTAAAAAGTGGCACCTGAAAGAAAGTGGACTACAGTTTTACAACACAAATTATTGTTATCTGAATGGCTGGACCATCTTTGTCCTAAATTCCACATTGCGGTATGATTCAAGTACGACAGATGATACTGACTCATACTGGGAGAAAGAAATCAATTAGAATCATTATCTCAGAAATTAATGATAAAGAATTCTAATCAAAAACAAAAAAAAGAGAGAGAGAGTACAAAATAGTGGGGAGAAAAATTTCAAATCACATCAAAATACATCTGAACATTTCAGCACATGACAAGACAAGTTATTATAAGCTTCCTGGAGAAGAACATTTAAGGCAGAACTGTCATTTCAACTACTCTAATTTCTGAGGAAAATGAATGCAATAATGAAGGTGTCATAAGCATAACAACTGGATAATATATTTATGGAAGCATGTTACATGATTGAACAATTAACGATTTATGTTTTATCTATCCACTTGATAAATTTATATCTGGTGAATGTTAGTGGAAGCAAATCAATAAAACTGACTCAAATGACAATTTGGCCAACTATATCAAGTTTTCTCTTTTTCAATTATTGTTATCCTGTATGGATGTATCCCAATAATAAAACAATTTAAAAATTTCAGCAGACCAAGTCACTCTCCTGAAAACACGGTCATCTTCTAAAATAATAATGCTCAAATTTATTTAACCAACATAACAAAACATTAGTTGAATTAAAAAAAACAAAAGGATGTTATAATGTTCCATAGCTTTCTCAATTTATAAAGTGGACTTAAGTGATAATCCTATTCACAGCTGATTCCATTATTATGACTGACTTCCATATATATCACAAGATACTTTATTTCGTTCTCTCTCTCTATAAATATATATAGATAAATGACCTTTAAATAGCCCAATGAAGGACAAAACCTTTCCAATAGCTCATTATAAAGAAACAGTGAAATAGAATACAGTAATTCCCAGGCTTTCCAATTGTTAGATCATAAAATTTTGAAGTTTCTATCTATTAGATGTCAATTAGATACAAAATTGATTGATTACCTGAGAGAAAAGTATAAACCTATAAAAAAAATGTTCAAGTTTTACTTAGCCTTAATATGAACTTCGTTTTAGGCATGGCAGGGGTCTTATACTGCCATTGTAGTAGAGATAAAAAATTATTTACTGATTCATGCAGTCTAATAAACTTGAGGGTCAATTAATAAAATTCATAATTTGTAATAAAAATTAATTTTTTTAATAAAAAATATTTTTTCCTGTTGGGAGTTAATGGTGACAGTATTAAAGTCAATAAAAATTTTTTGCAACTATAAATAATTGACTAATAGAGACATCTTCAGATCCATACTACAGGGACATAATGTAAACAATATTTTGAACTTTACATTATATACATTTCAAGAAATCTACCACTAAAATGCTTCAAGTTGATCAAATATATATATAATTTAGACTGCCATGACAAAGCCAGTGTCACTATCATTAATTTAAGATTAGAATTTAACTTGAATTTATTATAGCTATATAATTATGCCCTAGTCAGAATATGCTTGGGTAATTCCAAATTCGCCAATTAAGAATAAGAATTTGGATAGACACTTAACAGTGTAAATATCAGAGATCATCGTAAAGTAATTGAGCTGCAATCACAGGACTTTGAGCTCTAATGTCTCTAAACTACTACTGTTCTAAAGCATGTGGGAGTATAAAGTCACATTAGATTAGAACATTAATTTTGTGCAAATTAGCAATTGAGGTTTAGGTATGTCACTAGAGGTACACTTCCAATAATAAAAAATTCTTGAAAATTTTATATATATATAATAAAAACAGTTTATGCAGAAATAAGGCTTACAATCCTTAGTAATTTGCATTGTGGTGCATACGATGTAAAATCACTATTGGGAAATCCACAGGGAATGGAACTAAAGAAAATCATAGAAAAAAATCAAACAAAGAGATAATTTAATAGCACCAGATTATTTGGTAAACACCACTTTGAGAAACTTCAAATCAAGAAGACGATCACTAAATCTACAGAACTGAACTGCTGGAGAAGCAACTACATACATAGAAGTAAATACGTTAAAGCTGCATGTTTTACATCTGAACCGTAGTGTAACAAAATAAACTATTTATATTATACTGTAATAGGATGTAATAGCAAAATGTAGGTTTGTATCGCATAAAAAATTTTTCTTAATAAAAGAACAAACAAACAGTTAAATCTTCACACTTAAACAAACCACGAATATTACAGTAATCTATTGTCAAGACAAGACACAACTAGGAAGAAAATGAATCTTTTACTTTTTAGTTGCTATAATAATCTATGTTTATTTATATACAAGGGTTATGGTGATGTAATTTACATATAGTAACCAGTTAACTGTTGGCTCTTCTGATTTAATTAAACATTTTAAAACAAATAATTTTTAACGAGAGAAGGGAAGCCAAAAGTAAAGACATAACAGAAGCAAAATATCCAGACAGGGAAGTAATAAATAAAACCAGTTGTTCCCATTTTATTTATTTGTTTTGAAACTAACAAAAAGTATGCATATATTTGAAGTTTACATAATCACTAATTCAAATCAATATTATTTTATGGTAATTACTTATAGTTCTTAATAAAGTAGAAGTTATTAAAGTTTATGGAATAGCTCCAATATTGAAACATAAAATAAATTAAGAAAAGCAAACGATGTATTACTACCTATGATGATCTATCGTTTAGTTATGACACTATTTAGTGCTTAATTATTCTTGGCTCTAGATGGAGAAGTTAATATATATTGCTTGTAATAATATAAAGTCTAATGACTATGAGAATTAAATCAATTAAAAATATTTGGATAAATAATGGGCAATACTACTTAACAAATACATTTTGATCATTTGATTAATCAATTTTTGGAAATTGTTATTAATATAGGTATAAATTTACCGATTCAATATATAAAATTTGATTCTACAAAATGTATATATTTTATTGCTATTAAAACTAAAATTAAATCTTAAATAAATGAAAAAATATGAATTAGGTATTATATTATATGCATGTGCATGGTAGGGTTATATATAAATTTAACAAAGTAATTATCAGAAATTGTGAAAAAGGTAGGAGGTAATGTTTGACTGCCAAATCCACAATTTTATTAATATTTATTCCTCATATATATATATATTAAATAGATGTAAATTTAGAAAATAACTTATTGGCTGATTCAGAAATATAATTCTTTATAATAATAACAGTACCCAAAGACCAATTTAAAAATTATATTTATCAATAAATGCTTTATGGATATTTTGGGTTTATGATGACGAACTAGAATTATGGGCTAAAAAAAAAAAAAATCTATCTATGACTAATAATGATTGGCTAAGAGCCAGCTACATGAAATAAAAAATAATAAATTTTTGGAAATTTTCTGCTATTTTTTTCTTGAAGTTAATCTGGAATCGAACTCTAGCTTATAGGCATGGTAGAAAGCTATGTTAACAATAAATTTAAAAAAAAAACTTTTTAAGACAAATTTTTAGAAAAAAATAATCAAAGAATTTATAGCTCGGGAATTCATTAGAAGTTCGAACGGAGGAAGAGAGCTGAAGCTGCAATCCAAAAACCTACAGCTCCAGAAAAAGCCAGTCCACCACCTCACTAAATCAAACAGACAATTTCAGGAAAATTCTGAATCCTAAATACCCCCCCCCCCCTTCCCGGTTCTATTTATCATAAATGTACTTACTGTAATTACATCAACATTTCTATTTATTAAACTTTCTTTTTTAAAAATGTATATATACATGCGCAAACATGAAAATATACATATACTGAATATGGCTTCAAACAAAAATTACATATATATATATATTTGTGTGTGTGTAATATATAAAAGCCACATGATTTCTATTGAATTAAATATTTATTTTAATAAATCAGTTCTAAATTTAATCAAATTTTGTTCCACAGTGGTTAATATAAAAAAGCAATATCTGATAAGCAACCCTTGTTATTTATGTACTCTAAAAAAAAAAAAAAAAATGAAATGACTGAGCCAAGTTATCGGCTATTCCTTACCTGGTTTTGAATGAAGAACTGATGCGCTTGAGTTGGGACTTGACCTGGCTGCAGGAATACAAACTGCTGCAGGTTCTGCTGCTGCAGCTGTTGCTGGAGCTGAGTCAAGTCTTGGGCGCTCAGCTGGAGACCCGCTAAACCCGTTGTAACTGGTATCTAACAATGAGAAAGAAAAAGAAGCAAATAAACAGCCTATTAATTAAAATATATCTACATGACTAAAAAAAAAATAAAAATCTTACAACATTTCCATGTAATATAGCATACATCTATCTATGTCCTTACGTATAGAAAAACACTGAGCTTTTTTTTTTTAAAGCCAATATATATATACATGTATATTTTTAAAAAATCTTGTTTCTCAAGCCCGTATGACAAATCACAGCACTGGCAAAATCAATTAAAAGATTGGAGCCCTGATGCTGACATTTCAAGTGGATACAAAAAAAAATGTGCATGTGCGTGCACAAAACTATCAAAATATAATTATATATGCAAATGGAAATATGTGTCTATATCCATCACTGGACACCTTCATCGCTTTTTAATAAATAGATATATAGAATGAAAAGATTTTAGGAGTGTGCGTGGATAAGAGAGACTTGGTAAGTTATATTGTACCTGCATATTCCGGATAAAAAATATTGCTATTATTTATATAGTTATAGTAATGCATAATAAATAAAAAAGCAGTTTATCATGAAGACAAAACAGATTACATAAATATCAGAATTCGATACTAAAACGGGAGGGGGGTGATCTTGGATTACTCTGATTTCATGTCTCTACAATAACTTCACAAGATCAAGGAGATTAATAAGAATGACACGAGTTAAAGATTCTTTGCTAAGGAAGAATGTAGTAGGATGAATGTGTTGTACTATATTAATTTGATCTGTAAGTTAAAAATGTTATATTCAGTTTGATGCTTTGTTGCTCCCAAACAACGATCATACATACTATAAATAAAAATAAACAATAAAATCAATGCTCTTGAATGTGTGGTACCTTCGTCATTAATAATCGTGCTTTTATTTTATGGTCAGCGCATCAACACATCGGATCAACCCATGATATCCTGGAATTACTATTTTCCAGTTAAAATAATTAGATACCTATTTATAGAATGACATTTCATAGTTAGTATGATTGGCTAAGAGCGCACTACCTGAAAAATCCTGCGTTTACTTGAGAAATTATCAATTACCTGAAAAAATGTGTGATAAATAAATACGTCAAAATAATAAATTAAGAATCATTTAGACATTTAAAAAAAATAATTGAATACTGTATATGTATAAAGTGCCCTAGAGGTAAAAAAAAAAAAAACAATTGCTTGTAAAGACGATTAGATAAACAAGTAGATTAATGAAAAGATTACGGAGACCGACACAAACCATAAATTTAAATTTCAAAGATAAAAAAAAAACAACATTAAACTTTTTTTTTTTTTTAAATTTTACTAACTCAACTATAAACTTATTACTACTGACTGTATATATTGTTGGCTGCTGACATCTAGTGAATAAATTCAACAACAGTATGTAAGAAGGTGGTTGCTGAGCCTTTAACGCATGCATAAAAACTGAAAAATGACTGACACATGGAGAGAAAAAACATTACGTATACATATAAAAAATGTACATATAAATTGTATACATTTTTAAAAACTTACCATATAATATAAAAATTGTAAAGATTTCAAGGATGAGACCATAGAGTTTTATCCTAAAAAATATCTACGCTTTCATTTTTTTTCTTATTCTGACCTCTAAATTTCAAAACTGTAGATAAATGCATTTTAATTTATTTTTCTCCCCTTGAAGCAAAAATCATACTGAATGGATAATATAACTTTAAACGCCACCTGGAGTTCCAAATATTAAAATTTGAATTTGCTACCAAAGATTTCTTATTCATAAACAAATAAAATTTTACATTTTTATTTTACTTTTATTACGGAGTTTTTTTTTTTTTTAAAAAAGAGGAAATCAAAAGATGTACTGTGAATTAATATTTACATAAATATGAGTATTTGTAAAGCTGAAGTTTTCTTGGATTAGAAAAATTAATTCAAGCAATATAATCAAGCAAAATAATATTATTAACAGGTAATTCATCGTTATTTTAATATAGTTTCGAGATATTTTAAAAATTTATAAAATTTTCAAGCAAAAACAAAACACACACGCGCACGAAATACCCTCATTACTAAATCTACTTTTTATAGCTATGAGACGTAAACCTTGGATAATATCTTATTTTCTAAGTGTAAAAAAAAAGGTCCCACTTACATTGTGCTTTTTTCTTTTAATTAAGTTGAAATATATATTTCATTTAATTAAATAATATTTAAATCTCAAAAAATTACACACTTTTCAAAAATATGTAAAACTATAAAGTTTGTACTGTTCAAGTTGATATAAAAAAAAATAAGCATAACACCAAAATAAGACTTAAATGCACTGAACTAGCTATTCTTACCATTTCATATTAACTTGAAAAGTACAAGTTTCATAATTTTAAATAATATTTGGAAAATATTTTAGATACTAATCATAATTAATAAATATATAATTCTGATAACTAATCCATAGCATATCACATTCAGTTTTGGTCAGTGAGGATTTAGCTATTCTTAGGCACATGGTAAAACAATGATGGAAATACACTCAAATCTTCATCATCTGGCAATAATGTCTTTTCCTTTACTAGTTCTCTATGAGGGACTTTAGGAAAAGTTATTTGTCCAACAGTGGACTAGTTAAAAGATTAAAATTTTACTTAATATTTATTTTATTTTTTCCTTAATTTCTTATTGCATATTAAAATTTTTAATATTTTATTGTCTACAAAATCTTATTTGTGACTTCATGATGTCACAAGAGTAGGTTTCCTCATTTATTTCCAAATTCTATATAAAATGACCAGTTTCAAAATTTTTCCATTTATTCGACTTAATTGCTTTAGCATCAAATATGTAAGATAATATTCATTTTAAAGATTTCATAGTATTTTAAGATACAAAATTTAGAATGAAAGTTAAAATAAATCCAAATAAAAACAAAAACTGGCAGTTTATTGTAGATTCACTATCTTAATAGGAATCATTGCAGTAAAACATTAAAAAACAAAGATATCCTGAATCTAAGAAAAACTTTGCACCCTCACTCTCTAATAATGTCTTGGATAACAAAGTAATGATCATTTATAAAGGAAAAAATGAAAATATGATGATGGAGTACCAACATTTATTTGATATATTTTCAATGAAAGGTAGATTAATGAAGGAATTATGATGCACATCCTGTTTGTAAATGTGAGTCGTATTGTGAAAAGTCATTTATATCAGCGGTGTCCAACAAGTTGATCGTGATCCACTGGTCGATCGCAAAGCCAATTTTGGTCGATCGCGAGGCCAATCTGGCAAGAGCTGTCGGGTAACGAGTGAAACAGATAAGGTCAAGATTTTTAAGTTTTTTTCTTATTTTTGTTTTTGTTCTAAATTTTTTTTTTCAATTCTAGATAGGTGAAGTCCACTAAGTCGTATCATTACTGGAAAAAAAACATTTTTAATCTTGACTTAATGTAGCTAATTTGAATTAATAAATATTGTTAATAATTACTCATATTGCTTTAATTCTCCTGGACATGAGTTTTTTGGTCTGTTAAATAACTGTTATTTTTTACTAGGTAGATATATAAAAATACTATGTATTTTACATCCCCCTCTACTTAGACTATGCCTATGACAATAAGTCGATCACAACACATTTTTAAAATAAAAGGTAGATCTTATGAACACAAAAGTTAGCCACCCCTGCTTTATATAATATCTAACTTCTAAATTATATTTTTATTGTGAACTATCTATGACTAAGTATGATGTACTAAAGAGGTTATAAAAGGTTTAAAAGAGACATCATGCAAGAGAAACTGGTTTAAAGTTGGAAAGATTTTCATCCTTCAGTGGAAAGATAATTATTGAGATATATATATTTGCATGCACAATAACAAATTTATTAAAATGGATGATAGTATCTCTATGCAGTTTAAAATTTTCATCATTGCTCCTATTTAAGTTAGTAATGTGCTTTATTGGGATATAGCTCTGTTTTAATGCACTAGTAGAATGTCAAGCTCTGGGTGAAATCATTTGATTGATCCCAGTACTGTCAATTCCAGGGCCTGAACTTATGAACTCTTAAGAAATAAAGCCGTTCAATTTTTATCATTATTATTACTGAGGTGTATAAATAGGTAAAATTTTCATTAGATTGAATTAGATAGATGAATAAATGGGTGAATGTAAAAACCAATTAGAAAAATCTATATAAAACAAGAAAATACATATAAATGAAACAGGCAGATAAGCAGAAAAAGAAAATAAACTACGAAAGCAAATAGGAAGATAGCTAGCTAGATCTCTTGACCAGAAATCAACAAATGAAACGTCTTAAGTGTTAAAATCCTAAACAGAGATCATCTAAAAAATTTAGGGAAGAGTGAGAGGGTTGTTTCAGAATACTTTTAGCAACATACTAAAGCAAAAAGGACTTATCGTTAATGATTTTCAAAATTCTAAAAAAATGATTAATCACTTAATCTAGGCATTAATTAGTTAAGATTATGAGAAAGAAACAGATTTGAGTGTAATCTATACACTGCATATAAAAAAACAAATTTAACAATATATTGTAGTTAGACCTATAATTATCACTAGTAATTCAAACTGATTATTATAATGTAATTCATACTTAAATGTGTTATTTTTATGAAGTGGGTATATAAAAGACAGTAACTGATAATAGAACTCGTACATTTTTTCTTTAAGAGCGATTTTCTATTTAACTTATTACATTTGATAACATGTATGAGTCTGACCAATGACTTTCCAATGAGCAACTGTAAAAAGGAAGACATCATCTACCAGGTTTGCCAACTATTAATAACTGGTAAGGTTTTAAAATTTTTCTTCCACATTTTAATTGTTTAATAAAAAAAAGCTAGATATTGATTTTCCTAACAATTAAATATTGGTGATGAAGTTGCCACAAAAAAAAAAAAAAAAGTGTGTGTGTGTGTGTGTGTGTGGGGAGTAAATATGCATGTAAAATTTCTGGGGCAAGAAAAACAGTTATGCTAATTATTACTTTGTGGAGAATCTAGTTCTCATGTAAACAATGTACTCATTCTCCTTAATTGGATTGCTATTACAATCCAACTATTGACATATTTATTTAAAAAAATACTGATGATTTTTATTAAGTTATGAAAATTCAAAACATTTTTTCAAATTAAAAATATCCTTTTCTATAATAGTAATGATTTGTAATATAAAACTTAAGATAATTTCCAATACATACTAACATAAATATTAAAATAATAATTTCTGGAAAATTGTAGACATTATAATTTATGCTACGATTAGAAAAAGATGTTAAAGATGTACAATTCGCTGTATCTACATATTGTCATTTTTGCATAAATTGTTTTTATAAAGTTAATGTTATTAATATATGAAAAATAAACATATACATATATATCCTTAGCAACCACTCAGATAAATGAGTATCACCAAAATAATTAAAGAAAGAAGGGGGGGGGGGGTAGAAAGACAAGGATTTAAAAAAAAAGTTTCAAGATAATTATAAAAACAATCCAATACATTCTGCTTATTGAATATTTCCTGAAACCATCTTTTAACTTCTATATTAAATATTTACTGTTTATTAATAAAATTATTTAAAAAATAAAGGTATCTTTCTTTTCAATTCTTAATTACAAGAATCCCCCCCCCCCCCTGTCCCCGAATGGTTGCGTACAGTTATGGAATAATGACTACAGAGCTCAAATTCCATGAACTGCACTTCCATCTCTGCATTTTGGGTGCTTGTTTTTATGAACTTCTCAGCAATAAACCATTAAATTATTGTTTTATTTTAAGAATTATCATTACACTAGTAAACAATATTATGTATAACTATAATTGGTTTTTTAAAAGAAAAAACAAACGTATTATTTGTTCAAAATTTGATATTACTTATAGACTATTCTGTTCGAATCTTTCTTTTTCCAAGAAATGTGTAATTTTTAGGGCAAAATTTTCTGTTACAAATTTTTTAAGAATGTACTAATTACACTAAAAAAGCATATATTAAACATCACAAATCACTGAAATACTAGGATCTAAACTATTTACAATAAAAAAAACCAAGGTTTATGAAACCTGCCCCCCCCCCCATATATATATCTAAGTCGAATTTAACATATAAATATGTACATACTGGTTTTTAACTAAAACACGCAGGCTTATTAGATACCTGTGTCTATATATGTAATATATAGGGTATATGAGCACAGACTTTCACATGACCCACCACTCTCCACACTATCTCATAACACCGATACACTTGAACACATATATGTTGAAAAGATAAATAATCACCAATATACGTATTTCATGCTAAACCAGCAATCATCAGTTGGTCCAGATTACCATCTCTACACATATATGCTATAAATGCTCAGATGATGATGATGATGATGATATATTAAGATAGCCAAACCTCCTACTTTAATGGACAGGCTTCAATCTACTCCACACTCCAACTTTTCAACAGTCCATCCAATTGAAAATCTGATGATGGAATGCTCGAAGGCAAAATGCTACCAGTGATTAGATATAATCAAACAAGTTGTTATTAGATTTTGATTTCCCTTCTTGTAGGTATACATATTTATTCGCAAATGAAAATTGTACAATCAATATTACTATTCAAAATAGTATCAGCCCTATGCATGGGGTTTTATGCTCAAAAATCATATGCAACTACTCACACACAAAACGTTTAATTATTATTGTTCTTTTCAAGACCTCTTGGAGTTATTCTTCAATTTTCTTCTTCTCTATATCCTCTCAGAAAACTTTCTGTCTTATCCATTCATTTTGCTTGTCTATTTTAAAACCTTACAAACCTGATTGTATCCATTTTCCAGCTGCAGATATTCATCTATTAGAATATCATTTAATAATATAAACAATTCAGTTCCATTCAGACATCTTAATTTATGTCAGTGACATCTTTTTAATATCTTAATCAAGTATTTTATTTATGATCACTACCTATTAATCATAATATATATCTATCCTTACTAGTTAGTACATAGTCCGATGGTATCATCATCATCACTGACATTTTCAACTATTATCAACCCATTGAAGGATGGAAGTATCCAAATTTAATCCAGTTTTTTTTATTCATAGCCATTTTATTATACATCATATCAGAAAACTTCCTGATTTCAACTGCCCACTTAATATGTGGTTTGGTTGTAGATTTTTTTTACTAACTTTTGGAATTGAAACTTTAATTGCCCATCTATTATCAACTCTTCTAACAATATGTCCAATCCAATGTCAATGATACATGTTTGTCTCTCACCCATGTATTTTATTTTCAATGTCTTATTGTAACTCCCAGAATAGATTTCTCCATATTTCATTAAGAGGTCTAAAGTCACTGCACTGTTCTTTTGTTAAATGTCCAAATTTCACATCCATAAATGAAAATTGGTAAAACATATCTATTAAAGATTTTCATTTTCAAACAAAAAATCATATTTCATTTTAACATTACGTTATTTCTCCCAAAAGCAGACCATAAAATTTAATTCTATCATTAATTTCATTTGTTAAATCTCCATCGTAGTAAAGTATTTGTATTTGCTTTTTCTTCTGAGAAAATCCAATGAATGTTACTTTTTCTTCTGCTAAATCATGCAGCATTTCTTGAAGCTCTAAAAAATTATGTTCAAAATCTAGATGATTTAAAGGATCTCCATTTATTTTTCTTTTTTTAGCTTCCCATTTTAATCATAAAATACTTTTTATAAAACTGCGCTAAAAAGAATTGAATATATGAACTCATGTTATTAAACATGTTTTTCAACGTTAATCTTCTTAGTATCATCATGTAATCTAATCATTACTGTTGCATTTGATAAATATTCACCAGATTATGACAATATCCCAGTTTTATATCTTGATGATCCAAAGCTTTAATCACTGTGGAAATACTTATAGAATTAAATGTTTCATTTGTTTTTTACTAAAACAGTTTAATGGTTCGATTCTAACAGTACAATTTTCTTGGTATTTTAAATCCACGAATTATGTCCACCCTTGAAAATAATCATTTGCGTTATCTTTCAGCAATCTTTTGTAGAATGCTTTTAACTTACAATCTTTATCCATTTAAGTGTAATTTATCTGCAAACCAATCTTTCTTCTTTGAATTACACTTAAACTTAAATTATCAAAATAAAGTTTCCTTTATTTTTACAGAATTTATTTTTCATTACTTTTTTAAAATTTACATATCTATTTACATTTACATAAATTATTAGCAATCTTTTTATTGCTTTTTAAACTAGATATGTGTTTACATTTTATTACTATTTTTTCTTATAACTTATAGCTCTCGAGTTACTAAAGCCTAATATATTTTCTGCAAAATATAGCAAAATCTATTGGTAAATTGCTAATTTTTCTGTACCAGATACATTTCTTGCAATTTTTAAATAGAGTATCAATTTTATTCTTATTGATTTCCGTCAAATTCTGAACCACCTTCAAACTCGGTTAATATTTTTAATGATCTGTAAGTTCTAATTTAAATTCATTGGAGTATTTCTGAAAGTTAGACCTATCAGCTTTTGATATATCTTTCTTAATAGTTTTCATCTCTCTAGTTTTTATATTAACATGCATTTTACATTTTACTAACCAATGAACCCATTAAAAAAAACATTACAATTTTAAAGTACTCCAATTCTGCTGTAATTACATTTTGAAGTTCCCATGGTTATTTCCTTTTAGAATTTTTCTTAAAAAAAAGAAAAGAATTAATAATATACAGTATTTCTTTTTTTATGACCTCCACAAATCTATAGCCTCTTTCATTTCTGTTATTATAATCAAATTTCCCACTGCAATTTCATCTTTCAATAATTTACCAATTCTAGCATTAAAGTCTCTCATGATAATTTTAAAATATTATTTGGTTTGATCATATCCACATAAAAATCTTTTACTTCTTCACCACAATGAGAATTTGCTTGGACATAAATCTGAATTACCAGTATTTGATATTCCCCATTAATTTGAATAATTAATCTTGCTATTATTACTCTATCTAATATACCATCAATTTCCACAATATTGTTCTTCCAATTTTTATTCATAATGAATACCATTCCATTTGTGCCTTTAAAGTAAAATACAAGTTCACTTTTTAAAAAAATCATCTCTTCACATTTTCTTCTTTTTATTTAAATTTATTTAAAATCTCAAGATCATAAATAACAACTGATAAACTATATTTATTAATAATCTTTCTTTTCAGACACCTAAGCATATTTCTTTTTAATATTAAATCATTTCTACTAAAAACATTCTACTTATGTTTAATTATATAATTCATTTCACTTATTATTTTCACATCTTTATTACTATTAATTATAGTCTTCTCAATAATTATTTTCCTTCCTACTTTCACACTTTTAGGTGCTCCCTCTTGTAATATTTACTGTAGGTCTAAAAACATTATTTAAAGAATAAATAATATTATCTGAAAAACCCAAATGACTACACTTTCTATTGCCATCCATGAAATATTTTCTGCAAACTGCTGTAAAAATATTTGTGGAGACTGAAATCACCATATTATATTTCCCACCCAAATGTTGATCTTCTTAATGTCATGTGTAGCCTTGCATTCTGATAACCTTTCTTCAAAATATGGCAATATCCTGTGGTCTATTTTATAATATTCTATGGTTTAATTTCTGGAAAAAATGTTTATAAAATCAAATACTTATTTATGAAGTAGAAATCAAGTGCAAAATGGCAATATATTCTTAGTGATCTATTTTTTTATCTTTTTATACTATTTAGTTGTCATCGATTGCATTATAATCAATTTCAAATCCAGCTTTTTCCTTTAATTCATTCAAGTAAGTTCAAAGTATTCTGTAGACAAATCACAATGAACATTAAATAACACAAAGAATTGATAGAAGGCCTGTAAGTCTATAATTCATAACATCCCTCTCGATTATAACTATTACCTATCACATTTTTCCAAATATTACCATTTAAACATTTTGCATAGAACTTTACCAAAAATTTCTCTATTTCTTCATCAATTTCTTATAAAATAATAGTACTAATTTTACTATTTCTCAAAACTTTTTCATTTTTCAGCAATTAATACTGTCTCTTCTTTTCATGTAGAGTACATTTCAATACTTGTTGTAATATGATCTATCTATCTCCCCAATATATTTCTTTGTAGAATTGTTCTACAATTCAATCTCTGCTTATGGCAAATGTACTACCTTATCATTACAATGGTGAAATAGTTTTTCTCCTAATATTAAGATGAAAATTTGTCTGTATGACATTTTTATTCTTTTCTATAGCATTCCATGAAATTTCTAGTTAGCATTAAGTCTTGGATATCAGTGTAAATAAAACAGTTTTCTTTCAATTAACAACAAACTCTTTTTAGTGGCTAAGAGAAATAATATTGCAGTAAAATTATACACAGATAAAATAACTTAAAAACTGTTTTAGTGCAAATTGTGAAAAAATTTGTAAGCAGAATGAATTTAAAGATTAGCTTAGGCAAAAAAAGACAACTGAACTCATTGAACTATTGTTATTGAAATATACAGAAAAAACAATAGTAGATGCTACTCTTCAAATAAAATTAATATAGACTTTTTATATAAAAGAAAAACTATTGGTTACAATAAAAGGTATCTATCTAAAAAAAAATAAAAAAAATAGAAACCTTGATTTTGAAAAAATGAATGTTATTTAATAAAATATTAAAATTGAAATAGAGGAAAAGCAATTATTTAAAGAATCAAACATACAGTATTGAGATTTAAATTTAAGTAGATATATGGTTCCATGTTTAAATAGTTCTTGCAGTTGTTCAGAAAATGGGTGCATATTATGATGACTTGATATATGCAAAGTACATTTTAACAGATGGCCAACGATGTTGATTAATAATAATGATGCAAAATTTCATTTATAATTAATAAAACAAATTTTATATAAGCTATTGGCTTTAGTTTTAAACTTTCCTCTTGTTTTTTAGAATCATTAAACCATACCAAACGCAGCACAAGAATTACAAAAGACAATTCATAAGAAAGTAAGTAAAAAGTAGAAGAAAAGATGGTTGACCAAATATGTGAAGATAATGTGAGAGATTAGGAAGATTTAAAAAAATAGTCTGATTTGATATTCAAGATTTACATTTTAGCATACAACTAATGATGATGATGATATAACCAATATTATGTTTTTTTATTCATTTTACAATATAATAAATCTCAGCTTCTTTTAAAGTAAAAAAAAAAAAAACAATAGAAGGAAGTAAAAATATCTGAATTAAAATTAAGAAAACAACACATCCAACTCTTGGACCAAGAATAAGATAAAAATGAATTTTTCTTTATTTAGCAATAAATACATTTACCCATCTAAATAGGTTCAATTGGTTTGAACTACCATACTTTCTTTGCATATAGGTTCATTACATTGCACAGATAGATTAATCAAATATTCCAGTTTTCCGATATTTATTTTATATATCTTTTGACTAAAATTATAATAGCATCTTAATTCTATAAGACTGCCTTAATACTATATTTCTAAATATTAAGATGTTGGGATAAAATGTGCTAGAAGGTAGCAAATAGTGGCAACCTACCACTGATGATAGGGAGAAACTAATTGCATAGCCCAAAAACTTGATGTCAGCCAATGAGCTTATCGTAAATGCTTATATAAAATAATAAGGTTCATAAAAAAAAAGAAATACATAGAGAATAAAAAGTAACATGGTAATTTATACTTGTAGGAGCAGTAATTTACTCTCTTCCAGAGCTATCCTAATCTTGAATAATTAATGGACATTCAATAATAATGCTATTATATCTACATCCCCAGATTAATTTCTGATTTACAGTCACCTTTGGTGAGGTACTTGGCACTTAAGATATCTTGAAAATCAGTGACCACTAATAACTGATTTATATTTCCAAGCTAATAGTTTAAACTTAAAAAAATAAATAAATAATATTTTGGAATCAAGCCATCCTATTTGTATAAGACGACTAAGATAGAGCAAATAACTACTACATGCACATGTTAAATGTAAACAGAAAATTCAATGTTTTATTGAGATGCAACAGAAAATTTATTATTTATTAGTATAATAATAGTTCACTGGAAGATCAAGCAGCAAATAATAATAGTGTTATTCTAATCACAACAATTCCATTCAGTTAATCAAAGCATATTTGTGTCTTTTTCACCCACTTTCTTTTATCATTTTCCTTATTTAAAAAGAATTCCAAGAGTATTACCATTTCAGTATAACTACCGCTATTATGAGTCATGTTGTAATGTTAATGACTTTTAAGAAATATTTTATTTAATAATACTAATATTATGCTCTTATACTGCACCTACCTGAACTTGCTGTCCAAATTGATTCTGCATAATTACTTGTCCACCGGCGGCTTGTGACACCGTGATTTGGTTCAACGCTAAATGCGCTTGAGCCAACTGTTGCACATTTTGTTGCAGAGCCGCTTGCAGACTTTGTGTCGTCGTTGCTGCTGTCCCCGTTTGTGTGGGCTGCCCATTGCTTGTTGCGGATGGCTGTGCACTGCTTGGAGGAGCTGCTGACGGTGAGTCCAGTGACTCATCTGCTACCTGGTAAGAAAATAAAATTGAAAATTAAGATAAGACAAATGAGAAAATTGCAAATTTTTATCTAAATTTAATAAAATCTTTAATTCATTTTCAAAAAAAAAAAAAAGATTATACAAACTTGAGAAAGCGCTAAAAAAAAAGGGGGTAATTAGTAAAAAAAATTAATAATTTCAGAATTCAACTAATAAACCTTAAATGCATTCCAATGTAAAATTAAGCTCTAGTATCAGATACTTTATGCAGACCACAATATACTGATAATAAAATATTTTGTGAATCACTTGTTTTTTACAGTAGATTTATATTTCAGGTAAAACTCAATGTCCATAAATTTAAACTTACATAAATAAATTCAATATAACATGAAATGCAAAAATATATTTCAACGTTATCATAACTTTAGTATTTTGTGTATTTTATGCTTTGACAATACCTATTGTGATTTGCTGTATTGTTCAATTTCATTTGTTAAAAAATATTTTCATATTAAGTGCCAAAGTCATAATGGATACACATGGTATGTGAAGAGAAGATCTGATTTAAGTAAAATTCAGCTCAGATAAAACTCTCCAAATGGATCACTCATAACTAATGCCACAAAATCCCAGAGTACTTTAGCACAATGGCAGAATGAAGGACTCTGGACCTCAAGGTCTATAAATTGGGCTTCCACTCTATCACTTTTCATGCTAAAGTTCAATATGGAAAGATACAATGAATAAATATTCATCCCTGCAACACTGATCAAAAATACATTAAATTTACAATTTATAAAATACAACTCATAATATTAAACTAATTTGTGTTTTAAATTTGTAGCAAACATAACATAAAGTATACTAACTACCAAATTAAGAAAGACTGCAAAAAAACAAAAACAAAACAAAACTAAGGAATAACTTAGATGTTAATTCAGTACTTCTTTATCATCAAATATATACATATACTAAATATTTATATCAAACCGATCTCTGATTAAGCATGGAGATAACTAGATAATAACATACTATGAGAAAATAAAACATGCTTGTCGTCAATATTAGTTTACTATGCTTGCCACCTCCTTAACACAGTTTATTTAACATGGAAATATAGGTATATCATAAATTTGAAAGAATTATTTATATGAAAAAAAAAAAAATACCCATAATACTATCTAAATCATACTTTGTTTATGTCCTAATTGAGTAGTCAAATCGGCAATTGTCAATTTTTTGAACGTATTTTTTCTTTTATATCATATTAATATACTGTTTTGTTTTTATTAAAAACAATTCATAAAAAAAGTAAATTTACTTTTATTGCTAAAAATCCTGCTGGATACTCTGCAGAATGTGAACCGTTGAGTATAATCTAGTAGATTTCAAACACAAACTTTAACTGTTCAGATAAAATACTTGATGATAATTTTAGGTTTATTTTATTGATATTGGCTGCAAATACATTTACTGAACATAATTTATTCATCCTGTGTTTTTTGATGCAATGATCACGTGACAGACTCTTGAAGATTCCCGTATTGATGTTCCATCTGTCATTTTGATGCATAGATATTACATAATCTTCAGAGCAATAAACATTCTATTATTTATTTGATCAATTTAATTTAAATTGGTCAGTTATAAATCAGGAGAATGACTTATAAAGTATAAAAGATTTATATGTTTAGGTAAATTACATAATAGAAAAGCTATTGTATTCTTTCCAACATAATGTACTGAATCTAACTTTTAAATATTCACATCTGTGAATATTAAAACTAAAGCAGAATACTTTTTTATCTTTTGTTATTTTTATTATATCATTTTGTTTATATACCATAATGTATACATATAATTGGGCATTTATTTAAAATTGTTCCAAAAACATAGAAATTGTAATTTATAAATACATTTAATTTACACTGGCTATACATTTTTTTTTTTTTAATATTCAATATGTCTTATTAATTTACTTAGACTTTAAATAAATAGCTGAACAATGCGCTTTCAATCTAGAAGATCATATTCATAGTGCTTAAAATCAGGATTATTTATAAAGTATTTAAAGTCTAAATAAATTAATCTTTTCCCTGGAAGTGAATAAATGCTTATCATAGAATTACATAGTAAAAGAAAATAAGTAAAAGTTGTTATAGAATTACAGAATATTATGGATGAATATAACTTATTAATTTAAACGTTTTCTTATAGCAACATTTTTTTTTCCATATGTCATAGCATCGGACAGGAGGTGAACATGCAACAACCGTCTGCAACCAATTGCTTGCTTGCAAGGAGGCTGTGCTGATCTCTCGGCTAACAACGCTTGACTAGCAACCTTTACTTTGTTAATAATTATTGAAATAAATATGTAAATCTGTTGTAAGGTATTTGCAGCATTAAACTACTATAATTTGATATGAAATTCCTTTGAACATAGTCAAAATCAAATGATTTCTTATTATTTACACTGTGTAATATATCAATGATTAGCTACCACTCATAAATAAACAGAGTTCATCCTAACTCCAGAACAAAACTTTAAAAAAATCAAATAAGAACAAAAGATTAAACTTAAGTTTTAAGCAAATTATACAAGAGGCGAATCAATAAAACACAAATAGATCCCCATATACCACTTCATGATCTGGTCTTTTAATATTATGTCAGATTTTAATTTTTTTTTTTATTATTATAAAAGACAATCCTTTGTTAATATCAGCTCTCCTAACATAGATCATATCCTCACCAATAGTTTTGTAATGAAAGCAGTCAATGTTGTACCTATTGAAGATTATTTTTAAAATATAAATAAGATCTGCTGACCCCATAAAATTCATAGTTAAGTTTATGATTAACTTCTTTTTACAATATCTGTTATTTTTCATCTAATGACTTACAACATAATGCTTTTATATCTCACTTTCATTCATAAATATCAATTAATCAGGATTATATTTATATCATTATAATAAAATATCACACCTTTCACCATTCAAATCTGCTTTTCTCTTCTAAAAAATGTTTAAATTGATATGGATTTTAAAGCTGATAATGCTAGTAAACTTTTAAAGCTTTAATTATTAAATCAAATTCTTTGTAGGCTGCACCAGATGATGATGATGATGATGATGATGATGATAATAATAATAATAATAATAATAATAATAATTTTCAGTATGTCATTTTGTGAATTGGTAAGAAATGCACAATTATTAGTCCACTGAAAATTTAAAAGTTCCTATTTTTGCTTCTAATTGATTAAAATTAAAAATCCAAAAATCTGACTTCTGCTTCATAAAGCTTCCTGTAAACAATTCAAAAGCACTCATAAAACAAAAAAAGTAAAGTTAAAACATTAGTACATATCCTTATTTAACATAAGTTTTCACTTCCAATGCCTCATATTTTTAAGAACTAGTAGTACCTCTTCCTCTCACATTATTATGTAGCAGCAAAATGCATAATCTTCTACAGATCATTCAATCGTCTGAAGTAAAGCATTACAGCAAACAAACCTCTTGACAAACTGGGTCAAATGTTTTATTTAAATTACTAAAAGGAATACATAAATCATATCTTTCCTTTTGTATTGAATTTGCCTGGCAATAAAATACCCTACTGATTCTCTAATAGTAACCCTCAACATCTGTGGTGCTTACTTACCTTGACTGTGAATAACCCATTCAACAATCTTTCAATATACCTCCTCTACTATAATAATTAATAATGATATTGCATTGTAATTTTTGCAATCTTTTCTACCACCAGTTTTACAAACTTCATTAATAGAAGCATCCTCAAAATCAATTAATACTCATATATATATATATATATATATATATATATATATATATATATATATATATATATATATATATATATATATATATATATACTAACAAAATTCCAGTAGTTTTAAAACAAATCATGTAACAATTATATCTGAAAATTTCTTAAGTGATCTTAAGACTGAAATCTTTCTGTTTTTAAAACTAAAAAGAGTTTTAATCTTATCTATTTCTGTCAAGGTATGAATAGATTGACAAAGTAGAAATATTATTAAATACATCCATCCAAATTCTTGTATCACTATTCAAAAATTTTGCATTTATTCAAAATATTATCTCATTTTAAAAAAAGTCATCCAATTCACTTAGAAGGATAATATCATACACATACCCAAAAGATTTGAAAAGGACACAATCAGAAAATGACTCTTTGTAATTTTAATCCCCCAAATTGTTTTTAAGTCGTCTTGCCAGTAAATGGCATTTGGCTTTTAAATGCCTATATTGTTTACAAAATTTCACATTCATTTAAACTACATGGAATAATAAGATGTTTTTCTTATTAAAAATTAATCAAAATTTTTCCTTTTAATCAACCACAAAAACAGATCTAATGTATCAACAATCCATGATTCAATAATATAGTCTGTTTGAATCTCCAAATTGGAAATTTTATAGTTTAGCAGTGATAAATAAAAATAATCAAATGGCTTTATTGTATAGGAATTCATAAAAAGCCCAAGTTCAGAAAAGATAAAAACAAATAAGGACTTAAAATTCCAGAGTCTGTTACTCTCTCATCATACTAAAGCATGCTGGGACATTTGCAGCTATTGAAATTTTTTTACAAGTAGTAATTCTTTCTAAAGAATGAACATTAAAGATCTTTTCAATATGGTTAGGACAAAATTTATTTTGCAATACTCGGAATATTGATTTCTTTTATATTCTAAAATATATAATAATTCATAAAATGCATTTTATTTTTGAGACCAGAAGAATCCAAAGTTTTTTATATAGTGATTGCAATAGACAATTGATGTATTAGGCAAAAATTCATTAAAACCAGACTGTTTGGGTTTACAAAGACAACATCACTATTGCCAATAACTATAAATTATCTTTAAGGAGGAAAAAAAAATATTTATTGTTGATATTTATGTAATAGTACTATCCATCAAAGAATAAATTTTCTTTATCTGAATCTAATGATGAAGTTATCACTATGCAAATAGGTATATAATATAATGACTGTGCTAATAGCTCTAAACAAGCTTTTTTAATAAAGACTGCAAGATAAAGCATTTAAATCTATCTTGAATTATCGCTAACCCCAAACCGGTTTTGAGCTAATGGCTCTCATCAGTGAGACCCTAGGATATTCAGACACTAGATTCAAGCTCAGCATTTATCAATACTTTTAAATAGAAAATCTGAAATTTTCAGACATCTATATGTCTTCAAATCCAGCTATTTAACTTAAATTACTGAATATAAAAGATATTATTTTAGACACTTAACACCATGCATTTTTCTTTCATTTGATGAATTTCCTTTCCAAAATATATATATATCTACTTGTTTAATTAAACACCTTTTCTGTGCAAGATTAAGTTTCATTAAGAGTAATTATATATCTTAAATTTTGAAATACTTTTTATTTGCAACACTGATGAAAGTTCATTTCTAGATTACTCTATTATTTTATTTTGATCATTTAAACATTTCTATGTAATTTGCACTATCCCCCCCCCTCTCCATTTAATTTTTGCTTTGAATTACATTCTGTAAAAATTAAAATACCATTATTATACCATACTACTTACCTGGTCTGTCAATATTATCAATATTGATTTCATTATTATATTAAACACCAATGTATCAAGCATAGTGATCTAGAAAGATTTTGTGAAAATTATTTTTGGAGAACACTCTTTCCATATTTCCCCCCAACCCAGACGTACAGTGATTTTAACCTTATACAGTTTTCATTAATTTTTTTATTCATTTAAAATGTATGCTCCATCTTAATACAATGATTATAGTTTTTGTATATAAAACACTATGCGATATAAACTTATTTTAAATAATCACTCGTACATTTGGAACAAAATCCATTCTGGATTTAAAACTCTGGGCTGTCTTTTTGAATAGAAAGCAATTCATTACTTTTTATGGCGTATGCATGCATATTTAGTTAAAGCAATATGAGTGGTGGTGGGAGATTATGATTTTGAAACTTTTTGATACATCATTTATTTCGGACAAACTGTTAATACAATAAAAATAAAAACTTAAAAAAAAAAAAATTAATTAAGAGTTAATTTAGCTTGTGTTAATGTCTAAGTTTGCAATTTCGGTAATACTTATTTTTATTCAAAATAAAGGTAAAATCCACTTAAATATTTTTTATTAATTTTAAATTCGTTGGAGGGGGAGGGGAGAAACATATCCAATTGTGTTGTTAATTTATAAGAAAAATATAATGAACTAAACAAATCTATCAAATAAGAAGTATAAGACAGAAACCAGTTTCTTCCTTGAGTGATAGTAGTATAGTGAAAATGATACTACAGAAATATTATTCATTATAAGAAGAATAACGCATATTGTTTTAAATAGATTAATTAAACAAATCTAAATAAATAAATAAAAATCAAGTAAAATAGCGACAGCAAACAATTTTTTTAATTATAAAAATTGAATTATTCAAATATTTTCCAATAAATACTAAACACTGATTATTTATATATATCAAAAAGATATTTAATTATCATAATTTTATTTATTTTTTCCTCTAAGTGGCATTTCCCTTATTTTCTAAAGAATGCCAAAAGTTACAGAGCTAATTTATTCATATAATTATATCAGATTTTCAGTCATATGATAGACCTTATTTTGCTTATCTATTAAAAATTGTTTTGTAAACACTTTCACATATTTGCATTACTTTTCTTCCTCTATCTCATAGATATGTTTCTGCTTTAACCTAAAAAGATAATCAAAAAACAATATATATATATTTAAAAAAAATAGATTAGTTTTGAAATAATATTGCATAATGATTTTTACCAAAGATGCTGATCTCGAATTTTTTTTTTAAAACAAATCATCTATCAAAGTTAGCAATAAATAATCAAGTTTGCGTTCTAATTTATACATATAAATTATCATAACCCGTGAATGCTTTTGTAAAATATAATTCCTTGTAAATCCTAACTATTTGAAAACTCATTCTTCAAATAATTCTTATATAAATATTACATTTATGACATTTGTAAAAAGAAAGAAGATATTTTGTGGACCTATGGAAAGAGAATTAAAGAAAAGATTAATTAAATGTTATGTGTGGGGTGTATTAATGTATGGTTGTGAGACATGGACATTGAGTAATAGAATTAAGAAACGACTGGAAGCTTTTGAGATGTGGACATGGAGAAAAATGGAAAAAATCAGTTGGGTGAATAAAATAACAAATGAAGAAGTTTTGAAAAGGGTTAATGAGGAAAGAAGATTGATTGAAAGTATCAAAGAAAGAAAGAGAAACTGGATTGGACATATACTAAGAAAAGATTATAGTTTAATGAAAGATGTTTTGGAAGGAATGGTGAGTGGAAATAAAAAGAAAGGACGGAAGAGATTGACATTATTGGATGATATACGAGATGGAATGGGTTATGTGGAATTGAGGAAGTGGGCAAAGAAGAGAATGGAATGGAAGAATGGATGAACTGATGTAGTGACTACTCTCTGGACCTGTCTATTGGACAGACTACTATTGATGAATACTGTTAAATGATGGTTTGATGTATTTGTTAAGCTTGAAACAATAAACAATCTGGAATAATAAAACATCAACAATCAGCCTAAAAACAATACAAAAAAAAAAGGCTTATCATAGCATCCTATTAATACATACTACTATCAGATGGTATACGACACTATACAAAAACTGATTTTAATGTACCCTAACTTTGTCAATTTTATTAAAATCCAGCCTACAGATTTTCCCTCCACCTCAAAACAAGGAATGGATCTCCAGCCTAATATATCACATAATGAAACACTCAAAGATAGATGACCTAACCTTCTAGGAAAAGATTAACTACTGGGAAGTATACAATCCTCTCACATAATAAAAGTCTTCCAATTCCCACTACACTAAATATGACTAACAAACTCATTATTAAAAAATTCAGATTATGGCATTTGGAGCCCAAATATCTTGATTTTATTCTAAAAATTAACCTTGAAGCTCTCCCCACAAACTTCTTTCTATTATACATAAGAGGAATCTCCAAAATTAATCCCATATGCCAGCTATGCTAAGCATAATAAAAAGATATTTCCCATCCATTAGAATGGCTACTTTTTTACTTTTTACAATGTGATCTATTATATGCACTCTCATCTTCAATCAAGCAACAATTAATAATCAAGAAATATTTCTAATGAAACTCACAAAAATTAAAGAGGGACAGAACACTGTCTCCCCCAGACATCTTTGCTGCAATCTGGAGCTTGGTTTCCATCTGAATCAAACCTATATGTTCAACATAACAAAATCAATCCCAATATAGAAAACTCAATATAAACTGCATCATATCAAAAATTCATTGCTTGTAAATAATGTAACAACAATCTTATAAAATAAAATAAATATTCTTTTAAAAAAACTATTAGTATAAGTTCTTTTTCAGTTGTCTGAAGGAAAAAAAAAATCAAGACTATATGTGATAATATATAATTTGGGTTTGAACCATTTATTTAGAAGTTAGTTCAAAATTACAAAGTGCAGACGGTATTGAAATTAAACTGAGAGTGCAAACCTCTCAAGTGCTTAGCCAATTACATCGCTTTCAGATCTAAGTACTTTGGACTGGCTTGGATATATAGAAAGACAAGTAAAGAAGAGAGTGGAACACACTTTTCTTGTTAAATTCTCTGTCTCAGTATTTGCGATCTGATTGGCTAAGCGCTTGAACGGTTTGCACTCTCTCAGTTTAATTTCAAAATTACATATACAGTACAATCTTTATTTTTCCAAAATAAAAAAAAATACAACTTTCACACCATTCATTTATATTTTTAATATTTTCAGAAAATATGTTAACATGAAACTTAGCTATTAATATCATTATATAGAATTTTGATAAAGTTGTTGTTGGTAAATCCAGTATGAATTTTAGGGTTTGAATTATATGCTGCTAATTTCTTATAATGCAATATGGTATACTGAATCCAAAGCGCAAAAAACAACAACATCATATTAATCTTTAATTTAACAATGTTGCTTCATAGCTAGGAATATTTTGTATGAATTATCTTCATCAAAAAATAGTTTAGTCTAGAGCAACATCAAATATTAAAAAAGACTCTTATGTATGATGAAAAATAAAAAGTATGTTTTACAAATAAAAAAATTTCTAATTTCAATATAGTCTGCAAATGAAGAAATAATATTCTAAGAAAAGTAAGTAGAGGAGTTTTTCTTTTATGAAGGGAGAAAACTTTATTTATCAATTACTTATCATTAGTCAAGTCAGCAAAATCTGAAGAAGAAAAGAGAAGTATGCTACTTGAAATGTTCTGTTCCATATTAACCTGCACATTACTACTTAGAAAAGCATGAATAAAATCAGAATTCTTTTGAAAACATTCAACAATTCAACTAGTTGATGGCCAGCATATAATTACATGATTTATTTAAAAATGAATTTGTTTTAATGTAATAATTTGATTAAATGATCTGTATGGCTTAGAGAAGTGAAGAGTGGTGGATTCTAGATCTCAAATTCTACATAAATCTAGCTCAATTTTGTCACTTCTAATGCCCAAACCTCATATGAATTGTCATACAAACTCCTAAACAACAAACCATTCCACTGTTATTTAGTCTATAAAATCTGTTAAGTAATTGTTACCATAAAAAAATAATACATTGGGTTTTAAAACTTTAACATATATACTGTGTATAGTTTGTAAAAAAAAAAAAAAAAAAAGTTTGTGGTATAATGTAATGCATTCACCCATTGCATTTATAACTTAAATTAGAATTTAGTCCAGATATAATTTGAAAATATTTTTTAAAGTTCCAATAAGGCTTAGAATGTTTTCTTTCAGGTGATCAGCACATAATCCTATCCAATATTGACCAATAAATGGACGTTGAGCTAAAGGCTTAATTATTCACCAGCCAGCAATTGACAAACCCGGTAATACTGTCTTCATCATTTCTCTATAAAGAACTCCCAGAGAAGCATTTACCTTGCGGTGGGCTATTTAGACGCTGTTATACAGAAACGTATCACTATCACACTGTGTTAATCATTATTGTTAAATAGTAAAATTAGCTTACTGTTTGAATTGAAATTTAATTTGATGGATCACGGCAGCGATTAAAAATATAAATTAGTTTAAATTAAATAATTAACTTTGTCATTTCAGTTGATTTATTCAAGGTTTTCTTTTTCTTTTTTAAATCTCATTATGAAGGCAGAAGGATTTAAAACTTGTTAACAGATGCAAAGCATTACCTTTTTTAAAAAAAAAAATCCGACTCTATTTAACTCTAGTTTAAAAATTTTAAATAATAAATTATTGAATTATATGACTAAAATATGAAACATTGATCCTGTTATTAATTTTAATAATATTTCTTCTGAATGAATCGCAAATACAATATGATATACTAATTTTTATGGGTGGCCAGCAATGGCAAACTAGTGATAAGGATCAAAGATCATTTTTTATTACAAATACTCTTTGCTAAAAGAACTTTCTACAGATTAGCCATGCGGTAGAATGGTGAATTTGAGGTCTAAAAGTTTCTAGAGTGACTCTCAATTATAAATACATGACACAAAAGAAAAGTGAAACCTGTGTTTGGTCAGTTGGTAAACTGTTGTATTAGTAAATCACATTGCTGTCTTGTATGATTTAGTCAGTGGTAGTGGTAATGGTAGACTATGAGCTGAAAGTCCATAAATTGGTGTTCCGGTTCTATTATTTTTGGAGTTCAAACTGAGCAAAAAAACACTTGATTACTCTAAAATCACTTTGATATTTTGATAGCACACACCCCAAAGTATCTGATTCAGCCCAATTTATCAAGCAATTTTTTATTTCTTCCATTTTTTTCTATACTATTATTCATTTTAATAATTTCTTAAATAATGATCTCTTATTTAAACATCTTGTCTAGTCAATATCAATCTATATTTCCTCACACTATTCTCACATCAAACATGATAATAAATGTCCATTGTCACAGATACATCACAAATAACAATAGCTTAATTACACTAATGATAGTTTTATCAGTGACAATTCATTATTAAATGCAATCAATTGAAGCAGTGATTTTAATAAAAAGTTAAAATATCCCTATTGCAGAGCAATGGCCTTTCTAACATTTGTCCATTAAAAACACAAGGAAGCATATTTATCAGTCCTGCCAATTTCTGGGTAATGATGATTTGAATGATTTCCCCTCTTGTTCTACTCTTTAGTTAAGAATAGCTAGATACTCACTAACTGATCAGTATTAGATGGTTAGTTAACTTGGCTATCTTTAAAAAGTCTTAGGCCTGATTGGACCATTAAATTTTTTTTAAAGCTTTATGTGGCTATGATTCAAAGTCAATCATGTTTACTTTTCAATAATTATAAATAACTTTTCATCAAATGTTGCCAAATGGAAATGAGAAACAATTTAAGTAATAAGCTTCACCATCTTTCCTTGGTTCTTATGGTTTTTATATATTTTGGTTGATACATTCCAACATATTGTTAAATCACTAACAGTTTCTAGTTCATATATAAACACTCTTCAATATGTGGAATAATAATAATAGTTACTTAATTTAACATCAAACCTTTAGGTACGTATAAAAAAAAAATGTATTTGCTTCAAAACTGCAATAGAAAATTATAAATACGTAAAGCTATTACATCTTTTTCAGTGATTGAAGTTATATAGGAATTCATTTTCAAGAGTATCTCATTGCTAGTGTTAGAGGAAGGAATGTCAATAAAATAAAATATTATTTATAATTCAAAGAAAATTAAATAGTTGTTAACACAAAAAATAATACAAAAACTTTGTCTGAACACTTAAAATATGTCCACCATGCCTATAAACTAATTTAGAATCCATGTCATGTAAATATTGAAATTTTGAGCATGTTTTAAACAGGCACAGGATTTTTTTTAGATGTTCTGCATCCAACTCAGCTAACCATTGGTTGGTAAATGGATGAGCATATTTTAAACAAGAAAGCAAAGTAATGTTAATACTTTCATCACACTATGATCAGCAACATAGTGAATAATATCTTTTCCCTAAAGTGGGCTAATTGTTTCTGATGTTGACTTGCATTTTCACTAATAGTAAAGATATGGTTTAACATGGCTACTGCTATCATTAAGATGTCGAAAATGAATACTACATTGATATGGAGTAGATAATGTTTATCATTCATATTGAATATCTACAAAATCTAAGTTTAACTCTCTATTTTCTATGGTTTTCAATATAGTTTGTAGAACACAGTACATAAAATATTTTCAAAAATTATGTAAATTATTGATGAAATTATCATAAATACTAGTGTTCTCCAGAAATTACACTACACTCTTTTCTTAACAAATAATAATATTCTTTAGTGGTAGATAGCATGAGATTACTTTATTCTATTGAAATTTGTTTAATTGTTAAACTAATACTCAAAACTGCTTATTTTATTTATAAGAGTCAGTTTTTATAATCACAGGTCAGATTAAATCACTTGAAATGGGGGTAGCATTGATTTATATCTTTTAATGATATAAACAATAGTTGTCTGAAGGTTTATGATAATGGTATTTTAGTAGTAATTACATAATGTACTATTTACATCATCTAATATTAAATTTTGAATGTCTTTAGAAAAAAATGAAACTTTATTTAAACTTTTCAAATACATTCAACTGTTAGTAATAATATATAGGTTAGTATATAACACAATGTTTTGAGTGATATTATTCTCCTATTTTCTTCAAATATTGATGGGCTGACCAGTACCAATACTAGTATGAAAATTAAATCTGGACTTTAAGATTTGTGAATATTGAAATTTAAAATTGTAGAAATTTTTTTTCCCATGCATTAGTGCCACCTAATGTAAGCTGTATTTAATCAATAGATGCTAGAAGGTTATGCACCATAATCCCTATCAAGTGTCTCCCCATTCTGGCTTTCATCTGTGAGGAGCCTTGGACTGGGAGCAGTGTACCTGTATCTTTGGATCTAATGCACTTTTCCAGAAGTCACCTTTTATCTTTTTAGTTCATTATAAAGCTATCAGCCCTGATTGAAAACAAGTAATGTTTTCAATGCAAGCTAACTTGACTATACAATTATACAGATCTGAATTTAGTTCAGTATTTACATTTTGGTGTCGGAACTGGTTTCAGATCCGTATGACTATATAGGCAAGTTAATTTGGATTAAAATCATTATTGTGTGAGCTTCATCATCATTATCATCAACCATTATCAATCCACTGCAGGATGAAGGTCTCTCCAAGTTTAATCCATCTTCTCCAATCTTTAGCTTCTCTTCTCCACAACACCCCTGCACATTTTCTTATTTCATCCATCCATTTCACATGTGGTCTCTTTTTGGGTCTTTTACAATCTCTTGGAATTCAGTTTAAAATTTCAATTGTCCATCTATTACCATCTCTTCTAGCAATATGTCCAGCCCAACTCCATTTCAATCTTTTAATTTTTTCAATAAGGTCAGTAACACCTGTTTGTTGTCTTACCCATACATTGCGTTTTCGATCTCTTCTTGTTACTCCCAACATACATCTCTTCATACTCCTTTGAGTGGTATGAAGTCTCTGTATTGTTCTTCTATTAAGTGTCCAAGTCTCAGATCCATAAGTAAGAACTGGTAAAACACATTTGTTAAAAACCATCCTTTTCAAACACAAAGGCATATTTCCTTTTAGTATCAAGTTATTTCTACCAAAAGCACTCCAACTAAGTTTAATTCTATGATTAATTTCCTCCATTATGTTTCCATCTGTATTAATAATCTGACCAAGGTATTTGTAACTGTTAACTTCTTCTAATTCTTCATAATCAATCTTTAAGGTGTGAGCTTATAGCTTTATAATTAACTAAAAGGGTAAAATGTGGATGCTGGAAAGTGCATTAGCCCCAAGTGCACTGCTCCAAGATCCAAGGCTCTTCACCGATGAAAGCAATAAGCTAAAAACTAATAGGATATTTGATGAGAGGCATTGAATAGAGATTATGATATACAACTTTCTAGAATTGTGAGGAGAAAATTTTTGCTATTGTTTTAATAGTTTGTGCATGCATAAAGAAATTGTGATCATATGATATTTTAATGGCTTAATATTGAAATTAAGGTAACACTCTAATCAATTGTATTACCTTAAATTTAATATTCATGAATTTAAAGATCCATGTTCCATTCCCATGATAGTACTATCACTTGTCAGACCAGTAACATCTGGAGAAAACAGAAGAATAATATTACTCAAAATGTATTATATACTAACCTGTGTATTATTATTAATAGTTGAATATATTTAAAAAGTTTAAATAAAGTTTGAATTTTTCTAAAAACATATTAGATGATAGAAATAGTCCATTATATAATTACTATATAAATAATATATTGCTGTTTACTTTTATTTGTTATCATATTTAAATAAATGTCATGACATTGATGACAAACAGCCCCTAGAAGTCTATACAAGAGCTGAATGAAGCCCTCAAATTGTCCAAAGAATATCATAAGGTTAAACATTTTTGTAACAATCTTTTTTTCCAATAAAAGTTCTTTAATACATTATTTTTATGATGTCACATAATTTAATCATGTTGATAGTGTTTGAGATATCTAAATCTTTTATAATTAATCCTGTACTTTATTCAATATTTTTCTATACAATTATAAAAATGTTTGATGTTTGCATTATAACTTGATAATGATTACTACATACCTGTCTTATGTAGGTAGTAATCATGTTATAGTTTTGTATCTGTCTTATTACTGAGGGCTGGAAATACTAATTAATTATTTCAATTTTTTCTTCATAAAGAGAAATAGGAATATAACCCATTCCTAATCAAATAATCTTAAGCTCAACAATATATATTCTTTCATATTAGAATGCACACAATAATGCAATAAAACAGGCAAAATTCTCCATACAGTTGCACCACTCAGTGCAAGCCAGAGTAATCAATGGATGCCAGAGGGTTTGTACATAAAATCTCTATCTAGTGCTTACTCATCCAATATTTCAGACTGGGATTTTATGCACAAGCCTTCTGGCATCCATTGATTACTCTGGTTTGTACTGAGTGGCACTACTGTATGGAGAGTTTTGCCTGTTTTAATAACAGTTATGTGCAAGTGTAAGAAATGGTGATCATGTGATGTTTAGTGGTTAATAATGCAATACGTGTATGCATTTTAATATATACCACGTACGTGTTCAAACCCAAAAGAATAAATAAAACTCAACGTGAAAATTGCTTATAACGATTATGCTTGAAAATTTTTAAAAAAAATGAAGACCAACAAAAGAAAAAAATCAAACTGTAATAGCGATATTGTAAGAAAAAAAAAGACGGGAGGGGGGTATTCTAAATAAAAAAAAAATGTTGCAGAATTATTCCAAATGAATAAACAAATTGGCTAAACAGTAAACAGGGTTGGTATTTTTTTTAAAAAAAAAAAGAAACAACAGAATATTCTAGTTGACAGATGGAAGAAAATGTCAAATGTTTATTTTTTTTCTTTGTTTCAAAATTATCTCTAGCGTGTAAACCAAAAAAGACAGCAAATGTGTGTTATATTTTGAAACTTCAATATCTGATTTTATATATTACTACATAATATTGTATACTTAAGTAACATTTCTTTTAACTCAAGAATAAAATTTGTTGGGAAATTATATCGAAAATGATTAGTAATAATCATTAATGTATTTATCTGAAATGGATGGCGTCAAGGTTGTGAGTGGAGGGAGTTTGACAATGGTAAATGAAAATGTAACAATTTACTCTAGATAAATACTTTGCATATACTAGAGATATATATGAGAGATAGTGACCTGGGCCAACTGATGAGTGCTGGTTCAGCACGAAATGCATCTTGGGGGTCATTTGTCTTTATATGAATTTGAAAAGAATTGGGGAAGTGTTGAGATGTTTATTATATCTATAAAAATATTACATACGGGACAGAGAAAGGTGAATAACTCCGTGTGTGTAAATTTTAAAAATAAGATATATTAATCTTTAACTGAGGTTTAAAGTTTATATCTGTGCTAGAGATAATCTCTAGTTTCGAAAATGATTAGTAATAATCATTAGTGTATTTATCTGAAATGGATGGCGTCAAGGTTGTGAGTGGAGGGAGTTTGACAATGGTAAATGAAAATGTAACAAGAAATTATATCAGTAGATATATATCTATAAAAGAATATATCTAAATGATTAATAGTTAGTATATTTATTTGGCTTATAAAAAATCATTGTTCATTCAGTGTAATGACTAATGGAATATTAGACTGGATAATTGCATCAAATGAATTGCAGAAAACCCCATTTACAATATAATGTTTATTTTAAGGAAATTCCAAAGAAGTGCAATATGGATTGTTTTTATTGGGAGGAGGACATGATTGTCAATACAATACACCAAAGAATCCCCCCCCCCCCGTTGCTCTAAAAAAAACAGCATTGCAAGATATCAAGTAAAAAATCTAAAAAACAACATGTGTTATACATTGATGTACCTACAGTAGATGTCCTGGTTTGGTTTTGCTAACATATTCTCTAAACGTTAGTTGGCAATAATCAATTAATCTGTTTGTTTCATATCATGCACAGCTGATTTTTTTAAAAGCTTATTTTATAGCACATATTTGCTATCCGAAAGCCTTCAACATTTTGCTTCCTAGGAACTCTGCATTGCATTCTCTTTTCACACATATTCTGCCAACAACAAAAATAAACCATGAAAGAATACAATAACCAATATTTATATTTAAAAAAAAAACCCCAATTATTAAGGACTTTGGATATGCTTTAAATCTGAATTAATGAACGCAACACTTAAAAAAATATTTTGAAGTTTTAACAGTCAAAAAATGTATTATAATTCATAGTAATTTGGGGATCAGTCATGTAAAGTACTAAAATAAATAACTACACTGACATTTCAGCAAAATAAAATTTGCCTTTACCTGGGTAAAGATGTTATTATGTGATCATAATGAAGATATTACAATTTAATTAATGGTTTTAACAACAAATTCTACATCTTTACCCAGTCAGATAAAGACAAATAGTACCAAAATATGGATATACTTCAATATTTTAAGCATTCTAAGTGTTGAAGAAAAGATCAAGAATAGAATGAATTCACCTATTCTTGGGAGGTCTGATGTTTATAAGCATACCTTTGTCAACATTGTTGGTAATTCAGCATTAAATTAATTTACCAACCAGGTAAAATATAGAATTACAAAACTGGAGACAGCATCTCTCTTTTAATAATGAAATAAGATTTAATATGTAAACTTTAAATTAAATATAACTCAATGTATATTAAACAAAGGGAGTAAATCACCCTTCCCCAGGTTATGAATTAAGAGCAAACTAAATGTTGAACAACGGATCAAGAATAAAAAGAATCCATCTATTCCTCAGAACTCTGATATTTATGAGCATACCTTTGTCAACATAGTTGGTAATTCAGATTAAAATTAATTCATCAACCAGATTCACTCAGAATTGCCAACAATGCTAACACAAGTACGCGTATATCCATCAGAGCTCTCAAGAATAGGTGGATTTATTCTATTCTTAATCCTTTGTTCAATATTTAGAGTGCTTTTAATTCATAGCCTGGGCTGTTTTCATATACGTTGAACTATGTTTAATTTAAAGTTATATATTTTAATGTTTTACATGGCTGATCTCAACAATTATTAAAAATTACTGTATATATAATATCAGGTAAAATATAAAATTAAACACTGGAATTCTAAAATTTTCAATACACTAATAAATAAATAAAAACTATAGTCTGCTTATGGCATGACTGTCATGTTGAGCAGAATTTACAATTAGAATGAGATTTTGTTTTTTAAATTTTAACTGTAAATGCTACTTGCAATGGTATTCATACTGTAAGATGGCTATTGCTTTTATTTACTTATATATCGGTATACTGAAAATTGTCATTAATAATAATGTTTTATTGTGTGTGTGTGTATGTCTTGTGAAAGTTAGTGAATGACAGAATAGTAGACTCTGAACTAAAGATTCCTGAAATTATTCTCAGCTGGGAGAGGGAGGGAGGGACAGTTCGGTAGGCTGAATGGAATAATTATGCTCAACCTACAATTTAAGACCTTATTAAATAACACATTACTTATAAAGCAATCAACTAAAGAATATTATTATTAAAAAATATATGTACACAATAAAACATATTAAAAAACATGTCACATTTCGAAATTTTAGATAAAAATAAATATTAGTAATAGTCCTCTTGCGATCCCATCTCCCCCCAACATTAAAAACCATCAGTAAATAAAAGCAGATAATCCACTTAATGAAAAAATATACAAAAAAAAAAAAGATTAGTTGAATATTTATAAACATATGAAGAAACAACTATTTTAAAATCACTTTTATCACAAGCCCCAGATTGTTTATCTCAAGTTTAAACCATATATAAAGTTTTTTGACTTTACACTCAAATATCAGTGGTATTTAAACTATATTACATGCAAACTGTATTGGAAACACTAAAAAATATGACCTTGTTTGTAAACTAATTAGAATAGAAAACTAAAAAAAAGAGACTAAATATGTCAACATGAAATGAAAACTGTCATTTGCTATGGGTCAAGCCATCATAAATATTATAGGTTTTTGAAATTCTCATAACTGTTCACCTACCTATTTCTCTTTTCCATTCATCTTGATCTTCTAAATACCCTATATTATCCTTGTATTATAAACATAATGTAATTCCTACTCTGTATTTTTTCAAAATTTTTTCTTTCTTTCAGCCATCTTTTTTAATTGTCCAAGTATCTTAACCATATTCATACAATTAATATTTGGCATTTTCTCTGAACTCACAACTCAAAGCTTTCCATAACAATATTTTGTCTCTCTCTTTTTTTTTTTTTACAAATCTTATTTTTAATTCCAAATCCAATGAGCATAAAATAATGATTCGTTTATTTTTTTAATTAGCACATTTTTCTAAGATGCAATAATAGTAGGATGACAACCTCTGGAATTCAAGTCTTTGATTGTTGCCAAGTTCTATTACTTCTGATGCTTGAACTTATGACCTCTAGAGCAATAAACCATTTGATTATTTTAATTTATCACAGAAGTCATTTTAATGACTGAAATATTAGTGAAAGTTTATAATTTTCATTTAAATAGAAAAAAATGGTATTTTTTAAACAAAGAAGGAAATCATTTAGAAATTTCAAAAATTCTTAGAAGATTAAAAAACAATAAGATATAACCAATAATTTGCTTTGAAAGAGTCTTGTGATGTACTACTTAATTAATATAATGTTCTTCCATGCACATAATGTGGATTTATTATAAAAAAGCTAAGGATTTTTTTTTGTAAGTAATTATTTAACTATTTTGTTCATTGGTTGATTATGAATGTCTATACTCTCCATATAAAAATGACTCACAGCCTTCAATCACCATTGGGGTAAAAGGGATTGCACTCATATGGATATTATCTTTATCTTCCTCTACAGAATGCCATATGAAACACCATTTTAATGCTGTTTTGGATAAAAACAATAATGAATTTGATATCAGATCTATGCTTTCAAAAATTAAATATTTCATATCACGGAAAGGTGAATCATCCATCACATTATTGGTTTAGAAATTTCCCAATTAACTTATAATTATCAAGTTTATTTAGTTAGGCTATATCTGTACTTAGTTTTATAAATCTCTTGTTCCCATTGACTGATTAGTAAACAAAAAAACACTGCAGCAGAGAATAATTTTAGTAAAAAAATAACCATTTGAAATGTGACCTTTAACAAATTATTATGCTGAGCGTTGATTACTTCAACCACCAGTAAACGTAACTACGAATTAAACAATTCTAACTATATTTGAACTGGACTTTTTATTCTTTTTTTACTATTTGTTTAAAATTCATAACTAATGAAGCTTAGAACTCAGAAAATATGTTTTTAATTTAGCTGTAATATTAAATTATCAGGTTAATTTAGATGTATTTTGCTGAGTGCACTAAAACCTATTATATATAATCAATCCTTATTATGAAAAATGGAAAAGCTTTTCCTTATCAGGTGTGTTTTGTCAAAAATCAGTTTTTCCCAAACATACAATTTTCCTTTCTTAAAAAAAAAAAAAAAAAAAGAGTTATTATTGATAACTCTATTCAGGATTTAAACATGTCTCAGCTATATTTGTTGCAGCAAATAAGGTTTTTTGCATATTGCTCACCAGTAGAAGCACCATTTTCCTCTACTACTATTCCAATTTTCATCATTTACACAACCTACGCTTTATTTAATGTCTACAAATCTGTAATGACTAGTTCATCCACAATAGAGTGTCTCTTTTCTAAGATCGTTTAACATTGGAACAACCTTTTAAATGATATAAGATCACATATTACAATAGATTAAATATTATAAATTTTAATATCTATTGTTTAAACTGAGTTTGGAGATGATCTAGACTCAAAAGAGCTATTAGTTTCTCACAAATTTATAATTGTTATTTGAATTAAATATAATACCAAAGATAAATCATTATATGGAAGTTTAACAAAATAGAAGCAGTTTACACAGTGATCAAAAGACAGATTATAAAAAAAAGATTCTCAGATAGAAGTTCTACTTGTCACTTCTGGTAAACGAATACCACAACCCATAAACAACAAACACAATTATTATTTAAGAGGTAGCTTTTTCAACATCTACTATTAAAAATAATTTATTTAACAGAAAAATTTTGCTTTAATACACGAATCGTTATTTTACATTACAATTGCTTCTTCAGTTATTATCATATTATTCCAAAATAAAAAAGTTACGTAGGAAATAAGGCATTGTTTTTCTACATAGTGTTTTATATATTAAATTAAGAGTCACTTGAGCTTTGATTCAAGAATATTTAGCTCTCAATCCGGCACTGTAAATTGTTCATTCATATGGCTCTCATTATATATATAACCCTGTACTTATATATAAAAAAATTCTTGCATACATAAAGTGTAACATAATTAAAATAAGAGTTAAACAAGTAACACAGAATAATTCTTGTACGTTTTGAGCTATATAATAATCTCTTGTTAAAACATATTTTCATATTTTACTATAAGGGGGGAGGGCCAAAACCCAACTATCTCATGAAACATATTATCATTGATTTACAAGTGAATTAAGAATGATGCATAAATATGAAGATGGCAACATTTACTCACAATTGATACAAATTTAGTTTTGCAGTATCAATTACAAACGCCATCATATATGGATATTATCTGTATAAAGTATGGGAAAGAAAATGCCAATGGCGAATTACCATTAATAACAAAACAATATAAAAATGCAATAAGTGAGTTGAAAAACACTTTGAATAATGTGGATAAAAACAAGATTCAGAAATATCTTTTCTAAGCTTAATGACTATGAAAGCAAAGGCAAGAATCTTGTATGTGATAGGAGGAATGTTGAAAAGAGAGTACAAACCCGAATTATGTAAAAATTGACTTACGCAAAAAATTGAGGGATAGACTACTTACATAACTCAGGAATTTTCAGTTTGTATTTTAATAAATATTTACAATTTTGTACTTAATAGTGCTTTTAAAATCAGAATCTGTCTAATAAATTCCAATAAAAATAATCAGCTTTTGTTATATCCTATATTTTTATATTAGTTTAAATTGATTATTTAAATGTAAAAATGAAGAAAACATTCGATAAGTAAAATATATTTTTCATGGGAATTTAAATATTACAATTTTAAAAATATTAATCTGAATCAATGTTGGCTTTGCTGAGCCAAAGATCCAAGTTCGATCCTAAAAAAAAACTACAGATTTTTTCCACAAATTATTGATTCTTAGATTTTTCAGGTATTTTCCACATCGATTGAAGTTTTTCAATGTTGATTTAAAGATTATGAGACTGATTTCGATAAAAAGAGAAGAAATGTGCTGATGTCATGTCACTTTTCATAATTTTAAAAAAGAAATATATCTTTTGTAGATAAGATACACATTTATAAACATAAATTTATTTAAACGCACATTGATTACGTAAGTAATATTTACTAAGGCGGTAACCTCAAGAATATGTGTGTAAAAACGCGATAGTAGGGACCTGTACAGGTCTTAACTACAAGCTTACACTTTTTCATCCAAAGCATAAGCTTGTGGTTAAGACCTGTAGAGGTCTCTACTATCGCATTTTTACACGCCTATTCTTGAGGTTACAGCCTTAGTAAATATTTATAAACATACTTTATATAAAATTAGGCATTTATTAAATAAAAAATTGTAAAAATTGAAATAAATAAAAATACTTGCAGGTTATATTGCATACATATATTACTGTTTAACCAGTATTGACAGGAACTATTATGATTCTTTATTTAATAACATTTCATATTAAACAAATTTAAAAAAAAAAAAATTACCAAGTTGAGAGCTTTCTCATCATCCATGGAATCTTGACTATCTTGGCTGACATCCGTGCCATCTTGATTTGTGCTATCCTGTGTGTCGTTTGAAAGATCACCATTCATGCTTGGATCTGAAATTGAAAAAAAAATCCGTTATATGACAACCCAAAGCATGAGCCTAATCTCAAAATTATAACTGCGACATAAAATCAATATTCTTTTCCTCATAAAGTAATATAACCAAAGTTTCAACTATTAAAAAAATTCAGATGTCTTCAAATGATGATGAAGCACTTAAAATTTTATATAAATAAAACAAATGAAAAATACTGAAGACTTTAACAATACATGGGCAGAATCATATCATTTTAAAAACAAATCAAACCTAAGAGAAGATTACTCAGTAAAGTAGTTTAGTTCTACAAATATTTTTACACGTTTGAAAGACTAGAATGAATACTTCAGCAAAAAAGATGCTATTCTATTATGTACCCTACTTGAATTTGGACGACTTATCCATGAGCTGATGCCACAGAGAATTCATGTAAAAACGGAATCCATAAAAATTCAAAATAATAAATAAAATGTATATATTTCTTACTCCAAAAAAAAAAAAAAGTGAAATAATTTTAATGATAGTAATAGGTTTAACAAATATAATAATTTATTCTATGATAACAATAAAATTAATAAATACTTGATTATTACTAATTTCAAAATAAAGAAATGGCATTTTAAATGTTTTTAAGATATCACATAATCATTATTTCCCATGCTTACACAAACTACTGCTTTTAAGTCAGTGACAATTTGTTTATTTTTTAAGTTTTTGAGGTAGCAATGAATTTTTCCCCATGTTCACCATTGAAATAAGAAATAATAGATATCTCACTTATGAAATGTCACTAAAATATCTTAGTGTTTATTACATTTACTTTAGGATAAAAAAATGGAAAAAGGAGATTTTATAAAATGTAGACAACTACACGTTTCACAACTTTCACACTGTTTTACCTTTTAAAATATAAAATATGTTCATGTTTTCATTTAACATACTTTTTGTCATAACTGGATTACTTTTTAGAACGTGATACATTTCTCATCATAAATTACTTTCAACACAACACATAAAACAAGGCATTCATGTAACCTTTGACTTCAATGACATTGACTTTTTATGGATTACTTTTTCTATTGCTTCTCTCGTTAAAATGTAACTTATATTCATGCTTTCATTTAAGTGTATTCTTTTTTGAAATATGCTTCTTACTAAAATGCTTTAATATACTTCTAATCAAAAATATTGGCTTCACATCATTTCATTTCTTATAGATTACTTTCATTTAACACATTTGGATTACTTTTTCTATTGCTTTGCCTGCTAAAATGTAAACTATTTTCAAATGAAACCTACATTCAATAATAAATGCACTTATTAATTTTTATGAAATATTTTATTTATTATTTTAATTAAACACAGTTATTGCTCTCTGTCTTGCATTTCTGGTTAAAAGACTGCTTAAGTAAATTCAGTGGTAAATATATATTTTTTATTTCTTATGAATAAGTTCATTCATGGATTATCCTGTGTAGTGCTATCCAGTGAGAAAAATTTTCTAAATTCAGTTAGAAAACACTAGGGAAGATTAGTAATCTTGATTATATTAACTTCATCTCAATAATCTAAAAAACTTACTACAGGAAAGCACAGTTTTAAAGATTTTATTAAGACAACTTCAAATTATCATAGTTCTAATTGTTATTCAAATAAATGCAAAAACTGTTGCTCATATTTTTGTGGCAATAAATTTACTTATATTTTATTTAAACTGCAGATGATTCTTAAATACATTTTTCTTTAGAATTATGCTAGCAATGTAAAAGGTTTTAGTAAAGATTGTAAAAAACAGATGGCTTTAGTTTGGCATCTTCCTACTATATAAAATAAAATATAGTGACCTTTTAAATTTAGCAAGATTTATCATTATTTAAATATCATTTTTTATTTAACTGTTAATAAACGTACAATTATGCAAATAATAAATAAACCATAATAAATAATTAGCATACAGTATATACAGACATGCATTTAAAAATAAAGTTAAAGCAAAAAAACTCATTTAAGTAAATACCTGTAAAATATCTAACTATTAATATGAATGTCACCATTCTATTTTATCTTTTAATCAGTTTTATATTTATTTATTTATTTTTTTTTGTTTTTTTTTTTTAAAAAAAGCTTTTATTTGTGATAGCATGTAATTTTTGATAGATGAAGTGGAGAAATTTATCTCTGAATCAGCTGGCATAAAGTTTACCATAGTTTTAAAATTTAAATTTCACTGAAGACCAAAAGAAGTGGGAACTAAAGGTAAAATGTTATTTATTTACTTTTTTTTGATTACCATGTACATAATAAATAAAGATTGTACATACTATATTTAATATTCATTTTAAGTTTCAACAACATGTGAATTTCTCATGGAAAATGATAAATCCACAATGCTGAGAAAGAAGGGGGGAGGGGATAGGATGTTAGATTAAGACATTATACAAGTATTGATTATTACAGCAATTAAAACGTTTTTATTTAAGTTCTGCAGAAAATATAACAATTTTTTCCCCCCTTTGTAAGGTTCTTTTAGAATTAATTAGTTCATTATAATATTGAATATTTTTCAAAAGTTTGTTTATAAATCATTCAATTTAGCTCAAACACAATTGTATATGAAATTTATATTGTGGTAAAATATCTTCTGGATCACTTTATACTATAAAATAATTCAAAATTAGTTGTGGTTAATAAAAATGTAGTCCTTCTATACTTTTTAGTTAAGTTCAGCTATATCCAAAATACATAGCACTACACAACTCAATTATGTATCTTATTGTCATAAAGAGCTCACTAAAGTTTAAAATATTAAAATACTTTGTGTTAAAAAAGTGGTAAATTAATAAAAAAATTAACCGATGATGATAAAGTGATACATCTTAGTTATAATACTTTATTACCTAATTACATTCCCATGTCTTCTTGTAAAGAACTAAGTAAATACAAATACAAGTAACGTAATATTCTTGCACTTGAAACTTCAAATAATTATTTCAATTAGCAACATTTTCCTTTAAGATGAACAGATTTTATTCTTATATTCCAAGTAATATATATTTAATATAACAAATATGTCAATTATCTACTAATTGTTTATAAATTTGCAGGCCATCTATTTCCAACTTCTTCACTTATGATCCATATTTATATTTCTGTAATTTTTGTTGTCTTTTTTGATGTCATCAACTTTGATACTTAATTTCTATTTTTTTAAAAAAAATTAATCCAAACTTTTTGGTTAAATTAAGATTCACAATGTTAAAAATTCAAAGTAATTCCAAGCATATGTACTTGCAAAATTATAAGATGTGAAAAATGAAGTTTGAATAATATGAGTTTCATTTTATGGCATAAAAGTGAATATCATGAATACATTTATTTAACAGCATATGTGAGTATATATTGATATGAATAGTTTCATGGATAAGAATAACAAAAGTTTAGTATTTCAACAACAACCCAGTTATCTTTATTAAGACAGTAATAACCAGATTCCAAAAAAAAAAAAAAAAAAACAGTTCCAGATATAAATTACAATTTGAAAAGAAAAAAAAATCCGTATACAATACTTCAAAATAACCAATAAAATGAAAACGCATAGCAAAATTATAATAAACTGATGGAATCATTCTATAAGGGAATAGGAATTTCCAAACATTAGACAATTTTAAATTATCTTTTTTTTTTTGATTTGAGGAGTCTTTGTGTATTACCATGGCTTCTCTAATAAGAGTGATTTCAAATTTATTGTATTTAAAAATAATTTTAGTTTTATTAAAATATACAGTGTGAGCATTATTTGCTATATTAGCAACAAGGAAAAAAAAAGTAGCTTTCAGTTCTGCTGTATTCCTATATTTTTCTATCTATATCCACTTTTCCATTGGTCTGACCAATGAAAACAGTGGGACAAATCCAACAGAAAATTCAGAAAAATTCATTGATTTTCAAATAATACATTACCTTAAAAAAAAAATCATTTTTTTTATTTTTCTGATGTTGTGTTTAATCAGCATGAATGAGCAATTGTGACTTTCTTTTATGTTTTATACATTTAAATAGTAAAACATCTTTTGATGGCTTCCATCAGATTCAACATTCTTATTTACTTTTTCAATTCAGAAAGAAGGTCATCTTAACCGGTGTAGTTAAAGATCAAAAAAATTAATATCTCAATGATTGAGAAGGATGATCATGAGATTTAAAATAGAAATATCTATTTGTATGCAAAAATTTATTATAAAAATAATAAGATAGTATACCATAAAGTTTTTCATATTATTACATTTAAAAATAGAACTTTGTCATTGTTGCAATTGCTTACAATGAATTAGTTTGCTTAAAAGTTTTTAAAGTAAGATAAGTAAAGGTTTATTCCGTATGTTAATTTTGTTAACTGTAGCTGAGTATGTTAATGAGCCACCATATGAGTACTATGAATCTGGCTTCTCTAGCTGAAAGTGTGCTCAACTACAGTTAACAAAATTAACATATGGAATAAACCTTTACTTAACTAATGTTTGAAAGGTTTAAGCAAACTAATTACAAATAGGATAAGGAAAAGAAGAACCTGAATATAAAAAATAATTTAACAAGTGATGAAAATTATTTAAATGCTAAAATAAATTATTATTATTATTATTATTATTATTATTATTATTATTGTTGTTATTATTATTATTGTTGTTGTTATTATTATTATTATTAAGTCAAATAATTTTTATTTTTGGGAAATATACATATTCTAGCATGTGTGCGTGTGCAGCACAACTGTTCCCAAAAGCTATTAATATAAAATAGATAACTAAAAACAAATGAGCTGAGTGCTCTCAAAGGATCTTGCCTTCATAATAATAGCTTGCTACTACGTTTAATGATATGCAAATATGCTAATTCCATTTCTTCAATAAAGCATAGCACGTGTCCTTCCTATTTATGGCATTCTTGTCTCGTGAGATGAAGAAAGCCTCTTTGATTTTTCTTTTAAGGTCATGTCTCTCTCTACACATGATTGTGGGATTGTCTGGAATGCACTCGTGGTGACTTGTGCTCTGGTGCTGATAGAAAACTGAATAGGTGGCAGGATCATTGAGAGCTCTATTGTATGAATATTTATGTTGTCCACACGATTAGCACAACATAAATATTTATACAATAGAGCTCTCAATGACTTCCACCTATTCAGTTTTCTATCAGCACCAGAGCACAAGTCACCACGAGTGCATTCCAGACAATCCCACAATCGTGTGTAGATAGACATGACCTTAAAAGAAAAATCAAAGAGGCCTTCTTCATCTCACGAGACAAGGATGCCATAAATAGGAAGGACACTTGCTATGCTTTATCGAAGAAATGGAATTAGCATATTTGCATATCATTAAATGTAGTAGCAAGCTATGATTATGAAGGCAAGATCCTTTGAAAGTGCTCAGCTCATTTGTTTTTAGTTATCTATTTTATATTAATAGCTTTTGGGCCTAGTTGCGCCGCACACACACACTTGCTAGAATATTATTATTATTATGATGTTTACATGCTTATCTCTTGGTTACAGTGGCATGATAATTTTTACATATTGGTTTTCACTTTGAGATTTTCATTGCTAATTATATAGGTATCAAGGTGTTAATTTATGATATTCTTATCACTGCTATCATTGTTTAATTTTTACTATCATTAGTTTGTGATCTTGTTATTGGTTAGATTCCCACCTTCAATCTCTCATTCATATTTTGTTATTGATTCTGTTCATTGTATACAGAGTAAGAATTGCTTCCTAATCCAGGAAAAGTATTAGTATAAAAATCTGGATCAGTATCTGAATGTAGTTGCATTCTGAACTCATAAGTGTTACTCATGATTGGTATTGTTATGTTTTTTCTGTGTACTATTTTAAACACGATGACTTTCCTGTGGAAGTCCTGTGCTGTATATCCGAAGTAGGTGTTCTTAATTATTCCTGTTAGTAGTGGTCTATGGAGATCAGTGTCAAGTACCCAATGATTTGTTTTTGAAATCTCTCCATTTGAATGATCTTGTAAAATTTCAGTATTAGGTAACAGTTGTTGGAATGTTCTGCAACTTGTTGTATGGTATCCCAGAAATCCATTTGCTGTTATTGCCTTGTACAGCAACTCTTTTGGAAATTTATATAATGAGATATTGCTATCTGTTGCTGACAACACCATGGTCTCGGAAAAGGAGGGATGATCTCTTGAATGTTGCAAAGATGCTTTAGTATTGATTTATTTAGCAATTCATTTGTATTCTTCAATTTTTCTTCACTCCAAACAGCGATTGATAGACTTTAACCACATCCCGCTTTTCAAGTTTTAAGTTAGTTACTAGTGGTTGATTTCCTATATCTGGGAACACTCTTTTGAGAGTTGCATTGCTTTTTTTGTTTATTTGGTGATATCTAAATTAAATTGGCTTTTAATTTTTTTTTATTTGAATAAATGAATTCTTTTTTTTCCCCTTTCCGTTGATGATGCCTACAAATGTTGGCTTGTTTTTTTACCCTTTTAAAAGTTCATTGGTGTTTTTTTTTGCTGCCATTAATAAGGTCACATGATATTTGAGTCTCCATGTTTGTCTTGTTAATTTGTTGATCTCACTTTTCAATTTGAAAATTATCAATTAAATTTTGCTTCTTCTCTATTAGTTGATATAGATTAAATTAGTATTAATATTTTTGATGTTAGATATATTTTTCACTTTGTTTCTGATGGCTTTTATTAGATTTTTTAATGGTTTGAATGTGGAGCATTTTTATTTGATTTGTACTGTCCATGGTTCAAAGTACTCTCTATTATTATTATTGTTGTTGTTTCAAAGGTCAAACTTTATACAGATTCAAAAAGGGTTACATAAGTTACATTTGAAAACATGAGGTCTTAGATATAAATTGTTTCTTAATATTACATATGTGATAAAGGTTTACAATTTTGATTGTGACAGAAAAAAAAAAAAAATTACATTAATTAAAAAAAAATAATTATTACATAACAAGATACCCATATCAAATAAAGTTTACATAGAATTTTAAAATGTGATAATGAGAAAAATATGTGGAAATGCATGATAGTATAATTGAAAACATATTGGAGGAGGGGTTGAAGTTTGTATTAGAGTGACATGTGGTCCCAATAAAAATTGGGCTCATTTAGTGGGAGTACTATAGTTTTCATAGTTAAATATCATTGTTCATTTGACATAAGTTCCATGTGAAAAAAAAAAAAGAAAAATACTAGTCAGCATGAAATACTTTCTAGTGACTTTGAAATTGCATCCTGGAAATATATTAGTTAATATGCACTGCCTCCTGGGAAAATGGAAAAACACCAGTTATCATAAGTTGCATCCTTTAATAATGATAATATTGAGCAAACTTTTAGGATATGAAACAGAGGCTGTTGGAATGATCATGATAGTAGGACTATGATTTATTGTTGCTATTGTTGTTGTTACTACTATTTTATTTCAAAGGTAAACTTTATTAAGACTCAAAAATGGTTACATAAGTTACATATTAAAACATAAGTCTTAAATACAAGTTAATACACATTATAATGTATACAAAAAGGGGTTACAATCTTGCATGTGATAGGGGAAAAACATGACTTACAGTAATTGAAAAAAGAATGATTGTTACATAACAAGATACACATTTAAATTAGGTTTACATAGAATTTTTAAATGGGATCTTGAAAAAAATACGCGGAAGCATATGATAGTGTGAGTAAAAACATACATGGGGGGGGGTTGAGTTGATATTAAATTGATGTATGCTTGTCTATAAATTGGGCTTGCTTGGTGCATAGGAATGTAGTTTTCATAACTATCTTATTGTTCATATGTTATATAAGTTGTATGTGAAAACCATGAGATTTTAGATACAATTTGATATCTGAGATTAAATATGCAATGGAGATTTACAATTTTCCTTATGAAAAAAAGGTAATTTACAATAGTTAGAGTAATAATAATTGTTGTACAACAAGATACACATGTGAAATTAGGTTTATATAGATTTTTCAAAAGCATTATCAGATAAATACATGAAAACACATAGAGATACTTGTTAATATATTTTGGGAGGATGGGTGGAGTTAGTATTTCATTGGTAAATGGCTGTACACAAATTGCTCTTATTTGCTGATGAACATTATAAGTATCAAGCTAAGACTTATTGTTCATGTGTTGTGCTTTTAAAGTTTATTTGAGGTAAGTTGGTGAAGTGATTTTGTAAACCTGCTTGCATTGGTGGGTTGATGAGCCAGGTGGACCAAGATACTCTTATGTGATGCAGTGTTTATTCCCGAGTTCATCATGGTGTGATGTTGGAGCTATGAGTTCATGTGAAGTAGGAACTTGAACCAGTTGAAGTTCCATAAAGTGGGATGGAAGCAATATAGACCGCAGTTGAAGTCTGTGGCCGATATGATGATGAACTTGGGGGAAAGGGGGATGTCTTTATTGATGGCAAATAGTCCCTGTGGCATGGCAATAATAAATTTTGACAAATAGTTTATCAGCAAGTCAAGCATCCACTCCAGAGGAAGAAAGTTTACAATCTTGTGTTTTTAAGTTTCGGTTTTAAATGTGTTGGTTGTTTTGAAATATGAAATTGGCTTATTCATTAATGGACTAGACATATCTTTGCTTTTTCTGACTGCAAAATTGTTCTTAGTGATGCTGGCATAAGTTTTTTAACGAGATAATGCTGGAAACATGGTAGAATAAATTTTGGCACCAACCACTTAAGTCATGTGGTTGTATGGAAACCATTTTGATTGAATTTAACAATTTAAAATTTTTTTAAAAAAAAGCTTTTGTAAATTCAAAATTATCTTAGAAAAAATGTGTGATATAGTTGATTGTTAATAACTAGTTCAATATAGTTAATTTATCTGAAATATTGCAGATTTTGAGGTTTTTTTAGGGGTTTAAATCCAGAAATTTTTGCTTGTTGCCTAGCAATGTTAAGGTTTTCTGCCACTAATCAAATATTTTTTCTTGTGAATTATCTATTACACATGGATTTTTTTTTTAATAAATAAAATATTATCTAATTAGGTCAAGTTCAGTCTTTGTTATGACTTGAAATTTATCTTTAAAAAACTAATATTATGCAAATTCTTAGAATTTGAAACAGGAGCTATTGGAATAAATGAGATGGCAGGAATATTATATTTTTTTATACAAAAAATCTGATAACGAATGTTTCATTTAATGTAGTAGAATATAAAACTAGAACTTCAGATCTTTTTTTTTATCTTAAAACCTATTTCTCAGGAACTCTTACATTTTCCCCACTGTTTAAGTTATTGGATTCTTATAATAAAGATTTTTGCAATAATAATTATTTTAATTTAAATGATAAAAATTATAATATGATTTTTGTTAAAAAATATAACATTTAATTTACTATAGTGAAAACATATGGCAACATTGATTTTTTCCCCCATAATATTTGTAATCTGTATTATTTATATATCTTTATATAGACTTATATGTATTACTTAATTAATTTATGTGCAATCCATAATTAACATGTAGTACTGTGAAATTGTACATTAAATAAATAAATTGAAATGAATTATTATTATTATTATTACTATTATAAACAAATTTATTACATATTTCGGATGCTATATTACAAGCCATAGATCTCAAATATCAACTTGATGTCATTTACTTTGATCTCTCTAAAAAGTTTTGATAGAGTAAATCGTGGGACTCTTTTGTTGAAAGCAAATCAGTGGGTTTATCCAACAATCTCCTAAAACTATTAAATTCATTTCTTACAACTAGAAAAAACTATGTACATATTAATGAAGAATCTTCAACTATGGTTTCCTATCCACATGAAATTCTACAGGGAAGTATTTTTAGTCTTATTCCTTTTGCCATTTATACATCTGATTTAACATCTATGATAAATGACAAAACATTTTATGTTATCCTGTTGATATCAAAATATTTGTAGAAATCAGAATTGAAAGTGATCCTAAAATATTGTAGTGTTATGTTAGTAACTTTGCTAAATGATGTGAAGCTAATAACATGAAAATAAATCCAACTAAATGTAATATAGTATCTTATTCCAAGAAAACCATGAATAATATTGCCTATTATGATATTAATGGTAGTGGAATACCTTGGAATAATATACAAAAAGATTTGGGTATTACCATTACCAATAATTTTTCTTTTACAACCACATTCAGATAGCAAGAAATAAATCCTATAAAATTATGGGTTTAATATTGAGATTAAATATTAAACCCAAATTAGAAACCTACAAGCTACTTTTTAATTCTCTGATAATACCAGTCCTACACTACAGGTCTGTAATATCGAATAATTACAATTATTCAACAATGAAACATTGAAAAATTCTAGATAAATATTGGATACATTCATGATGATACATACTTAAATAAAAACAATAGTGCGAACAATAGAAGATTCATAGCAGATGTGATGTTTTTACTTAAATTAATAAATGGCAAAATATCGTCAGAATATATGACAAATAAGATTTCCCTAAGAATTCCAACTTTTAACTCTAGAATTCAAGATTTATTTTCTTTACAAACATTAAAAAGAACTTATTCATCAATTTATAGGTTACAAATGGAATATAACAATAAATTCAACTGGGTGGATATTTTCCATTTAAATGAACGATAATTTAAAAATAGACATATTATGTAAGGAACACTTATAGATAAATAAATATATATATATATTATTGTATTACTATTATAAATATTTGTTGCTATTATACTATTATTTACACATAAATGAATTATTATTATTATTATTATTACTATTATCATCATCATCATCATCATCATATAGCCAAAAGTCATAGATGCCATCTATATATCTGAACCATGTAGTGGGTTTGAAAGCAACATATTCTAGAGCTTTGTTTTCAAAATCTAGGACTACTAAGAGGAGATAATGGGGGTCAAAGATGCATCCATCCTAATGTTTGTTTATAATGCTTATAATTATTTGGAAGTTATTACTTTTTTATTCAGTTCTACTATCAATAGTTTCATTAACTATTTTATATTTAATATAAGATTTTAATATATATATATATGTGCTCTGCGCACAGATAATGAAGCTATTAATAAATTATCAGTGAAATTATTAAAATTTTACCACCAAGCGCTTTCGGGATAGTTTACAGTCCCATATTCATGGCGAGTTATTCTGTTAATAACTGTAAAATTATGCAAATTTATGTGCAGATGTTATGTGGACTATTTATGAGATAGGGAATAGCAGGCCTCTCTTCTGTTGATTGCCGATGGGTTAGCTGCAATGAAGTAAGCTTCCCTAACTTTACATTTGGTGTCGTTTGTTTCAGAGCAAACGATACTGGCTGTGGTAGGTAGAAAAGCATGTACAGTATTTCTCTCATGTTCGACAAAAATCGAATTACCTTCAAACTTTGTTTTGGTTTTATTGTAAAGGTATCGGTGTTGAGCTACTCTGGTGGCAATGTTAGTTTTGGTCTCTCCATAATATGTTGCCATACAATTTCTTTGGGGGCAGGTAATTTTGTACACAACTTGAGGGGTGAATTCAGGTTTGATCCTGTCTTTGGTAATATTTATCAGTCTATTGGTGTTGGGAGGTGAACGGAAAGTGACTTCAAAGTCACATGATAGTTGATTAATAAGGCTTTTAGCTGTAGATTTTAAATAAAAGTTCAGTGGCAATATATTTAAATAACACTTGCAAGAGAGATCCTACCATACAAACTTGATTCCTCTTTAGATCCAACTGTAATTGCCAAGAGTCTTTCTTGCATGCAATAGCCAAATGTCATATTTCCCCCCTTCAAATCAGTAAAATAAAATCTTAAAAATTCATCTCATTTCACTTTGTTTGTTAAAGACTTTAAATTAAATAGAGACAATCTTTTGGTTAAATTTAATGTTATCCTCTTTTCACCAATATGCATATTAAATGATTATTAATAATATACTCTATAGAAGAACATCTAACATTTTAATTTCACTAATAAAAAATTGTCTGCCTAATATATATTTTATTTATAATAATAATTGTATTTTAAATAAACATTGGAAGGCAATGCCAGTTTACCCTTCAACATTTCTTCTCTGTTTGTAAAAGGTTTGAAAACCAAGATCCTGGATTCTCTTGCATTCAAACCCATTACATGGCTGAGATATTGAGAAGACACCTTTTGTCAAATGAAACATGATAAACAATATTAATTATCGTTAATCATAATAAATAATTTATATTCTAATATGAATTTCATTTTAGGCATTGAAACAGATAGCACACATCCTTATTGAAATGCATGAGTAAATGGGTAGCCATCATTACACAGTTCATGTACTCCTTTTTTTTGGCAGAAGTTCAAAGGCACTACACAACTTTTGTGCTATTATTCAACTTTTGTATAAAATATATTAATATACATATATAATAATTGTTCTTTTTTTTTTTTTTCATAACAGAATAATGTACTATAGAAAAAATGTAAAGTTCACATATTATTACTGTTTTGCTTTTAGCAGACTTTTAATAATTGTAACAAAGCCTGCAAATGAAAACAGCAGAACACTTTTCAAATCCGATTCAGTCAGTTGTGATCTCACTTTATTTATTATCAATTTCATGGATAAAAAATAATTTATGTAAAGAATGAGTTACAAAGGGTGACCAAAGTTCAAATTATCAACATAAGAACACCACTTACAAAATAAAAGTTAAAAGTAATTCGGACTCACTCTGCATTAGACATCATAAGATTAGACAACCGTCAAAGATATCTACATAATGGACATTAATTTAAAAAAAAAAAATTTTTTTTTTAAATTTGATATACAGAAATTGAATTTTTGTTACAATTTTTTTTATCCTAAATACTAATAAAAATTGATTTTTATTATAATATTGATTTGCAAGATGTAAGCTTTCTTCTTACTTTCATAATCAGAGGTCAAGCACCACATTTAAAGTATACCTGGTAGGTTGGCATTCCTATTCTATTTGAATAAATGACACCGCACTATCTCACGATGCATGTAGGAGAACTATATTAGCATTGTTTCTATTAGCAAGAATATTTTGTGTTATAAAATTCCTCAATCTTTCCCAGAAATATTTTGCTTTTAAAAAGTTTTTACTGATGGATTTTATAATTATTTGTATTTTGCCACAAACTTGAATAGCTATTGGTATTTGATATGCTTATATAAGAGAAGAAACATATAACAATATGTAAAGGCTTAAGTATGTATGAGTACGCACTCGCATTCATATAAATCATTTACATGAATTTTAACATTCAACAAAACATCCTGCTCAACTGAAAACTGATAAATATTTTGGAGTCTTAAAAGTTAGGTTTTTTTTTTTTTAATTTATGCGCATGACGAGAATAAAAAACATCAAAGTTAAAACTAAAATTGATCTACGCTTCTTCAACTATTATTCCTATCCTAAGCTTTATTAATTTTTAATCTGAAGATTCCATAAAACATGTCTCAGCTGGATAGAAAAAAAAATCTTCAGTTTAGTCAATTGAATAGAATCGTTACTCTCACTTTGTCATACGGGTGCTCGACCGTCTCAAGCTCTCCCACACAACTAAGATGCTTATTTTTACCACTTTACCTAGTGCAAAATCTACATTAAAATTTTTCAATTGCACATATGAAATATAATAAGCATCATCACTTAATCATATTAATAAATCCAAACCCTAGCATACAAGTAATTCAGCATTACTGATAAACATATATATATAGCTCCAATAATAATAAAATAAAAATTCCAAGGTTGAGTGCAGAGGGGAGGGCACTATGCAAATCATCAGGAGGCAGCTACGGTAATGGACTCATTTTATCTCAGAATGCAATAATTTAACTCTTAATGCTTCAAGCATTTTCGTCCAATTGCAAAAACTGCTGACAGTCACACAGAAAAATAAATTAGCGAATAAAATAACAACTGCAATAAAAGAAAAACACGAAAGAGACAGAAAAGATTCTTTGATCTGGAAACTAAAAAAAAAAATCTCATCGTTTCATATAAAGTTTTTATTATTATTTCTCCCCTTCGTTTTATTCAAAAGATTTAAACAGTGTAGCAACCCACACTCCACAAACTTTTTTTTTTAATCGATTATATTTAAAAAGATCAGAGAAAGGAACAAAGTGAAACAGACTTACAAAGGTAGACTTTTTTTTTTAAAAAAAAGTAATAACCTAACGCATGCTTGACCAGCACAACAAAGACCTAATCAAATAATAATAACAACAAAATAAACACACAAAAAAATCTTTATATAGTTCTTATTTGTAAACTATATAAATATAATATTGATTTAGAAAGATTTGTATATCAAAACAACTCTTTTTACTAGCTCCTTTCTAAGTAGTAAATCTTACAATAAAGCATTAAAGTTATCAATTTAATACTATCAGTTGAGCAAAAAAAAAAAAAAAAATCTACTTTTTAAAATATAAATATCTTTTTATTATGCTACATAGATTCTTTACAAAACAGAGTTAGAGAAAGATGAGCGCTTTTTTTTTTCTTTTTTTGCCTCTTCTCCATATCAATACAGCATTCTAGTTGACATTTTAGTATCATGTTTCTCCACAGGGGTAATTTAAGCAAGAAAAAACTATTTCAAATAAGATTTATATATATATGTTCTCAATTGATTAATACATTTTAGATGAAAACCTTATTGACTAATTTATTAACAGAAGATAACTTTTATTATTTATATATATTTAAAAAATGGTTGGCATTGCAACTGTTTGAAAGAATTGCTAACTGATTGGGATAGCTTTCTTATAAATTTACTATTGACAAAAATAAAATAAGATTATTTTTTTAAATAAAAAAAAAAATGTTACGAAATCTTGATACAATAATAGATTCTGGAACACCAAATCCATTGATGGGGGCTCCAATTCAGTCATTTTCAGTGCAGCACATCTTATGGATTCCCAGCCATTAAATTATTTTCAATATTTATTAATAAAGGTAGATAAAACAGGTTTTAAAAGCAAAGGTATTTCCAGTAGTCTCTCATAGCGGAATAATAAACGAGAAATTATTCACCTGGCTTGCCAACTGTCAGATAATGATGTTTTGCCTTCTACTTAAAACAAGTGGATGATCATTATGTACTAACTAATAATGGATGGTTAACTAGGCTAGCTATAAGCCAGCAATCTAAAAAAAAAAAAAAAAACTTAAGGCTGAATAGAATTTTAAAAATTTCCAAGTTACTCAGTAAGAATTGAACCCATTTTGCAAGGATTGCATGTTTATGCACTACCTCATCCCAAGGTCTTCTACATACATTTCTAATAAATATATTTTTAAAAATAAATGAAATCAAATTAAGATTAAAAACATCTATCTTATAATCAAAGTGGAAGTTACTGTAAACTCCCAGAGAACTAAGTATAGACTTATAGAAAACCCATCAATAAACGAAGAGTACAAAATGGGCTCACCAATACTTTAGCTCGGATTTATTTAAGCATTCAATTTATTCATGTGTTACAATGCAGAGTTTGAATTATATATATAGTAATGTGATTTCAGTACAACTGTAAGCCATTCTGAAATCTCTACAAACAATCACAGAGTAAAAGCTGCATCTCATTTTTGAAAAACAGTTAGTAGATGTAAATATTAATTTTTAATAGCTCAAACATAGATGAAATGTAAAAGATATTATAAACTATGCAATCAATACAAGATTATATTGTAAACTTCAAATGCAATAATACACATAGCTAAACAAAGCAAAAATTATAATTCTATTTTAAACACACCATATTAACAAACAAACGGCATTATATCAATTAAGTGAAATTCATGAAGAAATAATTATAAAGTGAAACGAAATATTGTACCATTTGTAACATTTGTGCATAACACTGAAATCAAATATGATAACAGTATAATTAATTAAGCATGTAAAATGGGAATAAAACCAACAGGATTAAGGTTTCAACATAAAATTCATTCACAAATTAGAAGTAATCACATCTTTTTAAATATACATATATAAGAATTCTAATTATTTGTTTCAAAGAATGAAAGTTGTTGCAATAAATTATGTATTCACTAAATATATTGTTTCATCTAACTTGTGATTGAATGTAATAGTAGAATGGGGGATCCTAATTTAAAATCCCTCTGGATCACAGCTTCAGCTGTCACTTCCAGTGCTTGAATTTCTTATAAATCCCTAAGAAATATAGCATTAATTTATATATGGTTTTTATTTAACTTTATAATTATTCTTTCATGTGTTATTATAATTAAACAGGTTTTGCTATTTAGAAGATCGTTAGTAAAATTTGTTTAAAATGGAATTGTAACATGTTTAGCTACTAGTTTATGAACAATGTTTTTAATGAATGCATGGTTTTTAAGATCTTTCAGTTTTCCCAAACACATATAAGCAGCGATAGTCTTAATTGGGTTGTGAAGCATGACTGTTTGGGTCCAAGTACAACTGATGAAATAAAGTTTATCAATAAACTTTGGATCTTATAGCCTTATTGTTATTTTTCAATTCAGTGATTAACTAGTTATAATTACTTTTTCATGTTAAAAGTTAAATAAGAAGTCAAGCATTGGTGGTTGAGAGGTCAGTGATGGCTGCTTTACAAGCAGTTGTTCTGGGTTAGCGGGTTCGCTTCCCGGCTGATGCTATGACACATGAGAAAAAAGTTAAATAAGAAATAGCTAAACGAGAGATGCTGTTATTGTTTCTCCCATCTTCCCTTTAAAAAAAAAGTGTTATTACTATTTTTTCCTTGAAAACTATTCACAAAAAGATGATCCAATTTTTAATAGGTCGGTATCTTTAACCACTAAGTTATAGACCTTACATGGTTTGGTTTAATGGTAGAATGTCAGATTCTGGAATCTAAGATCCACGGATTATCGTCCAGCTCTACCACTTCTACTTTCAAAGATAACCTTTATTAATAAAAGATTACAAAAATTTTCGGGTACACTTACCCATGAGGATTACACAGTGTTCAATGTAACGAGGTAAAATGTACATATGTTCAAAAATAATTACATCCATAAAAATTGCTGTAATGTGATTAATGTGTATCTGTATGTGGATCCACATGGCCTGGCTGTCGAGAAGTCAACCATCACCCAATGATCCCACCCTTGGGGCCCCGAAGCGAAGACCCAAATGCTTCAACTGAATAGGTGGCGAAGTCCAGCATTGCACCAACCACCACACCAGGCAGCGAGGTCCAAGGCCCAAGTTCACCAAGCAATAAACTCTCAACCCACAGCCAAACCATGTCAAGACCATTCCAGATACCTCTGCCTCCCAATTAGCAGTGCAAATGCGCAGAGACCACAATCGGTCTACCTGCCCAATTGCTCTACCACTTTTAATACTCAAACTTCTAAATAATAAATACATTTATTAAATAATTTATTTAAATCGATTCTAGTTTTTACCTTTGTAATATTATAATTAGGGAAGTAGTTTAAATTTATTTATTTATTTACAAATCAATAAATTTACATATACATGTTATATATACGTATACACACATTCACAATTAAATGTATTAAAAAATAGAAATTGATTTCTTTATAATACTCCTAGAATTTACGAACAGACTTTCTTTGCGTTTTTTTATTTTAAAAAATCACTTTGATAAATATTGAAACCATTATATTTTCTGTTATTTTCATTGCTGCTTTTATTTATACAGATATGTATGCAGACTTTGTGTATTTACTTCCGAGAGCTGAACTAACTCTATATTTATATACTCTCCCTCCAGTTTCATTAATCTTCGACTTTTTTTTTTTTTTTAATTTGCTCTCTTTACTTTTTTTTTTTTTTTTGGACAAAGTGAAAATATGGCAATATTGAGCTTTAAATCTTTGCTAGAGCTTCTGTGCATAATTCAGAATTTTATTTTTTATCCTGATCCAGAAATTACTTTGTGAAAAATTATACTTTGAATTGAGGCACCACGCAAAACAAATATTAATCAAAGATTTTTTTCTTAGATACTATTATGTATTATATAGGTGTATTTCAGTGAATAATACACATTGAATTGACCTTATCTATAATTTTTAATGGTTTTCTGGTGCTATGATTTTCCTTGTATATATCACCATTGTTTTTTCCTCCATCTGAAAAACAATAGATTATGGGTTTACTGATTACTTATAAGTGACAGCACATACGTCTGAAATGTTGTTTTAAAATATAATAAAGACAGTCAAGATAACCATAATTTGTTTTTCAGATGGAGGAAAAAATAATGATGATATATACAAGAAAAATCATAGCATCAGAAAATAATTAAAAATTATGGATAAGATTAATTCAATGTGTATTATTCACTGGAATACACATATATAAATAAATACATAATAGTATATTTAAAACGTGCTAAGAATGGTGCCTCAATTCAAAGTATAATTTTTCACAAAATAGTTTCTGGATCAGGATAAGAAATAAAATTCTGAACTATACACAGAAGCTCTTGCAAAGATTTAAAGCTCAATGTTTTCACTTTGTCCAGAAATAAAAAATAAAGTAAGAAGAGCAAATTAAAAAAAAAAAAAGTCAAAGATTAATGAAACTAGAAGTGAGAATATATAAATATAGAATTAGTTCAGGGCTTAAAGAGATTAAATGAAAATGAAAATCATATGAAGGATGTAATAAATAATTATTATATTCAATTTATTGATTAGAATTTTTATCACAAATCTTTTTTTTTATGCTTTAAGATACAATTATTAATTTTAAATATATTTAATTTGTCAAGCATTGGTGGTCGAGAGGTCAGCGACAGCTGATTTACAAGCAGTTGTCCCGGGTTAGCGGGATCACTTCTCGGCTGATGCTATGACACATGAGAAAAAATATATATATTTAATTTATTTAACAATAGTGATTTTAGAAAATAACGTAATTTTGCTAAAAACGATTGTTATAGTTCAATATCAAATGTGAAACTTTAAATTATAATATTCAGTTTTCTGTTATTATTGAAGGTTTGATTACAATATATATATATATTACTTTAGTCATTTCCATAGAATTAAAAAAAATAATTAAGCAGTAATAATGAATACATAATCAGTAAAAATAATACATAATTCTATATGAAAAACTATTCTCTTCTTGCATTATGCAGCTAATAAGGTATTCTTGAATCTACAGTTTCATGAAAAAACAACTTTAATCTATTAAAATAAATCACTCAATAATAATAACAAAAATGAAACACAGAAGTTTAAAAAATATTACTATGCACTAATATATTAATTAGTGAAAAAATTAATGTAAATTCACTGCTAATGCTTCTCTGTCATCTTTTTAAACATTTATTCAGATAATGTGCTCTTGTAATATAAATTTGTTTAGTACTATAAGTGCTACTTCTGCCTATATTTACAATCCATAGTTAAGATTAAATATACAGGATGTATATTAAATGTACAGCAAAAAATTTTGAGACTTATTACACTCATAAAGTAATGCAAATGAAATATAAATAAAGTAATGCAATCGTCATGCATAACTGAGGCAGTAAAAATTATTTATATATTGTCATATTTAATGGTCTTGTATCTGTATACACATAAATATGCAATGACAAATCGTTAATAATGCAAAAAATAATTTCTAACTTGTTTATGTGCATGAATATATTATTGGAGTAAAAAATAATACTGCTGCATATTTATATATATATATTGTACTGGGTTCGAATCGTAGACAATCACACTTACTCTACTCGCTAGGTTTAGCTGGGTTTAAACCTTATTTATAATAAATTTATAATCTTATATTATAAATATGACGTGAACGAACCTTCACATTCGAGCAGAGTGGAGAATACTATTAATGGTAGGGCAACCAATAATACCCAGGATCAGACTGAGCTATGCAATGCATAACATGATCACATTTCCAGATCGTGGCCCACCTCGACTGCTAGATTCAAACCCCTACTATTCAAACACTTTATTTGTTTCGGAGTAAATCCTGGGCACCAGCTAGTTTCAGAAACTAACATGTTCGGATAGTAAACCCATAATCCAGCGCTCGAAAAATCCCTTAATTAGCTCAGTCTATTTTTAATTCAATAACAACTTATTGCTTAAGTAGTGGCAAAAGAATTGACCAACACAATAAAACTTTAAGTTTAAAAGACAATTTATTTTAATTAACATTTATTATACTAATTCTAAATACTTTTATAAATCTTATTTAACTAACATAACACTGGTATAGTAATCACACACATTTTTAATTCACACCCTATAATATCATATAACAAAGCATAAAATATTTGACATTTAAAACACACACATTAATAGTTAGTCTATATATGCTATAGAGTTCCTATTTCTTGACTCTCGGAGGCTTTGTGAATGTGATGGCTACTTTAGAAATGAGTATAAGAAAAATATTATCTAGGATTTTAGAACGTGGATACTTCTTGCTGTTTGCTGCTTCTGATGAAATATTTCTAACCAGTTAAATTTGAAGTTTCTTGAGGAGGTTTAATGCTTATTCATTGGTATTATTCTTGGAGACAGTTAAATATTGACTGCAATTCTTCAAGTTGTTGTGCAGGTATTTCTCTATTCTGGTCAGTTTGCTGTTTCAATGGAAGTCAGGCTGGAGAAAGTCATATGTTTCCGATATTTTTTTAACACTGCATTATTGACTGATTTAATCTCCACTAAATTGTAATCTCAACTGCAACTGAACTGTTTTCTAAACTCAACTGTTTCTCAAATGCAACTGATTGTCCGATAAAAAATTGACTATTTATACATAAGACGTGTTGTCATTTTGATATCCTCCAGCTATATCTGTTGTCAAAGCTCTTTCCTTGTTTTTAATTGCATTCCTTTGCTAATCTTTTAATTATGTGTTTTTGGAGATCGTTTAATTAGTAGCCATGCAAACGTGTTGTTTTTACATTTTTAATTAATAGCCATCGCTGTGTTTTTTAATGATAATTTTCTATATCATTTTTTTTAATATTTAATATACATACATTTATTATATTTATATCGCACATATATATTTTACTAACAAACTCCTACTAATTCGTCATTTATGCACATATATAATTTAAGATCAATTCACTATTTAGTTTTTAAGATGATCTTTTTTCTTTAACTTAAATAAAAATGATTTATATTTTTAAACCTTTAGTTTAAACCCTTTTTTTTCTTTCCTTTTTTTTTAATCAATCATTTATAACTTATTTGAAAATCAACTTCTTTTAATTTTCCCCGTCAAACTATGAATTAATAGTTTTTAGCAAAACCTTAAAACTTTTAGTTTGACGTTTCTAAAGCAATCCCCCCTCTTACTTAATTAATTGTAACTTTTCTTTTAATTTTACGTTTTCGAAAACAAACTGCAATAATAAAAAAAACTCTTAAACTTTTACATACTATTTCTTTTAACGAATAATTTTTTATTCTAATAATTTTTAGACAAAATTCTTATGTGCCAACACAATGTTGGTACAATATATATATATATATGTGTGCATAAAAGAATAAACGTATGTCCATACAAATTTGTATGCAACTAAGCATAGCCATCATGCTATCTATTTTCATTGGAATTGTCAGGTCTTCATGTAGTTTTTTTTATCACATTATGATTATCTTCTACTTTAAAATCATCTCCCCCCTATTCCATTATTTAGTTTTTTGTAAAAATATCAATTATTTATTTTCAACTGTGTCTTGATACAATACCAGTTCTCTATTCTAGTGCCAGTAATTAGTAGATGATCTATTGCATTTTAAATCCCTAACTTCAAATCAGTTTCTCATTTTCGCCTTTATCAACGAGGCTTGGAATTCAAAGATGGAAGTGATATACAGTTATGCATTCAACAGCTATTACCTTTGATTCCATTTCACCAGTCAAATTAAAATAATCTGAAACACAAATCAGTCTAAGGTTATAAACCCAAGTCAACTTGCTTGAATGGTAAAATGGAATTAAGAATCATTGCTAAATACATAATAGCATTAGTTCCAGCTTTGAATCTTAAGCCTCAATGATAAAGTCAAAAGGCAGAAATCCATCTGAAAATGAGAATTTAAAATGCAGTTGTGCACTCAGTAAGTCATTATTACTCAAGCTTATAGTAGATAACTTTGCACTGCTGAGTTGTTTTTGTTTTTTTAATCATATATTGTATGAAATGAATAAGTGATATTATGTCTTTAAACAACAACAGCATGTTAATTTTTTTTATGTTGCCCCCTCCTCTCCAAATTTTATATGCAGCATTTCCTCATTTATGTATGTTTTTCTATGCCTTCCTTAAATCTCTTCCTTGCAATTTGTCCTAATATTATAGCTTGATTATGAAAACAGATTATTTGTGCAGACTAACTACAAAACACTCAATCAACTCAAGTTTTAAAAGCTATAATAAAAATGTGAGCAAGAATATATGTTTCCAGAAATATCAACTAAAAGCCCATTATTTTTATGAGTTTAATAATATAGTTTCTATTACTTTCTGTAAACAAATATTCAGATAATTAATATAAGATCCAGACTTCATTCTTACTTCATATGCCTTATTTATTCTTTATGAAATCCCATAATAAAAAGAGACATTCACTATATATACATAGAATTTCTCATTGTACATGATGGAACAGATTGGCACAGGTCTTTAGAAAAATCATCTAACAGATTGAAAAAATTCTCCCCAGATAGAAATACCCTGTATTTTAATAAGATCTCACTATCTTCCTCTGGGCTAATACATCAATGGGGACAATTTATGTCATTGCATCAGTTTTTTTTTTTTAAAAAATTAAAAGACTTATAATAATCTCATTCATTTTATGTAGACAATGAGAAATTCTAAACAGATTATTCATGGCCTAATTTAAATTCATCTTTTAAGTATGAAAATCTCATTACAACATAAATACATATTTCTAAAAATAATGTATAATTAGAGTATTAGTTTCATTCAAATAGTCAGACTAAAATGTTTATCACTCTCTTCAGTCATTTGAGAATTTTTCAAACCTCAAATCAGTTGCTTTTAACACTTTTATAAATTTCACAAGGCTCTCAAGATTTATTATTATTTCAGATGACTAATTAATAGTTGTGTGTGTGTTTTTTTTATTCATATAAGTGACAAAAAATCACTTTTATTAAAATAAACAAAAATGTGTACAAATTCTCTTCTAGATGGTATATCAGAAAATTATTGATTCAACTGGGCTACAAATAGCAAGCACAGCTTAAACTTGATGAAATTTGCTTTCCAGATCTTCAAAGAAGCTTGACTATAATCAGAGTGGCTGTATATATTTATAATTCACTAAATTTAAAATTACAAAACATATATTAGTAATGATGTTAATATTTTAAGTTTTTATAGAATTAACTCATATTAAGCATACTTTTAGCTACTATGAATGTAATCTTTGTCATCTATAATGTTTATATTAGCAAATGTTATAGGTAACAGTGAATTTGAGCATCTTAGTATATTGGAGTTTACAGGAAACTAAAAAATTACAAGAATAAATGGTATTAAGGAGACAAATAATTAAAAAGTTATTATTCACAACCAAATCTTATTTGGTCATAGTAATTTATTAGATGAGCATTCAACTATGCAAAAAGTAAATTATATTGCTCATAATAGTCTATTTAGAAAGACTAAACAAGTTATGCAACTCAGGTTAGTAGACAACACAGGTTAGTAAATTACACAACATTTCCAAGTGGTATTATTCTCCATTTCTTTTCAGGTGAGGGTGTATAATCTATTAACATGTGTTATTTACTAACAAGTGTGTTATTACTAATAAGTTATGGAACTGTTTTTCTGTAATTAAGTACTTAATATATCTACAGAAGCACACAAACCCTAATTATTTACATGACAATATGTAACTTTCTATAAATTAAGAATTTACTAATGTAATGTTGAGCTAGTAATGTCTTACATATCTTACTCTTTTGGGAAAAAATCAAAACAATCTTTTCCAGCTTGCAGTTAATACACAGAAGCAAAAAAAGTTTCAAAATAAAATAAGATTATGCAATGTAATATAAGTTTTGAATCATTAAGTTTTATTATTCTGTTTTAATTGAACCATTTGACTACTCAATTTTCATATTATCAATGTCAATATAAAAATATGAAGATAATTCATGTTTTTGAATCACAGGATATGAATGCCCATGATACTGAGCTAAAGTTTGGAAAATGCAGAAGGAATGTCTGAGACTCTGAAACAGAGGTGTGTTATAAATGTGATAATTGTTTTTTAATCTTAATGGATTAGAATGACAGATTCTGGAATTTATGACACATGGATCTTGCCTAATTCTGTTATTTTTGGAGTTTGAACTGCTTAAGAATTACCAACTAATAAAGCCATTCAATTATTCATTTATTATATGCTGGAATCACCCACCCCCCACCCCAGTTAGAAATGCAATAGGATTATTTAAATGAAACAAGATAAATATACTGATATATATTTGTAAGCAGCTATTTAAAAAGCAGTTCAAGCTGAAGAATAATGATGTAATTTAAAGGGTTTACATGCCTACAATCTGGAATTTGAAACTTTATTCAGACATCTGAAGATTTCTAAGCAAGCCTATGATTTTTTTTTTTTTTGTAAATAGTCAAACCATTTAACAAGTTAATTATTAGTCAGTAAATAGTATCTAGAGGGTAAAGTTTTAGGCTAAAGTGAGTTGAGCATATAATGTGCTGATGCAAAATAATGGAATCCTCATTATCAATGATTACTTCTATGATCTGAAAAGTGTATTGCTTGAATGTTTGATTTCACTTTTTAGAAAAATATCCATATAAAAGTTTTAGGAAAATATTTTCTGCTTGGGACAAAATAAATTGGAATAAAACTTTCTAGTAACATTGGGAATGCAGATTAGCAGTTATTCATTCAAATAATAACTTGCTTGCTACAATGAGATCAATACGTCAGTACCACTTCCAAAGTACGTTGGATTTTATCAGGAGGCTGCTGGTTAATGAATATTTAGCTTGTGGCATCATTTCTTTCAAATCATTTGAGTTACCTATTTTCTTTGCCATTTTCTGAGTTAGAACATTTCTAAGTTGATCCAATGCACTATTGCTATAAATATTTTTAACTGTTATTTCTCCCCTTGACATGTTTACACTTCATGATTGCAGATGGATACAGTTTTCATTCTCTAGATTAATTTTAAGATATTTTGATGCAATAATTTATGTTGTAAAATACAGTTTTAATAGTTATGTATAAATGTTTTCTGATGTCTTTAAAGTTTGAAATGGGAGAAAATGATTAGATTTAAAGCAGTTACTTACTATCAAAACCATACCTCACCAATGGATTAATCAATATTAAAATTGTACACTCAGCTTCAATTTGCTCAGACGTAGCACCACAAAAAAACTTCTTTATGATTATATAGACCAATTAGCACTACTTAAGTAATTTTCTTATTCATTCACAATTAATCAAGTCAATACATAAAAGTAATATCACATATTGCCACCCCAATTAAACATTATTCTTATTAATCTCAATGACATTTTTCAGTTTCAAATAATGAATAATAAGGATCCATTGCATGAACATTCAAATGTATAGATAAATATCATTATTCAAAATGCTTTTAATGACTTCTAATATCCAAGCATCTTTATGTCCTGTGTAGTTTAGTGCAATGACTAATAATTAATTTGATGGTTAAAAATTTCTTGATTGAATATCACCATCTAAACAATTAACGATTCAATTACTTTTTTGGACTGGTGTTCAAGTGCTAAAGTTCACTGTTGTGAAGCTCAACATGTTATTTTTGATGCTTAAATATTTCACGACCTCCCAAATAACTAATCATTTGATTATACTTAAATACTAAAACTACTAGGTGCATTAGGATTAATGAGTTTGTAAATAATAAAAGTTTAATTTAAAGGTTATTGAACAATAAAAAAAAAAAGACCAAAGAAGTTTGGAACATATCATTTTGTCATCCAAAAATAAAATCATATGTAGCATAATAATTTTACAAAAGTATTAAACTCTAATTTTGAAAAATAATTACTTTTTTATGTATTTATAAGAATTTAATAATAAATCATTCTCTAAAACTTCACTATTTTATGTTGATGTAATTGGATATTTTAGCTATCAATTTTTTTTACATATTAAATGAAAGCTCCAATTTGGGAATCTGCCCTAAGCTTTAAATGAGATGTGCAAACATACTACTTCTTTAAAATGTTTTAGTTACTATTTAAAAACTGTTTCCTAAATTAATTATTATTATTATTACTTTGGGATACTTCTTATTTCAAAATATAATAGGAATAATCTTGTGCCATTACATCTTACTTCATATAATCAGAAATCTTGGTTCCAATTAGTTCAGATAATTGACTTCCCACTATATATGCAAATATATATAACCATAATTATTCACTTTTTTTTTTCAAAAGCAATAAACGATCTTGGTTCTAACATGTTTATTGTATGATTCAAAAAGCTAATATAATGTTTATCAAAGAGAACAACATCATCCCTTAGACAGACTGGAACAATACAGAGGCCTATGGCAATCTTGGATATAATTGGAAGGCATTGAATAAAAGTAAGGGAATGGTGGATGGATAAAGAAATAAAAAATCTTTGAAAAAATATTGTCATAGGGATTACTTTACTTTCCAATTTCCAACACACAAAATGAGAATTATAACCAATCACTATCAAATTTATCAATAGGTCTTAATAAATAAATGTTGGTAGGCAAATATATAGCACATTGTAGGGAAGTCCAGTAAGCCTATGCAGGAATATATACAAATGTCATGCTTACAAAATGATATGTTAAATAGATGACATTCACAAAATCTAATTTAGATTATTTCTAAATTGTTTAATAGCAGTTAATAGTGTATCAGTGTTATGAGATAGTGTGGAGAGTGGTGGGTTGTGTGAAAGTCTGTGCTCATATACCCTATATATTACATGTATAGATACAGGTATATAATAAGCCTGTGTGTTTCATTTATTACATAAGTAGAGATGTCTGCCCATCCCTTGTATATGTATTAAATGGATTATGTCCTGTACATGAGGGGTCAGTCTGATCTTAGGTCAACATGGGTGTGACAAGAATCTCAGCCTCAGGGTGGCCTTCGAGCATTCCATCATCAGGTTTTCAATTGGATGGACGGTCGAAAAGTTGGAGTGTGGAGTAGATTGAAGCCTGTCCTTAAAGTATGAGGTTTGGTTATTTTAATATATATCTGAGCACTTATAGCATATATGTGTAGAGATGGTAATCTGGACCAACTGATGATTGCTGGTTTAGCATGAAATATGTATATTGGTGATTATTTATCTTTTCAACATATATGTTTTCAAGTGTATCAGTGTTATGAGATAGTGTGGAGAGTGGTGGGTCGTGTGACAGTCTGTACTCATATACCCTAAGTATTCATTTAAATAAATTTAAAAAAATTTTTTTGCACTTTTTTATCCCAAGAATAAGAATAATTAAATATAAATTTTATATATTTTATAATCATTTTCTACATTTTCCAACTATTTAATAAAGCCCATTTTTCTCCTAATTTTGCTGGACCTTGTACTATATTTACACTTTTATCCAAGTTTTTTTGAATATACAATGTTTCATAGTATATTCTCTTATGGTAATCCTTCACATACTTTATAACATATTTTCTTCACATTTCACTATATGCCTTGTATCCAAATAATGCAAATATGGTCCTGACCTCATATATTTTCTATTAATGGTTCTATAATGTTCCTTGCCTCTGTTTTCATTAGGATTATTTTTGACTTATGATTTTTATTTTAAAATTCCTCTATTATCTTAAATTTCTTTGCATAATCTGTATATTACTATAGTTGGTGTAAAAAATTATAATTTTATTATTTCAAGTTTCAAGATGTTTTATTTACATATTTCTTTATTATGTTGTAGAATGTAGCTAGAAATACAGATACCTAAACAAATGCAAATTTATCATAGTAACTACATTTTTTTGTTTATTCATTTAAATAAAACAACTTCTAGAAGGGGGAGGGGGCAGTAATTTTTTTAGCTGAGAAGAGACTGTGAAGCATTATAATCTTAAAATCATGATTTATCAAATTTTTAGAGAATTAAAATTATCATATAAATATTTTAGTAATCTTGATATCACAGGTAAAAAAATATATATAAATAATCCAATACAGAGCAAAAGCTTTTCCAAGAGCTCTCATAGTGAAATAGTAAAAAAGCTGGCATCACTTACCACCGTGTCAGTTATCAGATGATACACGTTTTCATTATTTTCCACCTTTGTTTTGTCTTAGGATGGTTAACCACCAGTTGATATCTAAGAAAAAAATCCTAAGCCTGAACAGAACCTGACAAAAAAATTCAAGCGTTGGTGGCCTAGCGGTTAGCATAGCTGCTTTCCAAGCAGCTGGCCCGGGTTCGCTTCCCGGTCAACGCATTTGATATATATATATATAAAATCAAGTTTCATTATATTTAACCTGAATTTAAATTCTGGCCATAAACATGATAGGCAAATACATTACCAATGAAAGTACGGATGTCAGTACATAATATATATGTAGACACAAAATGTCTATTTATATTTTAATTAAACTCTGTTTATTTTTTTAAAATTATTCTCAATTAATTATTTATTTATCCAAGCTGTGATTAATTCAAACTGATTATAAAGAAGTCAAATTACAACTGAACTTCACCCCATTCCAAATCACCTTTGGGCTAATACAGCAGTAATCCTCCACAGTAAACTTTCAATTTAGAAATGCTAATAAAATAATAACAATAATAAAAGAAAGAGAGAGGGAGAAAGACGATGGTGAAAAAAATATTGGAAAAACAAAATTGTTTTCATTTTCATTAAATTAAATACAGAATAACAAGCTGGGATTAATGAAAATCTTAATCACCAATTATCATCAATAAACATACAAATCAAAAATAGCTAAAAATGGTTAACTTAATCTTATCCAATTCTAGAAACAACAACAATAACAAAATATTTAAACACACACTTTATATTAAATTAATCAAATTCTATTTTCTATCTGAAGCTTTCAATTTTCAAAATAAATTGCAGGGATTTAGCAAATGGAATCATCCTCTCTGAACTAGCTCGAATTTCATGATGATTTTATTTTTTAACAAAACTATGTTTGACCATTTTTCGAATTATGCAGATATGTAATCCTCCATTTTTTAATATGCAATTACTAATCTGTGCTTTTTTTAGTTGATTGGTAAAAACCAGAGATTATACAACAATGTCCACAAATGCACCACTAATCATTTTGAAGTAGATGAGATAATGATAACTTCAAAAGTTTCTCTGTAGAAACTTCACATACTTATTTTCCAAACAAAATTAATGTAATTAATTTAATGCAATATTAATAAATAGATAGATAGATAGTCAGTAGGAAGTTTTTTAATAACACTTTTAACAAATGTGAAAATAATTTTTTTATATTATTTATTAAATAATTTTTCAATAAATTACTAGGTTTTCTAATTATGTTTTGATTACAACTTATAAACCATTAATTAACTAAATCAATTATTGTTTTTATGCAATTTTATATTCCAAAAAAAAAAAAAAGAAAAAAAATAATTAGCACTGCATATTTACTTTTCTCAAATAAGTGAATATTCTCATGTTTTAATTATTCAAATTACTTATTGTTACAAACCACTCTGGATCCCAATTTCATTGTCTGGATAAATAATGATTTGGTAATTCCCCCCTCCTAATCCTTCTCAAAACGCAACATGTTTCCTGATTAATATTGGGGGGGGGGGGAATTTACTTGAGCAAAAAAACTCTATACACTAATAAGATACAGAGACTCACATATGTTTATGAATGAAAATACTATATTTCTTTTACTTCTTACTTCATATGCAATTATTGGATATATGATTTTTCCTTTCCTTTTTTAAAAATAGCCTCCTTCATAAAGATTCCTCTCTCATTCTTTTCTTTTTAAATATTGAAAAAGTTCTGAGGAAGGGTATTAGATAGTTTTCATTATTTTGAAAGCATAGCATAATAAATTATTGCATTGTATAAAATGCTTAAAAGAGTTATCATTGTTTATCTACGTTAGTAACTAATAATATTTTAATGGATTAATTTTAATTATTGAATGTTAAAGTACTAAATCTTTAAAATATATTAAACATCAGATTAACAACTCTTGTTTTACACATCATCTTGCATTATTATTAAATGAATTTTATCTTCACAACACTTTCATTCAAGTCCAAATTACAAACACAGTTGCTTTTAACAATGTATAATGTAAATAAAAGTTTCTTCACACAAAAATTTAGAAACATTATCTCTTTATGTGATTAGAGATTTCATTAACTAAGTAAGCTCTCCATTCACAATGATAATCAAAATTCAAATACACGAGTCTTCAATCTTCTTACTTAATAGTTCTACAAAAATTAAGAGTCCACAATATAAGGCAAATTCTTATACAAATAGTATTAAATTGATACAGTAGCATGAAAAAGTGTGATATTTATTTTTGTATACTAATATATAAATATTAATATTTTATTGAATTGTACTTATATTCATTTAAAAACATAAAGATATGCATTGAGTGCAAAAGTTAAATATTTACATGAATAATAATAAAAAATGAAGTTATGAATTTTAAAAAATGGGAAGTTAGATTTTACTTTTTTCTTTGACATTTCAATTTTTTTATTAAAGACAATAAGTCATTGCCTCCCTGCCCCCAATTAGGCAATTATTAATTTTACTTTTAAATTTAAAAGCAGTTTCAAAGAGTATATATGTATTATCCAAACCAAGGATGTCTTTTTTTTAATTTCCCCAAAATTGATTAATAAAAATTGAACAAAATTTTTCAGAATTTTTACATTTATAAGTTAAGATTTGAAATACCAGGCACTCTTATACCTGGAGCTCAATTGTAATATAGTGGATTTGAACTCAAACTTTCAAGCCATTTCAACCATCCACACATCTCATACTACTGATACACATAACCACACATATGCAGAAAAAATAAATAATAACCAATATACCTATTTCATGCTGAAACCAGCACTCGTCAGTTGATCCATATTATCATCTCCCATACATATATACCATATACATATTTCATACTGAACCAGCACTCATCAGTTGGTCCAGATTATCATCTCCCATACATATATGGGAGATGATAATCAGCACGAAATACGTATATTGGTGATTATTTATCTATTCTGCATGTGTGTGGTCATGTGTATCAGTAGTATGAGATAGTGCAGATGGTTGAAGTGGCTTGAAAGTTTGAGTGTAAATCTCCTATATTTATAAGTTAAATTCAATTTTTTAAAAAAAAATCACTAAATGCAAGTTGCATTATTTTTTAATGCTCTAACATGGAAAAAGTTTTCTTTTTTTTAGTTTTTCATCTCTCATGACTAATATTAAATATTAATTTTAGAATATAATCCTCAAATATCAATCATATATTTATTTCTTCTGATAAAATTTTCAATAAACTTTTCTTTCATGATGCTTTTAACTTGAATTTTACAATTTTAAAACAGTTTTTGATTTGAATTAATCAGTATTTCTTTTACTTTAAGTCTCAAATAGCAGGCAAAATCTGCATTTTGTTCACTTTAGAGATATCTTCTAATTTCACATTTAAGATGTAAATACATTTTCTTTCCCATATATCAACTAAGACATCTACATACAAATATTCAATATGATAATAAAGAAAATTGACCTTTGTATTTCTAAATCACTCAATATATATATTTTTTAAGCTTGCAGATTGCAAAAGTTTTATTTATGAGTTCCTATTTTGATAAAGCTTCTATGAAATATTTTATTAATTTTCAACAAAAAGCAAAATTATGTTCAATGCAGTTTTTGAATGAAGCACATTCCCTTCCTGTCTTATACATATATAAATTAAAAAGCAGGCATAGGTAACAAAAAAAAAAAAAAACTACTAAAAGTAAACAATACTTGATTATTGGTAGTGGTAATTTGTTCATATGTTAATGATTTAATGAAGTCCATTTGGATCATAATTTTATTAATTTACAATCAATCTTAAAAATAATTATTCTTAAGTCATAAACATGAAAAAACACACACCCATTTCAACAATAGAATTACCATGCTGATAATCAAATTTCATTTATAAATAATCTGTTATGGCAATTTTGGTGAACATTTATGAACAATTTATTTAAATTTTCTTCCAATACAAAAAAAATGATGAGTACTTTTTGAAAGAAGTAATCATCATTTTCAAATGCTTATAACGATGAGAATTTTTAAGCTAGTTGTTGGATTAATTACCAAATCAATTGTCATTATCCCACATGAAATGCTTTCTGGTGGTTATAATATGAAATAATTTCTATATATGGAAAAAATAATAAACTTTGAGAATCATTCTACTAATTAAAGAATAATGCATGACTGAAAACTCACTTATTATTTTTAATTACAAAAACACAATAATGTAATAAAACAATCAATAATAAAAATTAAGAATTGTAAAATAATAATAAAAGAAGAAATCAAACCAAAAAAGAAACAATATATATATAATGTTCATGATATATCTGTTTTATAATCTTGCTTTTTACTACTGACAGATATTTAAAAATCATCAATAATATTTATAGATTGTACATATTGGAAAAATAATTGTACAGATAGAAAACTAAACAAATTTTATTATTATACTTAATTTTATTGTAACTTTCACTGTTATTAATTAATCTTAATATATACTGACGAACAATAATAATAAAATACTAATTTATTAATTGAAACACAATTACAGAAAACATTTATTTTATATGGAATGACTTTGAAATAACATCTATTTGCAAGAAGGAAAAGACAGCATATAATAAATATAGATAAATTTATTGCTTTCAATATATAGTTTCATTTGCTATAATAAAATTCTATAGCTAATAAATTGTACAACAAATACTTTTTGGTACTGGTTGAAAAAAAGCTGCTGCCCATTTTGGATTCTAAGGGAAGCCCCCCCCTCCCGAACCATCACGGGCACAACAAACTGATAAAGAATGGCACATAATTTGTCCATTACAGTTTTAAAAAACCACAATTTCCATCAAAAATTAAAAAATAAAAACCCTGCCAGTATAAACACGATCAAAAAAGAGCAAATTACTATAACAATCAAATATGGGAAAAACAATTCTGTGCATCTATTATAATGACCATACAAATGTTATCATAATTACATGATCAAAATAAATAAAAAAAATCGAATAGCTCTAGAAATCAAATATTAAGCATATTAATAATTAGAAAATGAACAAAAAAATTAGAATAAATCAAAATTTCAGAAATTTTTTTTGCAAATATTAGTAAATAGCAAATACATCAATGAAAAAAATTAATAAACTAACCCTCCTCCATCCCCCCAAAAATTGCTAACATCAAAATATAAGTTGTGAATAAAAAAAAATTATAAAAACATATTCATATAACTATTAATAGACTGCTAATTTAATTTTTAATTTTTAATGAAAATTGTGATTTTTTTTACTATAATAAACAAATTATTTGGAACACTTGCGTTAGGCCGTTATATGCCATTCTTTATCATTTAGTTGTATCAGTAATAGTTTTAGAACTTCCCACAGAAACCAGAATGATTGAGAACCCTTTGTAAAACAATACATAAATTTTTCCTCACTAAATTAAGATTTGTACAATAAATGCAAATATTACTGATGAGTGCTAGGGTAGCAAATATCTTTATTACATTTAAAAAAATCTTAGTTATCAATTTGCCACTTATTTATATTTTAATGATGAAAATGCTGTAAGTATTTTAAAATTATTTTGCTGCATACATATAATAATTTTACTTTTAACACGATCTTTACTTTTCACATAATCTGTATTGATGAAGTATGTGGTTACAGTACATGGTTTATATTAGTTTGGTGTGTAATACCTATTACATATATATACACATTATACGTTAGTTGGTATTAAAAGGGTTTACTAGTAAATATCTTTATATATATTATTATTAAAATCAGATTCAAAAAGAATCACATACAAAGGGGGGAAATTAATTAAGATATGAAATGTGCTGTTAGATTTAACTGATTTTGTTGGTGTTGGACTAAGTGGTTGAATTATTATATATGAATTTTCAAATCAGGAACTATATGGTTAATGAAAAGTATTGGGTGCCTTAATTTTAATGACCAGTGGTTACAGTAAGGTAGGTAGTTATTAAGCTTCATGTGACTGCATATGTGAGAGTTTGATCTCTAATTTTAATTTTATTTATTTTTTAGGTTGTCATCATTAAAAAAAAAACAAAACTTTCTAAATGAAAATGCTACAAAACTATCAATAAACACAAATGCTATGATTTCAAAGCTTTTCACTTTACTGTAGTGCTCATAAATCTTTTCTAAATTTTGTAAAGTTTACCTGCACAATTTATTCTGTTCACTGTTGTTGTTGTTGTTGTTGTTATTATTATTATTATTATTATTATTATTATTATTATTATTATTATTATTATTATTATTATTATTATCATCCAATTCTTTATTTAATGTACATATTTATAGTGGAAGGTCGATTACAGATTGCACATAAAAAATGTATATATTATAACAAGAGGATTAAGAATAAAATTCATTAATATCAAGTTGAAAAAGGTATTCGCTAATAAATTCTAAATTCAAATAATAATAATAATAAGAAAAAGAAGAAAGAAGAAGAAGAAAGAAGAAGAAGGAGGAGGAGGAGAAGGAAGAAGAAGAAGAAAGAAAAATAAGAAAAATAAGAAGGAAAATAAGAAGAAAAAGGAGGAGGAAATAATCAATGAATTTGTAGGATTTTTTTATATGCATACACTTCTTAATACTTTTAAAAGTTTTGTTTTAGTTTTCACTTTTGAGTCAAAAAAAAAAAAGAATTAGTACAGTTAAATAAAATATTTTTAAACAAAAGTTTTTAATATGTAATGGCTCCATCAAAGATCTGAATTTTTATGACTTTTATAGAGTAATTTAATTTCCTTTAAGCTTTTAAAAGTTTGAATTTTAATTTTTATTAAAACCGAATTGTACAATTTAGTATTTAAAAGTTAAATGTGTATAACAATTAATTTGATATATATTTTTGGTTTTATATTATATCTTTCCTGTATGATCATCTTGGGTGGTAACTTTGGGCTCTCCTGAAAAGTGTAGAATAAGTAAACTATTAGAACAATTATGTTCATTGTAGTAAAGCCACTGTAGTTTATAATATTGTCAAATAATATGATTATTACTTCAATATAAAAATACTGTACAAATTGTAAACAAACAAAAAAATAAAATCGTTTTTCTAACAAAATTTGAATAAATATCTATTACAAGGATTATTTAATACACCATTATATTTCAAAAATGTTTTTATCATTTTTTTTTTTAATGATTGAAATTATTATACTCTGGGTATCACTTTGGTGCTCAAACAGCATATAATTTTCTAAACAACTGATCATAGGAGAAACATTTATTTCTTTTTTTAAAATTTATTTATTAATAGAAAGTAGAATATAAATAGTGAATTTTTTTACATATAAATTATACATAAAGGAACTTTTACAAATATTAAACATAGCTAAAAATAAATGACTATAAATATTTTTACACTTGTCTAAAGGAATATGATGATAATATTTTCTTCATATGTTTGACAACTTTCATTGTCAAGTTTTATTTATAAATTTTTAAATACATTTAATTATTAATATAATAACAGAAAAGTTAATTCAAAACACTTTTTGTTTTGTAAAGTGAATTATTTTAATTTCTACTATAATAGGTTTTAATATATAACTATACAAAAAAATGAAATAATCATACACAAAAAAAGATGAGAATATAAAAACAAAAAATAAAAATCTTTGCATTTTAATGCCTGTTATATATAAACTCTTGACTCCTAAAGATGTTTACAAAAAACATGATGTAGTGCTATGTGCAAGAACCTACTTGAAGTGGATAGATAAAACAATGTCAGCTACACACTTCCAGAATTTTTGTCAGGCAAATATTGTTTCAGAAAATGATCTGCCAAAGCAACTGAATATTATAGCTACAAAAGAGAAATAATTATTATTTTTATAACAGTGATTTCATGCAGTGATAAGAATGGTAAACTATGGAGTCAAGGTCCATGGATTGCAGACTCTTCTTGAACTTCCTATGAATATATATATATTAGTGCCAATTAAAACAAGAGAACCCATTATCGAATATTTTAAAGATAAATATTGTTGCCAATTGAAACTTGGTGACTTCTAAAATGGAGAGGGGTTAACAATAATACTTGCATTGTCATACCCGATCTTGCCTTCAGAAGTGGACAACTCCAGATTTCTTCCTTATCTGATCGGATTGAGCACTCATTGCCACTAACCAATGTGTAAACATGTGGATAACCAATATATAAACATGGCCAAAGGGTAAAACATAAGTGTGGCCAATGTGTAAACATGTGGATAAACCTACCATTGGTTAGTATGGACCAATAGGCAATGATGCTCTCTGAATCCGATTGCTGCCAGTAAGGTAGGGGATCTGGCAATAAATAGTCAGCCTTTCTGGAGGCAAGCCAGAAATATAAGGAGAGAATGTCTGTCTAACCTGAATGACTGAACATGCTCTCAATTGAAATCACTTCTAACAGCAAAGGTGTTTCTACTATAGTCATTACTGATACATCTGGACTGAAAGCTGCTATGACTATGGCTGACTCAACACAAGCTGTCCAGTACAGTCAGAAGAGTCTTGATTAGAACTCACGAGACAAGCTAATATATATATATATCTGGAAATGAGTTTGGCACGACCAGCACAGTATTAACTACGTTTATCTATACGCACTCCTGTATTTATTGAGTGTTCATATTTTTACAGATTTTACTGTTGGTCTGCATCTGAAACCTGCAATTCAGATCAAATACAACATTTTACAGTTAAATGTATTTGGAAAAGTATATATAAGGTTTGAATTTTTTAACAATTCAAGTATATAATAGAAATAATCTAACATATAAATACGATAATCATTTTAGTTTACAATCTAGTTTGATACTCTCCCACTAAAAGTATTAATTGAAAATAAAGTTGTCCACTTTTGCAATCCCCCTCTCCCCCCCAGCTTATAACACTTCTTTCTTTTATATATACGTGCCTGCATATGTTAGCAATAATTAAAAATATGTAAAATATTGATGTGTATTAGGTATATTAAGATATCTATATTTAAATGTAGGACTACCTGATTTATAATACAGCTTTTATTTCTCTAAGAAAGATCCATAAATAAATATTGCCTTATTTAAAATTAAGCAAAATTCTAAATCAGAAATTATAGTAAAATGTAAATATTTTTAATATAACTTTCAAAAATCATAAAATTAAAAACTCTTAAGTATATAAAAGCATATTTATATATCTAGATAACAAGATATTGCAAATCACGGGACAAAATTTGATTATCATTATTGCAGTAATATAATTCCTATGCCAATTTGGCTCCTATGATTCGACAATATTAATTATATTCAATCTTTTTTCGTGGTTTCAATTACGAGTAGACAATAAAAAGTGTAGGTGTATGTATAATAAATGATTATTAAGTTCTTTCACTTTTTTAAACTAAAAAATATCTATTTAAAAATAAATAAAATTATAGACAAAAAAAAAAAAAAAAGGAAAAAAATAGATAAAAAAAGTAAGAATGAAGCAGTAGTTACCATGAAAGCCGCTAAAAGCAGTAGGTTCTACTTTGATAGCAGGTTCAGCTACAAGAAAAGAAACATATTTTTTATTTTAAGGAAATGAAAAAGAATAAGCATAGAAAGGGAGAGCAAAAAAAGAAAAAAAACAAAACATAAAAGTTAGACATTTAAACAAACAAAAAAAAAAAAGAAAGAAAGATTAACTATCAGAAATTCTATATGTTAAATTTTCTGCCATAAGGCAAAAAGGCCATAAAGCACTACGATCAAGCGATACGAATACCAAGAGTTTATCATCCTCTTAACATAATTTAGAATAGCATTTCAATTTTACATAAACATCATAAACTTTGTATGAACCGAATTTAATGTGAGATCTAAATTATTTAGAAGAAGAAAAAATTACTTAAGACTTTTGAATGGCTTTTTATTAGAAACATCAGATTTACAATAAATAATATTTTTTCATTAAAAAAACAAAAACAATTCCTGAATCAATTATAAATATTCTATAATTTCTTTAATAAAATCAAATTTTACATGAGTTAAATATTCCATTTGGGTACATAATTATCATTAATTATAGTACAAAATGTGCAAAAAATATTTTAACATATGAAAACGAGCATTATAATAAATAACAAGAGATGTCATATATAAGTCAAAGCTACATAAGCAGAAAAGTGCCTGTGTTTTAAAAACAAATTTGTATCTTTGAATTTTTAAAAATAAGCAACATTCAAAACTAAAAATAAAAATGTTTTCTAATCATGGTTGTATAACAGGATACATTTATATTGAAGTCTCATAATAATGAAATGATTTCCAGAGAAATATTTCTAATGCAAGGGAAGTACTGAAATAGCATTTGGTTAAGTTTCTAAGTTTTTAAAAAAGCTTAGAATAGCAATTAGATTTCATAAAACACACACACACTCACACAAACGAAAAGTAAATACAAAATTCTGCATAAAACCTATTTATTAGAAAATAGTAATTTTATGCATACAAAAGAATGAACTATAGCAAAAAATATTTTACTATCACTTTTATTAATTTTATATATTATTTTTAATGTAAATTATCTTATACTTCTATAGTCTATTAAATGAACAGTAGTATTCAAATATAATATTCTTTTAACAATATTTTAAGCCAGGATAAGAAATAAAATAAAAAGAATGAATCCACTATGAATTATTAAGGATTGCATATAGCATTTTAAATGGAGCATTTAGTAGATTTCTAAGTTTTAAAAAGTTTAGAATTGTGGTTAAACATTCAAGAAAAAAAGAGAAAATAACAATAAATAGAGCCTTAATATATCTTATTTATTAGAAAAATACAAATTTTGTGCTGATACCATTAATTTGGTAATTCATGCTATGATATAATATAAACTTATCACAATAATATTCGCCTGAAGGTTTGTAACAGTGGTATATTATATGTGGTAATATGTTGGACTATTTCCAGCATTGTTATTAAATGTTGAATGTCTAGAAAATATTAAACTGTATTTAAACTTTTCAAATACAAATTATTGTTAGTAATAATATATAAATAGACAACACATGTTAGTAAATTACATAATGTTTCACGTAGTAGTATTATCCATTCTTCTTTAGGTCCTGTTGGCCGGACCAGTGACAATATTAACATAAGAGTCAAATATATACTTTTAGATTTTTGAATATTGAATTTTAAGGCAACAATAAAATTAGATATTTAAGAATCTAAACATGTAAGTTTGGCTCCTATGCAAATATTGTCACCAGGTCAGCAACATGTGAAGAAAAGCAAAGAAAAATACTACTCAAAACAAGTAATTTACTAACCCATATTGTCTATTGTGTGTTATTATTAACAATCATTTGTAATTGAAAAGTTTAAAGTTCAAAATTTTTTAGACATTCAACATTTAATGACAGAGGATGAAAATAGTCCAACATATTATCATACCACAATAATATATATTTTCCCCATTACTTTCACCTCTCACAAAATCTGAGTTATGCAAAATATCAATTATTATTATAATTTCACTTAAAGCCACTAAATGTGTCAGTGTATTGGTTTTTGCCACCATGTAGGTTTTTAATGATTATTTCTGTTAATATTATTGTTATTATTAACAGCATCCCTCTTTAATCCCTCATGTATTTTATGCAATTTAGCTACTACAATAAACTGATGGATTCAAAAACTAAAGATTCGTGAATTGAAATTCAACTTTATCTTCTCTGATACTTGAATGTCATTTGACTCTTGAGCAATGAATTATTCAATTTATTTTTAGTGAGGGGTAATAATCAAAAAAGCAAGTCATATATAATGTGACATTACTTTTATAAGCTTGTATTTACAAAAATGTAATACAGAGAGCATACCAATAGTTCAAACAAGCTCTTAATTAATAAGTGCGGTAAGAGAAAATATTTAAAATCTCTATCCAGAACATTCCTATCTCCAGACCAATTGGTTTCGAGCTTATGGCTCACCTCAGTGAAGAGTTAGAATATTCAGACACTAGATCTAAAATATCAACTCTTAACTGAGGTCAGCCATAAGCTCAAAACTAATGGGTCTGGAGATAAGAATGTTCTGGATAGAGATTTTAAATATTTTCTCTTACCGCACTTATCAATTAAGAGCTTGTTTGAGCTATTGGTATGCTCTCTGTATTACATTATATATAATTATATTCCTATGATAGTTACAGTCAAATATAAAAATAATTAAACTACTATATTAAACTAGCTATTAAATTTATGAGTATAAAATATAAAGTATTAACCAGCAATAAAATTAAGATTATTTAAGTTGTAAATTTCATTTCTAATGGAAACAGAGATTAACGCTGTACATTGTATACTCAAACAAAAACTTACATATTTAATGTGAAGATTGTATATATTAATATTACAACATTTAATAATTGATTACAACAATATTACTATATATTTTTAAAAAACTATAAAGAAATAATTAAGATATAGAAAATATTTATTTATATTTAACATTTTATAACTTTCACTGATTTTTTTTAAAAATTACAATTGGGTGTAATCTTAAAAAATATATATAGAGAAAATCAAACCACAAAATGTTATCCTGTTGAACAAGGTATCACCAGGAACATTTAATTGTCTATAAAATAAAACTATTTCCAAATGCATAACATCACAATTCTATTACACAAATAAATAATTGAATATTTATTGGAAGTACATAAGAAGTTACTGACAGACTCAAGAGACAATCTATGAACTTAAAGCTTCAAAGTTTGCTATTCCGTCAGAGCATTAAAGCAAACAGGCCTAATTTATAATTAGAAATGTATTCAGCATGCAGAAATACAAAGACAGTTCTAAATAAGTTATGAAATTCAAAAAATACATCAAATCTACAATAATTTTCTTAAGGCTTCACGCTCTCAGATCTAACCGCTTCAGCTTCACCTATTTATATAAAAAGTAGGTTGAAGTAAGGAGGGGTTCCCCTTTTTTCTTCCAATGCATAAGCTTGTGGTTAAGACCTGTAGAGGTCCCTACCTTTGCATTTTTAACCACACAAGCTTTAGGTTTATTGCCTTAGTAAATATTACTAAAGGAATTAAATAAATATTTTAATTTACAATAATCATTGAACGTAAAAAAAAAATTGGTCAAATGCATGAGTTTAAATTATGATGACCAGGCCTATAATAATTTAATTGACTGAAGATATCAAAATAAAAAGAAGATAGGAAAAGAAAGCAACAAAATAGCCAGCAACATATATTGCAAATCAGTAGTAGATACTTATGATTGGACACTGCCGATTAATTATTTACAATTAAAAATAAAATCCAAACCTTACTTCATTAATCATTAATTGTGAACTCTGTATGTAGCCTGAGTTCACCATCCAACATTTAATGAAGTATGTAAAATAGTATTTTATTTTTTGTCTAAGAAGTTTCAACCTATTCCAAAATTTAAATAAAAGTTCATGCAACATCTTATCAATAAATTTCAGATCAAAAATATGCAATAAATTTTCGTGGTTATTTGGGGGGGGGGGTCTTTTTGGTTGCATTTAAATAAAAACATTATACCTTTTTATTAATATAAATACTACTTTTAATTTAATGAATAGATAGATATTAAAGATTGTTTAAATACATATGGTAACTTTGAAAATTTAATAACTTATTAATGTTAAAATTTGGAAATTAGATGAAGCTTTACTTGAAGAACAAATATATCTATGGAAATGTGTGTAGATATTTATACGCAAATGTGTGTAGAAAAACTGTACTTTTTAGATTTCTTGATGACCTACAATCATTTTCCTTTCTTTGCATTTTATATTCATATCTCTCTGTATTAGTATAATACTTTGTAGTTTAGTAATACAAAGTATTACCATCTTATTGCTATTTACCTGCCAGGCAGAAGTTTTTATCAAAGTGTTAAAAGTTGCAATATTTACATTTTCTTTTCATTTTACAAAAAAATATTTTCAAAATGTTCTATTTTTTTTATTATTATTTAAAAAAAGGTATTACAAATTATACAGCGCTCGAAATTTATTTTCGAAATCATATTTTATTTCCCATAATTATATTTATAACTGGGAATGGGTAAACAAGAGATTGCAGTCTTCTTTTATATAAAATATCATGTAATATTGACACAGTTTAATAATCTTTGGAATTCTTGTAATGAGTAAAATCGTTCTTGGAAACATTAAGTCAACATTAAAAAAACTTTTAATAAACAAACAAATGTTTTTTTGAGAAGTGCAAGAGTCAATAATTTGTAAAATATGTTGCTTTATTTGTAACAAAACCAGGATATTCATCCAAAATCGCAGGTCTGTAATTGAAATAACACGTCAGGGTAAAAATTATAAATTGTTAAAATGTTAAATAATTTTAAAATACATTAGCAATTAGTTTTCGTATTTTATTTATTTTTAACAGATGGTGCTTAGTAGATGCCTATATATAAAATTACACACACTGACTTCAATTCTAAGTAAAAGACAGCCTACTGATATTTCTCCAATAGATTTCACACACACCCCCACACACATAAATGAACGTATCTTGGGTGATCAAATTTTATCATACCATAATAATCATTTACCAGTAAGTTTTAAAGTTAAAACACTAATTTTTCATAGAAATTACTTTCATAAACGAATGAGCCCTTAATTTTCTTCTCACTTTCCCTTTTTTTGTTTTCACAAGATACATAAACTATATATTAGTTTAATTAAAATAAATCAATCTGTTTAAATAAATATTTACTGCCATAAATATTAATTAAATTATCTCCCTTAAGCTTGAAGTTAGTGATCCTTATGTTTGCTTGAACACATATAAAAGGCCAAAAGGCTTAACAAGTTTTTAATAATTTTTCAACGGGTGGTCTTGACCGGCAAAAGAAAAAAAAACAATCAATAAACAATTTCTAATATCCTTTCTAATACCCAATGTTGCAATAAAAATAAATGCAAATTATAATAAACATAAATTATTTTCTTTTACAATTCCTTTTACATTTATATCCCAATCAATCATAATTTTCAAATATCAAGACGAAACAATATATATATTATTTTGACTTGATATATTTGGTAAACTATATATATTAGACTTGTTCATTTATTTTTTCATTCAGAGTAGGATAGAATAATGTGAAGTTACTAAGACAATGCATATTCATAATATTCATAAGATCAATATGTCTTTAAAACGCATCTTTAGCTTAACTTAAAATGCATTGTATTAAAATACTTCCTTATCAATAATACAGAACATAATTTCTGAAAAAACATACATACAATAACGTATTTATTAACTATTTAATATAATAAATTTTTGACAATATTAGTTGGATATTACTTTAATCATAAATATCACTTTATTTTACATAAACTGATATTTTTATAACAATGGATTTATTAAGGGATTATATATTTCTTAATTACAAAATAACTGGAATACTTCATATCATTGAAGTGGGGTGTTATCTGACATCTAGGGTTTGGTTGAATCAGTAGGCGGTTTTGGGCTCCCTTAGACATCAAAATGGCAGAGAGCACATTCTAAATCGGTACCAGAATTACTAACAGAAACAAAACTATGAATAAAAAGCATTAATTTTGCCTCTAAATACTGATAAACATCCACACACATATACATAAAATATTTAATAAAGAAATTATATTGTAAAAATGTTTATTACTAAAAGATAATATGATTAAAAAATTTACTTGAAGATTGGTATTTGGTAATAAATATGAAAATACCTTTTACCCAGAAAGAAAATAAATACACGATTTAAAAAGTTTCAATTATGAATAAATAAAAAGGGTGGATATAGTGTCAATCATTATTTCTCAAAGAAAAATATTATACAGAAAATTAAAAAAAAAAAAACCAGAAAATTTTTAAATAACAATAGTTTTAATTCCTAAATGATATAATCATTCAGAAAATGTAATAACATTATAGTGATATAAGTATGTAATCTTTTACAATCATGACTAAAATATTTGCTAGATTGACTACTTCTATACATATATCTAATGCTGCAAATGTGGTATCATTTTCTATTTTTTTGGTAGTGTTTTTCAGGAATCTATTAGTTTTTAAAAACTGGAAATAATTTATATATATATTCAGTGTTACAATTATGGCTAGTGTATTGCTTTTCTATGTACATATTAACTGCTTCTGTATTATTAGCATTTTAATAGAATTTATTATTTTTTTATTTTTATTTTTTGTTTCAATCTATTATGTATAGGCTATTTTGAGGATGTTTTACACATGCATAAGCAAGGATTTATGATAATACATTGGTATATATATATTTCAATGTCTGTTTGAATACATAAACAATGGGAAAATATCAAATGTATTGATTCTCTTATCAAATATCATTATATCTCTACATGATTAAAAATAAATTTTTGTATGACATATACATTTTAGTTCCCTTGATACATTATTTTGATAATAATAAAATAAATACTAACCACTTGTTCATGATTTTTTTTTGGCTCTAAGATGCTGAATTGCATTGCTTTATTTAAATTGCTATATAATATTTTTGTACACTACATATTCCTGCCCTCTTTTGATAACTTATGTAAACATTATTTTAGGATTTTAATATGAAAAAATATGCTTTATCATTTAAATAAAAAAAATTTCCTTTCTTTTGTGACTGAATATATAAATATGCAAACACATATATTAACATTCTACTCCTATAAAATCTAATATGGAATAAATTTAAATATATATACATCTGTAATATGTATGTATAGGTAGAAATATTAATTCATTAGACTTGTAATTGCTGCAAATAATGATACTGCTTTTGTGAACTTTAATGAACTGTGATTACTGAATTTTCGGCAATATATGGCTATCAAAAACATCATGTTTTATTCACTAAAGATTTATAAGCATTATATTCTTACCTAATTGATGCTGCTTCAAAATAGAATTGGTGAATGAATGTTCATGGAGTGAAAAGGATTAAAATTTATATGTGATATAAGTATACACATTACATGTATCAAAAGTGAAGAAATATATATATATTTAATCATCTCTAAGTAAAAATATTAGAATAAAATTAAATTAATTAGTATTCTTTGTCAGAAAAAGATGGGGGCGGGGCAACAAATTTAAATAGCTTAAATTTTAAATTTATATAGAGATAAAGTAAAAGATGAATGTGATTTCATTGAATAGTGGCAATTTAAATAAAAAAACTAATATATGACATGACCCAAAAAATAATTTAATTTCATCATATAACCATGAAAATCTTTATTATAAAACATATATACTTTATTACTTTGAATATAAGCTGCCCAGAATTTAAGCCACAGTAGGATTTTAAGCCTGAAAAAATTGGAAACTCTCAAATTTAAGCCATATATATATGTACACCCAGGTCTCATTTTATGCGGATTTTTTAAATGCAATTTTGAAGTTATACGATTCATGTTTCTTCTTAATATCTTTATATGCAGTTTTTTTTTATGCGATAAAAATTATCAAATCAGAAGTCGAGCTCCAATAATGCGCTATTACTTTAAATATTATAAATTTTGCAGACTTACAAAGTAATAGCGCATTATTGGAGTTCGACTTCCATCTAATAATTTCAATATTTTCAGCGCTTTATAATAGTACTGTAATAGATTTTATGCAATAAAGAAGTTCATAATTTACTTAAAATCAGGATTTCCCCATTTTATATACACACATTAAATTTTACATGATTATAATGTAAATCTGTTCAAACGTTATAGATGCCTATACTATGCATATTGTTGTTTTTGCATTTTAAATCACATTCTAGTTTTGCTTTTTAAAAAAAGTATGTAATCAATTAATCATTTAGTATCCGCAAGCTTATTTTAAAAGGTAAGTAACAGCAATGGCCACAATTAAATTTGACAATTAAAATCTGATTTTTAATTATAATTAACAATTTAAAAATTACGAAACATGATCTGAAATTAATGTGATGCAAAACAATGAAAATTGATTTTTAAATGGAATTGAAAATTAAAAAATTAGAGACAAAAATAAGAATTTAATTTTTAATTGTTAATTTTAATTAAATTTTGCCCAATAGTGGTGAGTAGATGTCTTTTTATTATCATAAGTCTAAGTTCTTATTTTTATTTTAAATTTTTAGTTTACCATAATGGAGAGAAAAAAACACCCAAGAAAATGAATTTCTTTAAAAACAAAAATTTCAATTTTAGATCGCTTAGCGAAATGGAAAAGATCAAAGCGATTGAAAAACACTTTAGTTTGGGAGAGTATACTATAAGAGCAATTAAAAAAAATGAAGTTGGCACTAGTTGTATTTCCTTTTGTGACGAATCTGATGTATTACTAGTTCACAAACAAACTTGCATATCTTCAAATAGCAATGATTAAAATACTGTACATGTATGAAAAAATATAAAATACTGTAAATTACACATAAAATATATATTGTTTTGAATAAAATTAAATACTGTAATTAATAAAAAAAATAAAAAAAGTTTGTCTTGTATCAATTTTTTTCAAATTCAAAATTTTTTATTAGTCATACTTTATTTCCTTTTTTTATGCGAATTTTAAAGTAATTTTACATTGTTGCTTTGCTTTTACGTGATTTTCTAAAATTACAATATGTATCCCCCATTTTTCAAAGTAAGTTAAGTCTATTTTTGTGCGATTTCTTTTGTGCGCATTTTCTGAGGAACCTATCTACGGCATAAAATGAAACCCAGGTGTACTTAAATATAGAAACCTAATATAAATACAATAAGCTCATCTAATTTATTGTGAATTTTCACTTTCAAAACTTGAATTCTTATTTTCATTATTCCATCAAGTATATCAACTTCAGGCTATTTGAATTGAGATGAACATTATAATTTCTTTGTCAATTTGCTTTCATGTAAAAGTACAATTTTCTATTAAAATCCAAATCTTTCTTTTAAAATAATTTATATTTATACAAATATTTCCTAAAAGAAATTAAGAATGTGTAAACAAGATTCTAAACATTCATTTTCACTTTTAAAATCAAAACAAAAATATTAGAATTATCAATATCAACAAAATAATGGGTGCTCCTGTGGGAATAGAACAACAATCAACCAAACAGCACTCTGGAAGGCAGGCTCTTATCTCATTGTTATATTAATTTCCTAGTTGTAAAACTATTCTAAAGGTTATTTGGTAAAGTTTTCTTCACAAAATAATGGTAAAATTGGCAAAATAACGTTAAAAGATTATAAAATTATTCATTTTCACTTTAAAAATCAAAATGAAAATATCGGAATTGTCAACATCAGCAAAATAATATTATAAGATTTGAAAACATTCACTTTCACTTTGAAATTCAAAATGAAAACATCAGAACTGTTAAAATTATAATAGGCGCTTTGTAAAGAACAAAAAAGAACCAATCAGTAACTTGGAAGGCAGGCTTTTATCTCATCATTATGTTGATTTATTAGTTGTAAAAATATTATAAAGGTTATTCGATAAACTTTTCTCAGTAAAATAATGTTAAAAGTAACAGTTTGATAGATAGAGAGAGTTAAAACTGTTTATGAAATTAATCCAAAAAATATTGATTAAAAGAGATTTAACATGCTATTTTACATAAAAAATGATCGTAATTTATGCAAATTTATAGCATAAAGCAAAGATCCACAGAAATAAGATGTTAACATTTTTTGCTTGGAATTTTACACATCTTGTTTAGGAATCTAAAATTTGGAAAAAAATGTGGCTTACATACGAAGTAATACAGTATATATGAGTGTGAATGGAAATCTGGTCATCATAAATTTAGTATACCAACTAAATAGGAATCCAGGAACTGGAGTAGAATAGTATTGAAAAGTCAGCCCAATTAATTTTTACGAGTCTAACCCCTTCCACTTTTATTTAAAAGATCCTAGTGACAACTTCAGTCATATTTGAAACATTTTATTTTTACAATTAACTCTCTATTCTATATTATATTTTGATAATCTTTATATTATTTATTACAAATATAAATTTAAAACCAAAGACATTCTAAAGGATAATATTCAAATTTTGCAAATAAAAAAATAAAGTATCGCTATGAATACATAATAGCAATGGCTCTTTTTGTATTGGACTATAATCTTGCCCATTCATAAAAATTATTGAACAAAATATTTATTTGAATTCCATTTTAAAAATAGAAATGAATTTTAACTGAGACATCATAAAAGAATTAAAATGTTTTAAAATTCAAAATTGAACTTATTATTAAATCTTCATAAAAAAATTTATTCACCAGAATTTATGAAATACTTCTAGTGAATTATCTTCTTAAAAGCAAACATTTTCAAATAAAATCTAATTGTAATCATATATATATATGATTTAAAATAAATATTTTACTAATATGTTGCTTAAATATGTAAATAAATAACTAAAAATTACATTTTTTCTTTTCAAATATAATAAACAAATATTTTTGTCTTATACTTGAAATAACAAAAAGAAAACAGCACAGCTGTTGTTACTGACAGAGATACTAAAAAACTTATATAGTGCTTTCAACCTAAGTCCTTATCAAGGCAAAAAACTTTACATGAAAACTAATCAATAAATGTTAAAATGGCTATTATGTAGACCAGGATGAACTAATAGGAAAACTAGTCAATTTTGAGTTTATCGCATAAGGAGTATTTTTGATTACATATAATTCTTTAATTTTACACTTTTTATCCTGTGTCTCATGCAAATATGCCCAGTAGAAGATTGATAGGTATAAAAAGCAGAATAAATGAAATCATCTAGTAATGCTTAATTATAAATGTGATTTATGTTGCTAAAAATGGTATTTCATATTGCTCTTTGTTTCATTGATATATACAGCATCACAACCAGGATATTGACATAAAATAGAATATACTACATTACTCTTATCAATATTAGTATAAAATTTTCTATTATTAAAAATTTTATTGAGATTAGGTGGGGTTCTCCAAGAAATATGACTGTCCTTTATAAATATCGTAATGGCATTTTGGATAGATGAGATAAAAGCCAGAGACATCCACTGTTTATCAAATATTATAATATTCAAGTTATACAGTAACTTTTTATAAAAAATATCAACCTACAATAATACATTTACTATAACTGACTTGAACAAGATCCCAAACATAATAATCTATAGTCTTCACAATACACTCCACTTCACATGAACATAAACATTGATTATGGGATAAAAAAGATTTAAAACCAGCCATTTTATGACTAAGTGGTACATTGGTGATTGATGAAATTTCTATATACAAAAAAGCCTGGACATTAGAATAAAAGGTGATGAATTGTTTCTTCTGATCGATATCATAGTGAGAATATAGGCTCAACGTAAACATATGCCATTCTTTGTGACAAATAGTAATTGGTGAATAAAGCATCTAGATTGATTTTAATAAAGAAATCTAGGTATTTTGGTTCTAGATGACAAAATTTGAATTTTTAAATGATTTGTTTATTATTGAGATTAAGCAGAGACTGAGGCTGATATTGATTTGTATTAGGAGTCATGTTATAGACCTCCCAATAGATTATTTTCCTTAAAATGAAATGTTGATTCAGGTCAAGATGAGAAGCAACACATTTGACAAGAGACTGAAAAAACTTATCATAACTGGATGGTGGTTTATAAGAAGGCATAATGAGGGCACAACCTATGGCACCAGGGTACACAGATACAAATTTAAATATTGATTTAAATGTTCTCTGAAAAAAAGGTAGGAATTGAGTGAAAATAAGAGGCCATTATATTTGTCATGACTATTCAGTGTTCTAACATTGATGGCCATAGCTTTTTTATTCCATATTAATTTGGAACAAAGTGAATTTATCTTCCTCTTAAATGCATTGATGAACCTAATAATTGGCAAATAGTATGTGATATTTGGAAAGATTAAGATGTTGATTAGAGATATTTTTGCACGAAGAGACAGACATGCTTTGGACAGATAGCTAATGATTTTTTCAATAGATGAGAGGTAGTTCTGGATTGACGTTTCTCATGGCATTTATTGATTTATAGATAGGAAAGCTGAGAAAATTGTGGGGGAGTGCAATAAAGAGAGAAAAGACACTCTTTCCAGAGAGTATATTCCATGTGGACAATTTATCAATGTTAAAATTTAAATTTAAAATGAGCATTGCACCCTTTAAGAAGTGAGATAAATGTTTGTAGATATTTCTTGGAGGGGAAAAAGATGACAAGATCATCCATAGCAAAATAACAAGTAGCTCATAGATCAGACAAATTGCAGCCAACCTAAAAAAGCTACTCAATTTAAGCATTATGACCATGACCACTAATAAGAGAGTTAGAATCACAATGAATTTGAATTTGTAACTTATATAATGTTTAGGAAGAAGTATGTACAAAACAATATTAAAAGAAAATACAATACCAAACATAATAATTTGAACACACAAAATTAGTACAAATTTTCTACACAGTAAAGAATATTATCAACATTTTATCACTGTACATTAGTGGATACATTGGTATCTTGGAGTGAGTCACAGTCCATATTTAAATTTTCTTGCACACCTGCAACCATTTCAGGATTAATTAAAACTTTTTTAACCTGGTTGCGAGCTTCCTAGTGTTCACTTCATCGAAACCATTTTTTTTTTCAGAGATGAAAATGCCACTTGTTCTGGTATTTGCCTAGTCCAATGCTGTTCCAAAAATACATTTGACTTTAATTGAGGTTCTGTTACAGGAAATGCCCTGATTTTTTGTTTTTTTTGAGCAGTGATAATTCTTGTGAGTGAATTCAGGTGAAAACATTATATGCAGAATTAAAAAAGTATTTTCATTAAAATCAAAATAAATAAAATAGCAAAAATAAAAAATATACTGGACTGCTATTCAAAAATTGCTGATATATATATTAATCATTTAACATACCATTGAACAACATATCCAGAAAAAAAAAAAAGAATATAAATTATACTATAGAAACAATATGACCTTACATAAATTCAACCTACTTTTATTTAAATCAAATTATTTAAATGAATACTAAATTTGCAAGTGTCAATCATCAAAAAACATTTTATACAATAGTATATAGACATTTATCTTAAAAAAAAAAAAAAAACAGTTAATTTTTTTTTTCATACACAAAACTCTATGGGATAAAAGAAAATTTATAGAATACACATATGTAAACAAATAATAATAATACAACATGGCTGAGACAGAGACAATAATATTTTATATAATATTATCAAATAAATAATACATATTATATAAAATATTATTGTCTCTATCAGTAACAAAGCCATGTTGTTTTTATTATTATTTCAAGTAAAGACAGAAGTATGTGTATTATAAAAACAAATAATAAAACTTAAAAACGGAAGACCATAATGCAATGAAATTATTACTCACAAAATTGATAGGGAGAAATCATATTATTATTAATAATTGAATTAATAGTTTTATTGCTCAGGAATAAGTGACAGAACAAACCAAGATCTATAAATTAGCACTTATGACTGCATGGTATTTATTTAACTTCTACATTATGCAGAACCGCATTTAAAATTTTAAGATATTACATGTCAAATACTTAATATAAAAATAATGCTTAAAGTTCAAGCAAATCATATGCCGTTTGTTATGATATTTTAAATAATAATATAATAACAGAGAATGAGATTATACAAATTCTATAATAAATTAATAAATATAATCATAATATGCCTTTGAATTGTTAAATTATTGATGAATATTTGATAACCATTATAAATGAAAAAATAACTTAACTAGAAAGACTATATACGAATGATAGATAGAACGCAATCACAAATGTGAGCACAGACAACAAAATTTAGACAAAATTAAAAATTTGTTTTCAAAATCTGTTAAAGATTTCAATAGCTTTTTTTGATGTTTTATTTTTTGTCAAAGTTTTTATTAATGAAAAAGTAATAAATAAACCAGATTAACAGATATTAGGGTTGAGGGGAAGGTTTATATAATGAATACTAATTTTTGCACAATAAAAACTATAACTTTATTAATATGGATAAGATAATACATTGTACAGGCTTAAACCTACATTTATATATGTAATATATGTGGGATTCGAACTCAGTCTTTCACACGATTCACTATTCTCAGTGCCATCTCATATTGCTGACCCACTTGATCACACACATGTTGATAAGTTAAATTACAACCATCTTATTTTTCTATTTGAGAAAATACAATGGTTGTTTGCTTCACGAAAAATTTTTAAATGATGGAAATATATTTACTTGGAAACATGATCATTCAAAAACACCCACACACACACAACACTTTAATACATTATATTACTGAACAATAACTGAAACACACAGGCTTATTATATATCTGTGTCTATATATGTAATATATAGGGTATATGAGCACAGACTTTCACACGACCCATCACTCTCCATGCTATCTCATAACACTGATACCCTTGAACACATATGTTGAAAAGATAAATAATCACCAATATACGTATTTCATGCTAAACCAGCAATTATCAGTTGAACAATTATCATTACTGAACAATGTTTCTTTGTTAAAAAAGTTTTGTTTTTATAAGAAAAGTTTTTTTATTAATTCAAACTCATTAATTATTAAAATGTATTTTTTTATTTGATTAAAAATGTCTCAATTTTTCTAAAACACGTTGACAATTTTCTTTTTATAAATAACCATTTTTCTTGAGAAAAATACATTATCAAATCAATTTCTGAATGTGCGCATTATAATGAAACAGCTCTATACAGCTTTATTCTAAGTAAATCAGCCTACATGCTTCATAAAAAAATTGCTACTCATGAGAATCATCACCATCATTTCCAATCATTATCAATTCACTGCAGAAGAAAGCCAATTCATCTCCAATCTCTGGCCTCTCTTCTTCACATCATACCGGCATATTTCCTATTTCATCCGTCCATCTCACATGTAGTCTATTTCTAGATCATTTACGAACTCTTAGAATCTAGGTTAAGATTTTAACTACCCATCTATTATCATCTTTTCTAACAATGTTTCCAGTCCAACTCCACTTCAATATTATTTATTTAAAAAAGACAACAAATTAATGAACTAGCACTCTTTAATTAAACAGGTCGCAATAGATCAATCACATGTCTTCACTATCTTTAAGTATTTATCAATATCAAATTACTACAAGTAAAATTTCTTGCACTCAATTTTTTGACAACATCCTCTATAAATAAATATATTAATGCTTATTACTAATAATTTAATCAGGCTTGAAATTATTATACTATTTTTAGCTCAGGTATAATAATCTCTAGCCTGATAAAATGATTATCTAAAAGAGTATGCTATTAAATGAATGAAATACAAAAAATGTGGCACTTTTAGAATACTTAATAATAATTATATATAAATTATATAATAAAAAATTTTTTTATTAAGATTTTAATCATCCTTTATATAGACAGCCCTCTACTTGCCTTGACTTAAAGTTAATCAAAATTTACATAAAGCAATGTCCAGTATATACAAAATGCAAAAAATTCAGAAATGTGATTCTCATTTCATGTGTATTTCATGCTGTGTAAATAACTGCAATGTACATTTGTTAAAGAGTATTTCCATATTCTGAACCTTCATTAATAAAAAGTTAATCACATTGTTTATTGTTCAGAAGTTCATAATATGTTCAAGCACTAGAAGTGATAAAGATAATTAATTGTAATCCATGGATTTTGTACTTCAGAGTCGACTTCTTCATCACTGCATCAAATCATGCAAGACTCTGTGACTAATGATAACATGCACACGAAGGAGAAATCTGAAGTTAAAAATTCAACTAATGCAAAAAATATATATAATTTCAATTTTTCCTAAAATAAAATAATCGAATGGATTAAAATGTTCGAACATCCAAAATACTAGAACAAGAATCAATCCAAGGAACTTTAAGTTCCAGAATCCGATATTCTATCGCTGCAATAAACCACATTACTTCTGGTCCTATGCTGTTAAAGTCTGCCTATTTGCCAAGTCTGATATAATTGCTAAAAACATATATTTAAATAATTCAATGTGCAAAACGTATATATATATATACATGATGAAAACTGCTGGTAATTTATTTTTAACGTAGTATATTAATTTTATTGTGCCTGATCTGAATTGAGTTTTGACTGCAAAGGATTACTCTTCTTCAAGAGCTTAAATAATTACAACTTTCTCCAACCTTGTATTTGTCAAAATACAATTACACAGGCTTTGATAGGCTGCTGACACAAAAACAGGAAGGGATTTAAAAACAAAACCCATTTGTATTTGCTGTCAGTTGGTGATGAAACTGATTTGGGGAGATTGCAGAGTTCTCCAACAAGCATTAATTAATTAGTTTTTAAATTCCTCCAGAAGTATTTAAGTTTAATTAAACAACACCCAGGTAAAATATATATCTATATAAAAAATAGCCATAATGGAGCATTCATAACTAAAAGCTTTTTTTTTTTTTTCATTAAAGAGAACAAATAGACTGGCAGCAATTAAGAGGCATTAATGGTTTAAGTGTGTTATTTAAAATAATAACAATATTCAGCTTAACCCCAGAAAACTATAGCCCCAATTAAAAAATCTACAACAGGTTATCCTGAATCAATTAATCAGAATCACACAGTTATAATACCATAAAATATCAATCAACGTTCACCTGTAAGCTAAATGAACGAAATGGCAATCAATAAAATATTAAAGTGATTTTTATATATAAAACCAAAAAGTATCTGAAGTGGCCATAGGGAAAGAATGTCAAACTTCACAAGTCGAAAAGCAAATACATTTTATAATTATCAATATATAAAAAATACATATTTAATATCTATATTGTATATCTAAATAATGATTTTTCTATTATTTTTAGTTAATTAATTTATAGCATAATTATTGGTTTCAGAAGTGTTTGAATACCAATTCGTTTGTTGCTCATTTTACCAAAATTCATTATTTGCATCTTTAATTATCCCCCTTTTTTTTTTTCTGCTTCACAAGTTATGCAGATCTGATCAAAAATATTACTAGTTTGATAATAGTATAGTGCATTATTATCTATGCATCAAAATCTATTTGATGAGAGAACCCCCCCCCAAAAAAAAAAAAAAAAAACAACAATGTAAAAGTGTTTGGAGAATCATGTTACAGGAAGTGCTTAAATAATAGATTAAAACAATTCAATTGACCAAACCAAATATATTTTTTCACAACTTAGAATCGATCCAGAAACCTTTAGTTCTTGAATATACGACTCTTAAGATATGATAAAATGTGAGTGCAAAATAATCATATAGTTATTTGTGTAAACATCCAAATAACAGATATAGCATAATAATTTCATTGAAATAACCAAATTGAGTTTTGCTGTTCTTTACCGATCTGAGAATTGACACAGAAACCATAACTCTTGAGTTTGCCATTCTAACACAGAGCTTCAACAACCAGCCAGATATAAATACAAATTAGCAATTATAATAACCTGATAAATTACACTGATATATGAATATTGGTTAGTCAAGGAATTGGATACAGCATACATGATTTTTAATGGTCTCTCTGACTTCAAGTAACTTCTTTTGTGCTACACATCAAGGATACATTTTACTGTGCAATTCACTGCTATATCAATGAAGCTATATTAAGAGAAATGTGAGTGAAACTGATTAGTGAAGTAATATGCATTGAGTGCACATTAAAAATTAAATTTGAATTTTTGTCATTTTTACCTGCAGTATGAGTTTATATATATTATTATTTTTAAGCAATCACAAGCTATGCACATTTTTTCCTGTTGACTTCACAATATTGATCATATGTTTCTGTTCAAACGTTTCTCTCTCCTGTTGGATACAAATATGATCTTTAATTCTTTTTCTATACTACTACAACCTCATAATTTTAGATATCCTATGTCTTCTTCCTATGGAAAATTCTTACAATTTTTCCATCTAAGAGTTATCTCAAATTAATATCCCTTATCTGAATATTCAATGAAAAATCTCTTACCAAAGAAATATGACATAAAAATTGACTTCTTATGAAATTTCTAACAAATTCTTTTTGCAGATCTAGTAGTAAAGCTAGCTGGCAATTATGCTTATATCTTTCATAAGCAGAATTTTAACAGTCACTATCCTATATAAATGAAGACAAACACAAACCATGATCCATATATTTAATGATTGCCAAATCCATGGCTATGATAGTAGAATTAAATGACTTTGTAAATCTCTAGGGATTCTATGTCCTGGATGGAATCTTTACATGTTCCTTTATGATATTTTCTTAATAGTTAACCTGTTTAATAAAAAAAAATTGTATGCTGAATAAATAATTAAGTTGAGTGTTATGATGTAAAAACTCATTATAATAGTAATTATTATTAAATTGTAATTTAAGAAATGGCAAAAGTAAAGAGCTAAAGTTTTAATAATTAAAACAGGCAAAACTCTCCATATGTATTGCCACTCAGTGAAAGCCAGAATAATCAATGGATGCCAGAAGACTTGTGCACAAAATGCCCATCTAGTGCCTATTCATCCAATATCTCTAGACTAGTTTCTGGCTTGTGGCCTTCATCAGTAAAAAGCTATGGATGTGAGAGTACTGCACGTAGAGCTTAGGATCTAATGCATAAGTCTTCTGGCTTCCATTGATTACTCTGGCTTGCACTGAGTGGCAATATGTATGGAGAGTTTTGCCTGTTTTAATAGGTTATAAGCAAGCATAAGAAATGGTGATCATGTGAGTTTTAATAATTCTTTTCAAATTCTGATACTTTCTATTATACATGGAGGAAGTGTTTGAAAATGTTCATTATTTCATTTCTGTATAAAATCTTTATTTTATACAACAATTCAATAAATTGCATTTGATTTCTTTTTAATTTAATTTTACAAATGAAAGATATTCTAAAAAATCATATTGAAACTTTGCAAATATTAAGGAAAATGAGTTGTAAATAATAGCAAAGCATGTAATATGTCATACAATGATCTGTAAAAAAAACACTCTTTAGAAAATAAACAAAATCTTTTTTATTTTAATTCTTTTTTAAATGTGATATGATGAATCTATCAAATTCTACTTATTTAATGGGTACAGGCAACATCACACAAATACCATTCATTCTTAGTGTTTATAATTTCTTTCTTTTCATGTCATAACATGAATTATGTCATTCTCTTTCTTTTTTTGCTTCTCTTTCAAAAGACATATGCCATGTTTTTAATGATAAAATTTGAATCTTTTATGAACTTTTATCTAAATAATAATATTTATTTTTTTCTAATTTGCTTATATGATATTGCAATGAAAAGATTGTGTTAAATTTTAAGATGAAAAAAATAGATTTTGATGCCGATTCAAGCATTAAGTATTATTTTTTAATTTCTAGGCACTTGGATTATTTTATGATCTAACAATTTTAATTTATATATTATGAAAAGATAATTTTTGAGCAATGAAAAAATGAAGACAGGATAAGCAACCTGTAGTTTCAAAAGCTAGCAATATATAAGGCTCTTTATTATAACAACTAACTACTAATGATTTCAATCTGAATTCTCATATCACGTAACTAATATATTTTATATACTTTTTATTTATAAATGTTTATATATAAAAAAATTTAAAATGTGCAAAAAAATATGCAGAATTGAAAACATGTGTCAAGTGATAAATTATTTATTTCCATGATAACAATGTATATATAAATGAATCATATATATATAGACCAATGTTAAGTGAGGGTTCTTGGACAGATAGCTATAATGAGTATGTGCATCATAAGGAGTTATACATAGGTAAACATGCAACATTTAATGTTAGCCAGTGTCTAGGTACTTAAATTATTCTTTCTACAATTTTACAACATTCATAAAGAAAGTGTTTCTGCCAAAAAAGGGATATAAAAGTTTTTTATCTTTATGGAGTGATGATCATATAACAAAAGTACTCACAGAGGCTATTTTAGTTTTGATCAACTAAAACTGAGATACATAATGCACCTCTTCAAACTCCACTGTATTTAGCTTCTTCAGAAATGTTGATTGATGTTACCAGCTCCATCCAACATTTTTTTCCATGCTTGTTTCGACTTTGTGGTCTGAAGAGGATGAATCGTGAATAGTTTTATGGAATAAGTTATATCTACATTTTTATTTATATGTTTGTGTTTTCACTGCATGGTTGCAGTAACATTTTATTATTTGTAAGCAATCAAGTAATAATATTGATTTTACACTTTGGTAATGAAATCTTTTTCACAAATTGTGAAAGCTAAGACAGATAATAAAAAGAGCATTAATTTTTTAATATTCTAAATTGTACTAAATCTAAACACATCAGGTATAGAATCTGAGCCTTGTACAGCCTGAAGACTTATTCATCTAAGTCTTTCTCTTCATTTAATGCACATAGATCTCTGCAATGAAACATCTCTTATGGGGTTTCTTGGAAAGATAAAAGGTATCAATAAATATATTTTCATATACTTTATAATAATGGATTGTCATGTTATATATCATTTTATTGAAAATTTTATAAGAAATGTAATGAAAATGTTAGTTTAAAAAATTACTTATTACAATTTAGAAATTTTGAAAAAATCTAAAAATAATTTTGTAAATGACTACATTTTTTTTTAGCTTTATTACATTTCTTGATATTTTATCTCTCTGATAATATAAACTAGATGCTTTTCCCATAATTCTAATTAAAGTTATCTTAAAAATTGTGTCATATACCAATTCTCCAAAAATCGAATATATTATTTTTTTAAGTTAAATAGGTTAAGATCTTAAATTTGCTTTATAATTTTACAATATTTGAAGATTCTAACACAGTGTCAATTCTGACAAGTGATCACATTACGCAATCAGTTTCAAATAAAGCACAGTCAAACCTATGCTGTTATTTCCTTTGTTAACACTATGATCAAATTTATAAACTTCTATTTTTAAAAATAAAAGCATATATGAATAAATCAAAGTGTATATATGTATTCTTTTTATTTAAATAATTATCAACCAATTAATGTGGAAAGATAATCAGAAATATTTAATTAATAAACAAGTAAAAAAATTGCATTTTCTTATTCTAAATATTTAGAGTGAAAATGAGGTTACAAATAAAAAAAATGGTCAATGCCTTGGAGGTTCTTTTGTTCATTAATAATAGGATAAAGATCTTGGATATTTTTTGAATGTCCTAAGATACTGACCTTTCTAAACACCAATAAAAGCAGTCTACAGTAATAGCAATATAAAAAATCTTATATTATTATCAGTTAAGATAACTGTAAAACAGTGATCTAAAGTGACAGAACTACCACATTATTTCTGAAGTAAAGAACCCACATAAATTAATAAAAACAATTGCTGAAAAATTAATAATGTAAAAAAAAACAACAACAAATTATCAAACTAAATGTCAAAGAATTTTAGATTTAAATATTAGAATAAATATTGAGAATGGCAAACAATAGCAAACTATCTCAATGATTATTAGATATTAATACTTGGTCACAGTACTTCATTGCATAATTATGATATGCTTTTGGAGAAGAATTTAGCACAAATACATTGAGTACATATTCAATTAATGATACAAGAAATCAACATGAGTTAAGCATTTTATTTAAAATTCTACTTATAATATATATTAATCTTATGAGTGATCTAATATTGAGGAAATTATCAAAAAATTATTTACTGAGATCCAAAATGAAAAAAGATAAGTGCAAATTAGATCACACAGTATAAATAACTCATAAAATTTTATTAGCAGGAGCCAAACTATAAGGTAACTCATTGATATCTGTTCTGATGATCAAAGCTGATGAAAAAGTTTAAAGCATTACTCAGTATGTGATTCAATGCAATTTTTAAATAGATACAAACATGCACTAAAATTATTTACCTATTTATAAATAAATCAATTTGCAAATAAATAAAAATATATATCTTTTTCAGTTAAATAAAAGTTAAAAATTTTGTAATTGATAATTTGATTATAACAGAAGTGAAATATTCATTCCCTAAGGCTGGTATTTATTTGACTATTTATTTTACACTATCCATATTTACATTTGTTTGTTCTTAATGAATTTAATGTTACATAAAAAGATAAATCTATTAAAATTAGCCAACTATAAAATAATATGTAGGGAGTGCTTTTAAAAAAAGATGTTCACTGTGAGAAGATAGTCAATATATCAAAATATAAAAATTTATATTCAACAAAATACAGCTACATGAATGGGAGTGCAAGTTATATTGGTGCACACATATACCTCATAATAAGGATCACATTTACATGCCATCCCATTATGTGGAATTAAAATTCAGCAGAATAATGATTTTTTTTATAGGTTAATAAAAATTATAATAATTCAGCTATAAAAGTAATATTTAATACAGTATTTCATTCAGTTAATGGTAGATATATTAGCTATATAACAAAATGAACTATTAAAATCTTCACCAATTGGCTGAGGCTGATGAATATGGTTTCTCCTCTGTTTACTTTGCAACTATTCTGAAGAAGTTGTACTTAACATTCAGATATTAAAGGCTGTTTTACTGCATCTCATGATAACTATTTGCTACATTGCAGGATATAGATTTTGATTCTAGATTAGGCAAATTTGAACACTTCTTTTTGAGATTCTAAATAGGCTAGAATTTTTCTTTCGGATACAGTTGGCTCATAGTCAAAATATATAGCGATTCAATTATTTCTTAATAAATGGTTATTTAACAATTCTTAGTTATAGAGTAAAATAAAGAATAAAAACTGTAAATTCCAATTATTTGACATTTTATTAGCTTGGTGAGGACTTTTCCCCCCACGGTTTTTCTGTAGAGAAATAAGTTTCTGCCATATAGTGAACTGCTTAATGGCTGTTTTTATTCTCTCTCTCTATATATATATATCTCAGTTACAAATGCGTAACGCTGTTACTATATTTATTATATATGAAAATATTTCTGCTACTACTAATATCAGCAAAGTAAAATAATGATGATAATCTGATAAGAAAAAAACGTCTAATACGAATTCATAATCTAATTTGTAAATTTCATTCTTTATTTTTTATTCTCTCTCCAATTCTTATCATCACTTCCAGATTTCATTTACTGAATTTTTAATACACAGTCTAATGATATCATATTGCTTTATATCCCACAGCTATTAAAATATCGAAAAGCATACAGTAACTGTTTTTTTTTTTTTTTTTAAAAAAAAATCAATTAAATGAATTGTGCTTCTCCAAAACACTCACCTAACAAAGGTTATAACACTTTTTTTCGCTATTCAGTACATTTGTTAATCATGTTAGAAGTGTAAATTAAATCAAAGTAAATCAAATGAAAAGCTAGTTATACATATATCACTGAGCAATCAGAGCAACCTTTAATTTATTAATATATATATATGCACAATTATGCAGGCGCGCGCACGCACACACACATATATATGCATAAAGATCACTGCGGGAGAGTAGTTAGAATCCAAGTGAATTTTATGGGGGGGGGGGAATTCAGGTAGCAGCAGATTCTCAATCAAGTATAGAATTTTTCTTCAGGTAATTTGCTCACAGCCAATCAATTATTGATCAATAAATAGGCATCTAATTACTGTTATTCATAGGATTAAAAAATCTATAAAACTTTGACACACATTAGTCACCCAGCCTGGTGAGAATGGTATTTCCCTTTAATATTCCTTTATGGATGGAAGTGGAGAGGCATTTGTCTTGCAGTAATTGTTTCAGGCCATTTTTTTTTTATGTATATGTAGGCACAAATTACACTTATGCACACTCACCTCTGATTAAACTATAAGTTATAAAACTAAACACCCAAATATACCCCAAATAGTTGTATAACATGGTTGATTTTGAAGAAACAACTTAAAACAAAGAAGATGCATTTCTCGGCACATTTAAATATTTAATGTTTATTGAGGTGAGCATTTGATATTTAAATTAAAAAATATTACTCTTAATTTTTTTTTAAAAAAATATGTCATTGTTATTTTTATAGAATTTGACCACTGACAAAAAAAAAAAAAATTAAATGGCTATATTGCTCAGGAATTCATAGGAAGGTCATTCACCAAAAACACAAGAATTGGAATTAATTCAAGGACCTTACACTACAATCTGATACCCAACCACTGCATTTTGCCATGCAGGGCAACAACAAATAAAGTAAATACATTCCTTTTTTAAGGCCTTGTTTACAATGACATTCATATATCATCTATGATGGCTATTAATAGTGTGTGTGTGTATATATATATATAAATACCAATTAAACATATATAATATAAAGAAGATACTATAATAGTGTATAATTTAATATTTATTTTAGTAAACTTTCAACATGTGCTTCAGCAACATATTTATTTATTCATTGTCAAATAAATAAATATTTATTTATTTATTTTAATGCTATTGGTTCTCCAATTCATTATATGTTCTTTATGTGCAATAAATTATGCTTCTTTGATTTTTCTCTATTATTTTCCCTTCATAAATCTTTTCAACAATGCCAGGAATGAATCTATGCCCATGTTCTTTTTTATGATTATAAAATTCTAGCATATTAGTAGAACAAGTTTATGATTTCATGTCAAAAGTGAATGATATTACATTTTTATCCATAACTTCACCTGCTTCCCCTCACTATGTACATGACAACGTATCTACTTCATTTCTAATATTATTAATCAGTCTGTTCAAAATCAAAGATGTCCTAAAAATCAACATCAAATTTCTTTGTATTTATAACTTCAATTTTATTTCCAATAATCAGCACATCTGCAAACAAAATTCATCTCTTCTTATCTTTCTAACTTTTCCATTCTTGTACATAATATGTATTTTAAAATACTCTATATATCTAGATATATCTTTATTGAAAACATTTTTACCATATTAGAAGTCTACATTTCCAAATTCTTTATTTTATCACATTCAAATTTATGTAAGTACTTATTTCAATGTAAAAATGATCTTAGACTCACAAACTCATGTACCTTTGACATCTGAAACCTCACATACCATAGTCATTAATTCCAAATAGTTTCAATGTCATTTTATAATACAATTGCTTTGGTTTTAAATTTAAAAACAAATTTATCACCATTCATTTTTAGACTCTCTAATCGAATTTAATTCTGATATAATCAGTAATGTTCTGGGTACATACAAATATATATTTACATACTTTCCATAGACAATTTTCTTTGTCTGTTAAGACCACTACAAACCGTTATGTTTACTGATAATCTCAACAACCAATATTTTGTTTTTCATATACATTGTCTCATTATCAGCAGATAAAAGCTTTTTAAATTGTTTTGATGTTTTTATTGTGATGTTTATTAAGATTCATGATTATTTTTACACAATAATTAGTAATAGTTATTGGAAATCAAAAATATACATTATTATACTATTATTTTACATATATATGTTTTATTTTTAAAAATAAATGGTAGTAACTTCTAGTATAATGTTAACAAAACTATGTTATTCTGATAAATCTGCTTTATGAAAATAATGGCTAATATAAACAATGTGGATTGCCAATTCCTCTACAAGCTTTGTGATAAATGCTTAGCCAGAGCCAGCACTTAAAATATCTCTGTCAGGAACCCCTCCCCAAACCCCTGACCATGGTTTCGTGCTTTGGCACTCCTCAGAGAGATGTCAGGGTAGGTTCAGACACTACCCTAACACCTATCTGAGGAGTGTCAAAGCACAAAACCATGGTCAGGGGTTTGGGGAGGGGTTCCTGACAGAGATATTTTAAGTGCTGGCTCTGGCTAAGCATTTATCACAAAGCTTGTAGAGGAATTGGCAATCCTCATTGTTTATAACTTACAAGCTTAAGAAATAGGGTCGTGTGCTCTATGATTCTTATTTTGACTAATGGCTAATATGTCTTGCTGATACTGTGGTAGAATAATTTGAGATATTCTAAAAATAAAGACAATGACAATATTTTCAAGCAAAATTTGAGAGATTTATCAGACAGCAGCACTTTATTCATTCACATTTTAAATACAAATTTCAATTAAAAAATATTTCGTTCATTTTCTGAAATTACTCTGCTCTGACAATCATTCAATGATGAAAGCATCTTTTGTTGTCTTAAAAACTCATTTTTTCAGAGTTCAAATATGATTTTTTAGAATTTTTTTTTCATTTGCAAATGCATATTTCTATCAAATAAAATCTAATTTATTGAATTATATTGAATACTGATTTGATATTAAAATCAATTAAATCTGTCACTATGCAGGAGTTAAATGACATTTTAAAACTATCTGTAATGACTGTAATAATATTAGCATAAGGTTTTAAAATGCCAAAATTATGAACTAAAACTTATTAATTTAAAAAAATAAAGAGGACACAGAATTTTCCAGCCAGTCAGTTGAAATCAGCATGTATTTAGTCCAATCTCAAAGTGTTTAGTCCTATTTCCATGTCTTTGATAGTTTTAATTGTTTGTAACTGGTTTCCACAGCATTTGCAAGATTACTTTGAGAAAATTTGTAGAATAACAAAAAAATAGATGGGGTTTGAATCCAGACAGTCAAGCTTCCTTTAATCATCCACTCCATCCTATATAACCAATACATATGACTCACATACATTAAATTTCTAAAAAAAAAAAAATTGAGTTTTGGTATATATAAAGATTTTATACTGAAATCAGAAGTCCAACTTCCACTAGGGGATAACAACAGAAAATATCAATCTGTTAGAGAATTAACAATGTTTTACAGTTTTCATTTTAACTATTTTATCCGTAAGAAAGATAGCGAATTTTATTAATTTCATACAACTTTCAGCTTTATGCTTAGAAAACATTTATTTCACAAATACTTGTCATAATATCAAGTAATTAATAAAATATATACATTTGGAACTTAACACACAAAAAACATTAATATACATAATTGCATATGACACTCTGAGATGAAAAAATATTATTAATAAATGTGATTTCGTAACAATTTTCTAAGATGAAAAAATGGCTGATGCCATATTATAAAATTTATCAATTTTACTGTTTTTATTTTTGTTTCATTACCTTTTTTTTTTATTATTATTATTATTGTATAGCATACATTGCAGCATCACTATGCTTGATTAACCAATAGTTGCTGGATTCAAACATCATACTGATGAAAGCCATAAACAAGAAATTAATCTGGAGATATAAGACAGGACAGAATTCAATAGAAGTTGATTAAATACCATCATCTGGCATTTATTGATTGTTCAAACTTTCATGAGGTAGCAGAACAGGAATAGAAGAGATAGATTTTCTATTTATAAAACATCAATGTATATGAGTAGCAAAAGTATTTGTAAATATTGCAGTTTTATGTAAACAATGAATTAATTGACTTATGTTTGATAAAAGAGGAAATAAATAACACATCTTTTTCAGTCAAGTAAAAGGTAAAAAGTTTGAAACAATTACATTTTATTTTTAAATACATGAATTATTTACTTGCCACATTCATTATTCATTACTTTTATTTTTCTGTCTACAAATATTTAGATTTCTGATCCCAAAATCCTTTTTTAATTTTATATTGTATTATTCACTTTAATATCTTTCTGATATTAATACGTTTAAAATTTGCGAATCTTTGAAAGTTGATTAGCTATGAGATAATCTGTTAAGAGGTTTCAGAAAAAAAAAGTTTCTCTGCGAGTTATTTCTACTTGATAACTATAAGAGACTTGAACACAAACTTTCAAGCTCCCTTCAGCTAACCGCTCTATCTCATATAACCAATACACATGCGAAAAAGATAAATGATCTCCAATATATGTATTTCGTGCTGAACCAGCATTCACCAGTCGGTCCAGATCAGCATTTTCCACACACATATATAATCAGTGCTTGGTTTCATATTAAGATAGCAAATCTTCAAACTTTAGTGTAAAGGCTTCAATCTACTCCACTCCAACTCTTCAGCCATCCATACCATTAAAAATCTGATGAGGGAATCTCCAAATCCATGTTAATGTTGTGAAAAGGGCATTAAAATTGTACTTCTAAATATTAGATGATAAGAATAAATTGTATTATGGTGGCAACTGATAGCTAACTTCATCAATGATGATCACATGGGCATAGAACTCTAATGCTTAGTTATCTCAACATGTTTTTTTCTAAAAAGTATTTAATATGTACACAAACCGGGCTGGTCCCATTATTGAGGCAGCAAGACGAATGCCTAGACCCCAAACTAAAATAAACATTATAATGAGACATATTTGAATATGTATTTAATAAGTATCTTTACTTTTATTTAATATATATATTACATTCTTTACTTTATTCAATAGACTATTTTAAATAAGCCATTTCAATAATTTTCAATTACAGCAGTTTTAAAGACTTCACAGGGATCAAAATTGGTTGTTCAGATCCTCAATGGAAAATTAAACCATTGTGTAATTTTTTTCCACGAACAAAGAAAGAACCCATCTTGTAAAATATTTTAAGGAAGTGATTGATAAAATAATACAATTAAAAGAACGAAAGTAGCATTATACCCAAGGCTAATTTTTCAAATGACGATTTTGTTCTACGTCTTGGTAACTAAAAGATAGGGTTATTCACGCATATGGAATCACAAAAAGGGAATCTGGGTGGTTACTTACTCTCAGTGGGAGATGACACACGAAGAACTAAGAAACTATCTATATAATAATTATTAAAAATATTAAATGAATTTTTATTTCTCAATAAAATTATTTTTTAAAAAAGGTAAAATACGATATGATATCTTAAAACCTTAAGGTTAAACATATATACTGGTCAAAATAACTAAAACCATAAAGATCATATATGGAAAGAAGGAACCATGGGATTACTTATTAATCAAATTCCTCCCTCAAATGAAAATTTATCAACATTGAGAAAATGGTGATAGTTTTAAAAACACTGCAAATTCCCGTAATTAATTAAGATTTGATTTGATTTTTTTTTTTTAAATCATATTTATTTGATCAATATTATTTTTTTTTACCCCAAACTTCTACAATAAATTTTTGAACTGCTTTTCCAATTACTGGACATATGATAAGTATATTTTCATTACTTATTTTTATAGTTTAGAGCAGTGGTAAATTCTGAGCTGACTCCCCAGTTCTGTCATTTCCAGTGGTCGAACTTTTATGAACTCCCGAGCAATAAAATCATTCAATTATATATTTATTAATTATTTTATTTCAGGCCATTCAATCAAAAAGGTGTAATTTATTTTTCCTATTTACAGATAAGTCCATCTATTTGTCAATATGTAAGTACGTATGTGGATGTAATGTTACCGCCCTAATAGCAGTGTTGGCGATCTAAATATATAAAATTCCGTAAAGGTTGAAAAAACATTATTAACGTTATTACTATCGAATTACATTCTTCTGTTATGGTGGATTCCACATTTTTAAAAGGGCGTAGTAGTTTTTTTTTTTTTTACGATATCTATTTTTTTTATTTATAACTAATTAAATTTATCAATAACATATTTGAAGGACTTGGCTGAATAGTCGATCTCAGACAGAAAATATTTACTGCCGACCATAAATATTAGTTCATATCTATAATTACAAACTCCCAAGATTTTATATTGAAAACACTAATCTTATTTTCATCCATGGAAACTAAATCATTTCAAAAGCTTCAACTAATAATAGAATACTGTATATCTAATAAATCATTAAATATCTGTACATACACATCACACAACTTAATGATTTACAAATTAATATGACGTTAAAAACTTATTCCATTTTTGTATTATTAAAATGTGGGAGGGGGGGGGGCAAAAAAAGAATTTCATTTTTTCCTCCCCAGTTATTACTTTTCTTAAATTTCAAAGAAGTCTGTCATATCATATTATGGTCATCAGTTGTTGTAGGACTAATCTAAGCAGTATAATTAACTATATTTTCTAAAAAGGGAAATAATCCAAAAATTGTATATATATAATCTTCCTCACATCACTAAACAATTCCTAAATGAAGAATTACTATGAATGTTGGTATATGGAAATATAAAATTACACAAAAACTGAATAAATATTTTTAAATACAAATACTATTCTGGATTTCTAATTCAATTATAGATCAAATGCAAAGCTCATGTCAATAGTTCTTTAAAATTACAATACTGCACACTTGTTTTAGATGACAGTATATTTACTTGATTATTAACAAAATCATATTTTGCTTTTGGCATATCAAGTAAATCATGTATTTTAAAAAGTTTCTTACAAATTCAATATGTTATAGCACTAAATAAAGAATATCAAATGCCTTATTAGGAATTAGTTAATGGAAATGCAGACATATATATAATCTTTCTCTTGCTATTTAATTTTTTTTTTTCTATAAATAAACTGCATCCTTTGATATTGTTATGAAGTAAAGTAAGTTTTATATTTTATCAGTGAACTCTTACTGCTAGTGATATCAGTTTCTAGTGCTATAATGGAATTTTTTTTGCTTCTAATTTAGTGTTACTGTCTTTTCTAAAATCTGGATTTTTATAATGAGTTCAATGTATATATTATTGTTAATCATTTTTTTAATGTCTTGGTTATCTTTGTGTATATTTAGAATGTTTTAGAATTATTAATTATTTTTTTTTGGCTGAAACAAATATTACAAATACTTATTAAAATTGCTATTTGCTTTTTATATGTCTAAATTGTTATAAAATGATATATGATAATTCTATAAGTAAAAAAAAAATTAATGTTTTTTTTTTTACTGCAATCACAGGAAATCCTGAAATTGGGTGAAATAAAAGTGACAAAAACTTCTCTTTTATATTATGAGTTTAATTATAAATTTATTAAACGCACATTGATTACGTAAGTAATATTTACTGAGGCTATAATCTCGATAATATGCGTGTAAAATGCGATAGTAGGGACCTCTACAGGTGTTTTAACCATAGCGTAAGCTTGTGGTTAAAACACCTGTAGAGGTCCCTACTATCGCATTTGCGTAAGCTTGTGGTTAAAACACCTGTAGAGGTCCCTACTATCGCATTTTACACGCATATTATCGAGGTTATAGTCTCAGTAAATATTAATTATGAGTTTAAATATTAAAGCTAATTATAAATAAAGAAAATGACATAAAAACAAACAAACATAGGATCTGTATTATGAGTTGTGGTTTTGCTCATGACAATTGAAGAGTTCTGAAAAAAATAACTGATGAATTAATTTATAATAAATACAATATACCAAACAATGAATAAGTATTTATATTGCACTGGTGTAGGACTACTGGAATACATTTGTTTATATACCAAAGCATTGCATAATTATTAATATTATACTATATATATATATTGATCTAAAAATACAAAGATATCATCTAAATAAGCACAAAAGTTAAATGTTTTTATTGGAAAAACAAAACAATTAATTGTTATTGTAATGCCCCCCCCCCCCATATTTTAGCAATTTTATCTTCAAATGTAATAATATGCATATAAAATGAATTTTATTTACTTAGCATAATTTTTTATTATTAAAAAAAAAGTTAGCTATTTATAACTATTATAAAGAAATATAAATATTTTAACCATAAGATTTTCTTTAATACAATTAAGAATGCCATTTTTTATTAGATTTCCTATAACTATTTATGATAAATAAAACTAAAAATGGCTTCTAATTTTTAATATTATCAAAATTAAAAATTTGTTTTGAAATGTAACTCAGCAGTCAGAAGTTTCTTTCACTTGGATGAATCTATAAACACTTTGCTTGAATCTTTACAAATTTACATGTAAACTTTGCTTTGAAATAAATCCTAATTATGCCTCAAATAAGCAGAGGGCAATATTTACATTACATTCATCTTTGATTAGTCCTAATTTCACATTTACACTGTAAATATACTATTTTCTTGTAAGTAGAACCGATACTATACAATAATTATAAAACATACATGTAATACATATAAATATGCAACAAGATAATACTGAATATATTATTTTATAATAAGGCAAGTCTATTACAGAGATGAAAAAACAATGTAGAATGGAAAAAGTCAATTTATAAGATAACAGTAATTGCATAATTCTCATAATAATTAAAAAACAACAACTTAGAAGTTCTGAGAGGAATAAAATACCAGAATCCCCAAAAAATGTAAAAAATAGAGAAACAAAAAATACAAAAAAGCACTTTTGAAACTGATGTAAAAATGAGAAAGAAGTAAAATTTATAGCAGACTAATCATTATAAAGTCTTTTTATTTCTAGAAAATAGAATATAAAGAATATGTATATAGATTTAGATATTATAGGTGAGTTTTGCTAAGAACAACTAACTATATTAATCTTAAATCTTGACAGTTCTTTAGCTACAAAGACTTATATATATATATATATATATATATATATCTAAGTATATATATATATATATATATATATATATATATATAACTTACCTTTACTAGTACCACTGCTATTTATTACACCCCAACTATTGATATTATTCTTACTATTATTATTATTTCTACCATTGAAATGAGTAATCAGTGAGGCCAACAACCTAGGCAGACTGTGTGAAACAGGCTAGTCTTAGATCAAATTTTCTAAGCCTTTCCATTCCATAGTAGGCAGTGAACCTACACAGGGTTGCCGAAACAAACAATCTTCACCAGCTGAAATGCCTGTCTAATCCAGTTCCAAAACAACTCATTAGTGATTGCCTCAAGAAAAGATCACAATTAAGGACTGCCAACACACTAAGTCTATCCCTGCCATTGCTTTCTTAATTCTTAAGGGCTTGTCTCCAAGAGGAAGAAAGTTATTAGATCAGGTGGATGGATAGAAGTTTTTTTAGAAAGACAGAAGACACTGAAAGAAGAATGCATGGTGTTGCTTTTGCTGTAAAATCTAATTCAGTATATATAAGTCATGTGACATCTGACTTTTTATTATTACTACCTTCTATTATTAGAATTACTCATAGTATCAATAAAAGATTGATAATCTTAAATCTTGCCTTGCATAATGGTACTAGAGCTCATTTTATCAACGACTATGCTTCAACTCTAGATTCAGAGAAGTCAGAGAAGGTAAACTTTTATCCAACAGATTAGGATTATTACAGCGATACCATTAAAAGATAATTTTTTTCTTCTGGAGACTTTAATGCACTTGGTACAAATAGCAGACTGGTCAAAAGTTATTGGAAATAATGGTTTGGGTTTGTAAATTCAAATGCTTTGATATTATTAAATATATGCACAATACATGGATTGACTATTATAAACACTTTGTTTAGGCAGAAAATCACTACAAAGAAACATGAATGCAACCACACTCAAAACAGTGGCATTTAATAGATTATATTATTGTTAGGAGTCAGAGTGCAAGAGAAGTTTACATTATATGAGCAATTCACAGATTGTTGGACAGATCGTAGATTAATATATTCTAAGATTAAAATGATAGTTGCACTAAAAAATAAGTATAATTCCAGTTATATTCAAAAAAAAAGTTGATGTTCATTCTTTAAAAAAATTTATTACATTTACTAAATTTTAACAGGTAATAAATACTAAAATTGATAATTTGGACCTCTCAAACTATCATATTACTGAAGCATGGAATCTCTAAATAAGTGTGTTATAGATACAAATAAATCTATTCTTGGGTTCACTAAAAAGAAAGACCATGACTGGTTTTCTGACAATAATTAAAAAGAAACATGTAGCATTCTCTACTTGGCAATAAAATAGATTAAATGTGGTACTTCATAATAAATATAAAAATCTGAAACAGAAGTTCAATGATTGACAAGAAGACTTAAAAATGATTGGTGGATTAAAACTGTAAAGAAGATACAGACATTCACTGATCATGGTCATTCTAGATCTTTTTTTTATGCAGTAAAAGCAACATATCGACCCGAGAAATGGTTTTGCAATCCTGTTAAATAGCAATGGCACTCTCTTGTATAATATTAATGATATTTTAAACAGGTGGAAAGAGTATTTTGTTATCTTTTAAATAATGCTACAAGAATTGATATGATGACTTTTCATGATATAACCATTTTACTTATTCATTTAGATTTGGATAAAGATATCCAGCTTAATAAACCTTAAAAATGGAAAGGCTGTAGGTCTTGATGAAATACCTGGAGAAGTATTAAAATATGGTGGTGCTATATTAGCTTAAAAAATATTGGAATTTATTAGGAATATCTGGATGTAAGAAGTGCCATCCGATCTTAAAGATGTTTTAATTGTTCCAATTTTTTAAACAAAGAGAATAGATAAGTAAATACTTTCAAGAATTTTGTTGAATAGATTGTTTTCAGGTACAAATGAATGATTATCAGAAACTCAAAGTGATTTAAGAAAATCAAGAAATATTACAGATATGATTTCTGTTCCTAGAATACAAAAAAAGTGTCAAGAACAAAGAAATGATTTATGTATTGATTTTATTGATTTGGTCAAGGCATTTCATTCAATTAATATGACAAATCTATGACATTGTTAAAAATTAATTGGTTGTCCACCAAATTTTATTTGTAACATATAATTTCTACATGATGGAATGAGAGGAAGTGTTATTTCTAGAAGTGGAAAATCTGAGGTATTTGAAATGAAAACTGGTATTAAAACATGGATGTGTTTTTGCTTCAATTTTGTTTTCAATTTTTAATGACAGTGTTCTTCGGACTTGTTTATAGGTGGCTTATTTAGACAGGACCAAGCATACAAGTTTGATGATGGAAGTTTTAATTTTGAATTGATTAAAAGCAAAAATAAGAACTTTATATTCTTGGATTCCAGATTTACAATGTCCTGATGATAATGCTATTTTTTCCCAGTCAAAAGATGATTTATAGAATGTTCTTAATGTTTTAAATGTAACTTGTAAAGATCTTGGGTTATTAATTGATGTTCAAAAAAATCAAGTTCTTTATCAACCAGTGATGGAAGAAAATTTTCAGAAACTTTCAGCTTGGATAGTTGTTATCAACTTGACAATATAAACCAGTTTAAATACCTTGGTAGTTTTATAATTAAAAGAGTGAGATCCAACACAAATTGCAATAAGCTGCTGCTGCTTTTAAGAAGTTAAAAGATAGAGTATTTCATTATAGAAAAATAACTAGTGCAACTAAGTCAGCTATATATAAAATTGTTATTTAATTTAATTTATTGTATTGATGTGAAACTTGGAGTAAAACTATTAGAAAAGTTTGTTTACAGATACTCTGTAAAATTTTAAGAATACAAAGGCAAAATTGTAAAACCAATCTATATGTTCTTTAGCTTGCAGTATATGATATTATGGAGACCACTATTATAAAATCATATCTTTGTTGAACTGGACATGTAAAATGAATGAACAATGGAAGACTTCTTAAAAAGGTGTTTTATGGTACATTTGAATATGAGTTTTGTAGGAGATGAACACCCCAACCATGTTATAAAAATTATCTCAAAGACATTCTAAAATAGTGGAATGCCAATTATTTCTACTGAGAAGATATAATAAAGAATAGAATACCTGGAGAGCAAAAATAAGACATGGTGTTGAAGTATTTCAGTAATAAAAGTTTTCTGCTGAGGAAACTAAAAGATATCATACAATAATAATCAAACAGAAAATTGAACCATCATGTTCTATATGGGAATATATTTTTATCATTCATAGATTATTTTGTATAGTCACCACAAACTTATTTTTTGTGCAGTCACCCCCCCCCCTTGAGTTGGAATGACCATATTAGTTTTTGATTGCCTGTTTATTATTATATATATACTGTAAGGGTAGCTTACAAACCATTTAAACCCACCCTATATATCCACAGCAGTAGACTAAACCCATAAAAAAAGACAAGCTTAAATAATAGACTAAATACTTGATATTTAATATTATGTGCAGACATACATATAAATGCATATACACACACACTTGAAGTTTGTTTAATAAGCACCAAAACAAGATAATGTTGAATAAAATAAATGCTCATTTTTTTTTAATGAAAAAGAAAAGCTCAATCTTAGAAACCTCATATATATGTATACCAATTAGGACTTGTTTCTTGATATGTAGACATCATGATAGCTGCCAGTAATTTAGTTGATGTGATGATGACCTGAGATCAAGTCAGTATCTAAACAACCAAGTGTCTGAAAATGAGAATATAATTTTTTTATTATATAACATCAACAACAATCATTAATTCACATAACAATGGGCATCTACAGTGATACCAAAGGAAGTTGAAAATGCGAGTTTGCTAAACAATGGAAACATGGTTGAGTATAAAATTAAACCCAAATTATTTCTGTTGATTTTTTTCATATTTTATCAAGTGTTATAACAATAGCAGACAGCAAATAGCTTAATATTGAACATTAATAAAATGGATGATGTGTTATCTATTCTGTGTAGGATTTTCAAATGTTGAAAATTGAAACAGATTGTTATCAATGTTTAAAATGATAAAAATCAATAAACTTTAACAGCGTAATCAAAGGATTAAATTAATTCTATAGTGACAATTGAAGACAGAAAACTGCGCAATCAAAAAAAAAACATTATATAGCCAGCACATACTGATAAGCAATGATAAAAACCTTACCTTTGCGTAAACTCACTCAATACCAATCAAAAGCTGAAGAAAATTTAAATCTTTTTTTATTAACAAACAATGTGTATTGGCTAGACAAACACACCATAGGGCTAGGGTGCATCTTAATTGCCAGAGTGCATGACACTGTAACTCTCCTTGTATAAATAATGCCTAGAAGAATACCCAATGCATAATTAGAAGTGTCTGAGTGGAGCCTGAAGGACAGTGACATCTGAAATGGAAACAAACTTGTCCGAGCATTACCAGAGAATCTGGAGAATGATGGAGGAATCATCAAAATGGATTGTATCCATAAAGACATTGATGTTTAAACTATAAACTTTAATTAGGGAGACTTGAACAAAATCAAAATTATCGTGTTGTATTTTTTTAATTTTATTTTATATGTTTGTAGAATTCTGCTTTTATTATACCAACACTTGGAAATTTCAGTGTGGTTACAATCGGGAGAGTTCATTCCATAAGAAGCAATGCTGTGCGGGGATGAAGGTTTATTAAGCTAGAAAATGGTTTTTTTCTTGTTTGTAAATAAAATTTAGGTTATACCCTCCATAGAGACTTGACTTTCAATAATCAACATCGACTTTCAATCATCGTCCATCATATAGTATGGAATGAGGTAAGAATTTTTGATGCTCTTCCATATTAATTTGCAATCACTAGAACAGGGCAGGATTTATATTATATGTTTATTTATGTTCAACTAACAATTGTTACATTTAATTTATTTCAGTATGAATGATTAATGTTCTTATATGGATGTCTTTATTCTATCAACATTAGAAACTTGAATGTAGGGGGGCAGAGCAAAGAAGATCTTTCCAGCAGAAATTGGATCATGGACCTACTGGACACAATGAAATAAAATCTTGTAAATAGTAATTAGCTTCTTCATTGTTATGACGATGAAATAATATTTTTTCTTTTATTTATTTTTATATTTTAGCTAATCTTATTAATTTTATAAATAGAAAGTGTCTTAATGCATATCTACCAGGGACATGGGTTGGTACAATGAATAAATTATTGAAATGGTAAGATGCATATGGGACACACATGAGCAAACCTTTTGCTATGTGAATAGAATTTCAATTTTTCTCTGTTATTAATAAAATTTGTTAATGTGTTTTAAATCAAATTGGTCTCTAGTTTATCAGACTCGTTCATATATCCACTCATTAATTTAATTGATTAAATATATATGCATACTCATACAGATTATCATAACACTGCAATAGGGTTGGATGTATTTTAGGTCAATGAAAACTTAGTTGCTACATAAATTAAATTCATTCCTGAAGAGAGCCAAAGGCAACATTCTCCCTAGGTTTTAATACTGAAGTGTAATGGAATCTAAAAGAGGAGTGAGGTATGGATGAACTAGCCTAAATTATATCTAGATTTATTGAGTAAACCAAGAGCTAGTCCATTAGAGGTGAATATGATCATTGGTTAGTTACTTCATCACAACATCCTACCCAAAGACCTTAGGTCTGACTGTAGTTAGATGCGCTCTCCCTCTTCTGGAGGAAAACCCGGACCGTTACAATACTAATATTAAAATTCCTTCTTAAAAAATAAATTTTATTAAATTTACTTAGATTATCAAAATATGTATATGTATATTTATATATAACTGTAATATAAGTGTGTTTAAACATGTATTACATTTTTTTCTCCTCATTTTGCTTGGATTACAAGAAGTTTAAATGTCTATCACTGACTTGAAAACATATAAATAGAAAAGCAGACATTATTAGATTATATTTTAGAAATATTGATATGATTGAAATTGATGGAATTGAATTTGTTGTGAATAATAATAATAATAATAAAAACTAGAGAAGAGAAAAATAAATATTCATAAAATATATATCTAAAAAAATAAACACACATTTTTAAGAGAATAAAATTATTAAAATATATATATATGATTATATAGAAATTTAAAGAGTGGCAATAAATATTTTTTAAATCTATAAAACTGTTAAGTTTTAGTGGTTAAATATTATTGTAATAATATTTGCAAATGGTAAAATTAATTTCAAAGTGATTAATTTATAAAGATATTATTAGTTAAAGTAAATGTCAACTGCAAATATATATCTACATAAATTAAAACATTAATTAGATAGTGTTTTCCTGAAGGTTTGTGATGATGGTGTTCTAGTTATATTTCTATATTGGACTGTTTCCATCATCTAATATGAGGCTTGAATGTCCTCAGAAAAATTTAACTTCTATTTAAATATTCCAAATACTAACAATTGAATGTATTTGGAATATTTAAATAAAAGTTAATTTTTTCTAAAGACATTCAATACTCATACTAGATGATGGAAACAGTCCAATATAGAAATATAATTAATTAGATAGTTTGCTGTATAAAGGTCATGTGATGTTTAAGCAATGAAAATGACAGACTGAGCTTCAATGTACAAAATTTCCTGTCTCAAACTCATTACTCTACTACTGCTCTAAAACATACAGGGATGGTATAAAAGCATTTATTGAACCATAACAAAAATAATTTATATAATAACGTAAGTTATTTCAAGGCTAATAACAGTAATCTTTTTCTCATATAATACTAAATCATCCATGCACTTTACTACGGTTACACAATGCTTTATTTACCACTCTCTTTTACAGTTTAGAGTTTGGATTGCCCCAACAATCTTCATCAGAACTCTTGTATCTCCTAACTTCAACTTCTAAATTCAAATTTGAATTTAGAAGTTAATGTTAGGAGATATAAGAGTTCAGAAAAAGATTGCTGGGGCAATCGAAACTGTAAAAAAGGGTGGCAAATAAAGCATTATGTAACAGTTAGTAAAGTGCATGGACGATTTAGTATTATATGGTATACATTTGGCAATGCAATAAAAAAAAGTAATATTTTTCTCATTAAACCATCTAATTAAATGGACATTTATCCAAATAATTTTCAAGAATTCATTAATGTAAAGATAGAAAATACAAAAACTTCATTGAAAGTAATTTATGAGAATTAAAAATCCTATTAAAAAAAAAACTGAAATAGATTTGCCATTAAAAAAATAGTAGAAGAAATGCTCTATTCTCTGAGATTATACACCATTTATAACTATTTGGCATCGCAGACTCAAACCTCATGATCCATGGACCAGCACCCAATTCTATTATTTCTGATGAACAAATTTTTTACAAACTCCCAAGCAATATACCAAAAGATTATTATTTTTATTATTGCTAATTAAGAATTTCGATTTAGTTTGTACTCCTCTATAGTTTGGTAAAGTGGTAGTAATATCATACTCAAGAGCTCAAAGTCCATGGTCTGCAGCTAGTTCTGTTATTTTTCGGTCCTCAAACATCTTATGACCTTCCTGAACAAAAACTATTCTATTACTGTTATATCAAATCAGTGTTTATATAAGAGCAAAAAACAAAGATTCTATCTCAAACTTTTCAAAACAAAGGGATGATTTGAACATTAATACAATACTACTGCTACAACTTAGACCAACTATTTGACAATATAAAGAGTTATAACAAAATTCGAAATAAAAAAGTTATAACAAAATTCGAAATACTTTGAACAACAATTGCCAAAATACTGCGTCATTATTTGAAGCTTATGCAACATTTGGTTATTTATCAACGGGTTTTATTATAATACATTCCATAAAATCTTTCAGAATATTTACTTTCTTTTGAATGTACATAACAAAGTAGATGTCAAATTGAATGCAGACATGATTAAAAAAAAAAAGAAGTACAGTATCTTACTGATTAAATCATGACGGTTAAAATAAATTCTTTAATAATAAATTATTTTACATCAGACCGAACGAAGCATCTATAATTTATTATAAATAAATAATAGAACTATTTATTTTTGAGATTTTTTTATTATTATTATTAATTAATATAATAGTATAATTTGTCTGATTGCAAATTGATTTTTTAACTAGAAGACTAAACTAAACATTCTACAGAAAATAAGCATTCGATGAGATTCTCATTTATTTTTTATTTGACCTACATAAAAAATAAGTTCTTCCACATACAAATCACCATTCATTCGTAAATAAATAAAGATAATGAAATATTACCCTAGTTCATTCTTATAAATCAAATTTTCACCACTAAATAAATTCTTTTATAATAAATTATTTATAGATAAATAATAAAAATATTTATTATTAGAACTTTTATATGTATTTATTAATGAATAAGAAAACAATTTGAAAGAATTTAAATTTCAATGAGACTCAATGTACTACATCATTCACAAAGATTATAAAACGTATTGAAAAATACAAAATTATTTAAAAATTTAAGAATTTTAAACACTTACTCAAAAAGAAGTCAAAGTTGCATCATAGTTTTATTTAACTTGGAAAAGCATTTTGGTCATTAAAAAACATAAATAATAACTATAAACCACACAGGTGGAAATCTAAGTAAACAAAAACTGTTACATATATATAAGCTTATAGTATACTTCAAAATATGAATAATCTGTGTATTTTAACTACTAAAATATAGTATTAATAATATATATATTCGCATAAATATAAAAGATTCAATGCAGATAATTAAAAAAAAAAAAAAGATGCACCCTGAATAACGTTTATTCAAAGTTGAATGAAAAAAAACAAATAAATAAACAAGTAAAAAAAATTTGAAATCTGGTTATAACTGAAAATGGATAAAACAACAAAACAGCTTAAAGATAATATATTGCTGTAGTGGAAGGAAAGTTGATATGTTAAATTAATATGGATATTGTGCATGTGTGTTTATATCATCATTATCAACCATTACCAATCCACTGCAGGATGAAGGTCTCTTCAAGTTCAATCTATCTTCTCTGATCTCTAGCCTCTCTTCTCCTCATCATTTTTGCACACTTACTTCTTTCATTCATCCATCTCACATGTTGTCTCCTTCTGGCCCTCTTGGAATCCAGTTTAAGATTTCAATTGACCAACTATTATCATCTCTTCTATCAATATGTCCAGTCCAACTCCATTTCAGACTTTTAATTCTTTTAATGATGTCATTAACACCTGTTTGATCTCTTGCCCATGTATTGCATTTTTGATCTCTTCTTGTTACTCCTAACATGCATCTCACCATACTTTTTGGAGTGATCTGAAGTCTCTGTGTTGCTCTTCTATTAAGTGTCCAAGTCTCAGTTCCATTAAGTAAAAACTGGTAAAACACATTTATTAAAAACCTTCCTTTTCAAACACATAGGCATATTTTCTTTTAATATTAAGTTATTTCTACCAAAAGCATTCCAACCAAGTTTAATTCTATGATTAATTTAATCCATTATGTTTCCATCTGTAGTAATAATCTGACAAAGGTATTTGTAATTGTTAACTTCTAACTTATCATAATCAATCTTTATTTTCATCTTTTGAGAAAATCTATTGAACATTACTTTAATCTTTTTAGTGTTTACCTTTAATCCTATTTTCTTACTTTCATCTGATAACTGTTGCAACATTTCACGAAGCACTGAAGTATTATTTGCAAAAACAATCGCTTCATCTGCAAAATCTAAATGATTTAAATAATCTTCATTTACTTTTACTCCTTTAGCTTCCCACTTTAATCTACAAAATGCTTCTTGCAACACTGCTGTAAAAAGTTTTGGAGATATATATGCATACACTATTAATATTAATATTTAAAAAGAGTGATAAAGAAGATATTAGAAAATACAGACCTATCAGCCTTTTATCAGTTTTATACAAAATTTGTACCAAGATAATTACAACTCGTCTACAGAGAATATTGGATTTCAACCAACCAAAAAAAAAAACAAAAAAAAACAAGCTGGATTTAAAAGTTGTTTTAGTGCAGTATATCATATCCAAGTATTGATAGAAGTTATAGAATGAACTAATGAATATGAGTCACCATTATGCTTAGGATTTGTTAGATTATCAAAAAGCATTTGAATCTATAAGCATTTCTTTAGTGATTAAAGCATTGGATCATCAAGGTATAGATCCAGTATATTGTCATATTCTGGAAAATATTTATAAAAATGCAACAGCAACAATTAGATTACATAATGATATTAGGAAGTTTAACATTGAGAAAAGTGTAAGATAGGATGACTCCATGTCTCCAAAACTTTTTAGCACAGTGCTGCAAGAAGTATTTGTGGGTTAAAATGGGAAGTGAAAGGAGTAAAAGAAAATGATGATTATTTAAGTCAGTTAGATTTTTCAGATGATGTAATTGTTTTTGCGAATAGTGCTTCATAGCTTCAGGAAATGTTGCAAGAGTTATCAGATGAAAGCAAGAAAGTAGGATTAAAGACAAATTTTAAAAATACTAAAGTAATGTTCAATGGATTTTCTCAAAAGATAAAAATAAAGATTGATTAAATACCTTGGGCAGATTATTATTACATATGGAAACATAATGGATGAAATTAATCATAGAATTAAACTTGGTTGGACTGCTTTTGGTAGAAATAACTTAATATTAAAAGGAAATATGCCTGTGTATTTGAAAAGGGAAGGTTTTTAATAAATGTGTTTTACCAGTTCTGAAACTTGGATACTTAATAGAAGAGCAATACAGAGAGTCAGATCATTCAAAGAAGTATGTAGATATGCATGTTAAGAGCAACAAGAAGAGATCAAAAATGCAATATATGGGCAAGAGAACAAACAGGTGTTACTAACATCATTGAAAAAATTAAAAGACTGAAGTGGAATTGGATTGGACATATTGCTAGAAGAGATGACAATGAATGGATAATTGAAATCTTAAACTGGATTCCAACAGATTGTAAAAGACCCAGAAAGAAAGCATATGTGATATGGATAGATGAAATAAGAAAGTTCAGGGGTGATGTGGAGAAGAAAGGCCAGAGATGAATTGAACTTGGAGAGACCATCCTACAATGGATTGATAATGGTTGTCAGTGATGATGATATATATGATCACTTATATAGTAATATATAAAAAAATGCTATTGGCTTTATAATTTATTTGCTATACTAATAATAGATTATATCAAATAAATATTAAATTATAGATAGTTTAGGCAGTATGTCAGCAATCCTCAATGTGTTATTTCATTCTGTGTACACATCAATATGCTAAAAGCTGACTCTGGTTTAATAATGCTTATTTAATATATTAATAATTGCTATATAGAATGAGCACCAGTTCTAATTATATAGTATATAAATAATCACATAACAAAAGTATTCACATTTAATCGTGTTAAGTCAATCTGTAAATAACAAATAATGGTAGAATAAACTTAATGAAGTTCAAGAAATATGCTGTTTCAAGAGCAAAAGGGGGAAAAAAAGTTTTCCATGATTAAAAATATTAATAGATATAATATATTATATCCAAAGACTTTAAATTTAAAAGTAATATTAGAAATAGTATGTAAAATGCACAAATAACGAATGAATTGGGAGGCGGGGTCTACTATTAAAGATGAATAGCATAAGATAGGATATAGCAAATCTTTGTGAAACAAAGTGGATGATGTGTGAGGAATATAAAGTAAGATAATTTATAATGTAGTTCAAATGGAGTAGATATTGTTTTAGGATCCAGAATCATTGGTAATGAGGCTAACACATATTCTAAAAAAATCTGTTAGAATTATATAGCTGTATATGCTGATTACTAAACGTGATGACAGAAAGAGAAGTAAAGATCATGCATAAATAAATGAAAGAAGTGAATGAAAACAAAATATAAAATTAGTTATGTAACATGGAAACAGAATGCAGCATTTAATTAAGAAAGAATAAAAATAAAAAAAATGTAAAAAGTTATTTTTTTTTTAAAAAAAAGCATGAATCAAACATTTCAAAACAACATCTTCAGAATGGATCTGGTCTGACCATTCTGAAAATTAAGTAATATACAATTTCATTTAAATCTAAATATTTAGAAGAAAAAAAAAAGCACAAATAATAGAAAAGAAAAATAATAATGCAAATTTAAATGATGAAATAGAAATTAAAGATACAGCATAAATAATAGATGACAGATGATGATAATAATAACAAATCATTGCTTAGAAAGGAAATAATCAGTAAATTATCAATAGAGAAACACAGAAAGACTCAAATAATAATAAAAAGTTATAAGTATTGCTGTGCAAAGCTACCACAAATATTGCAGTCTTGATAAAAGTGGTCAGACAAGCAGAAATAATTATAACATCAGAAAACATTATAACAAAAATTTGACATTTATTGCCAACAAGATAATAATGATAAATTAATAATGCTTAATATATACAACTTAACAATTAATGTTACATAGATATGTATTATAATAACACGATACTTGGCCATACAAGCAAACAAAAACATAATAAAGCTAGCATGGCCTATAAAAAGTTTTTAGGTTCACCTCTGAACCTTCAGGAATGGAGTTCACTGGGTCATCTGCAGTCCTTTGAGACACTTGGTCTTGTAATTCCTTCAGGTAAATGCATCCAACTCCATCAATACAAGTGTATGAATGGAAATCTTGATTGGAGACTGATTCTTCTTACAAGGGAGCTTTTATTTCTTTCTCAGTCCAATCCCAGGTAGCAACACTATGGTCATGGAATGTTTTAGAACAATAATTACTCTCATTTTTTTATTATCATTTTAGTTCATCTGCATCCTGATTTATTTTTTTAGTTAAAGTATTTTCTAATATGGAAATGGTTATCTTATCAACATATTTTAACTTTAATATTTATAACTTTTTAATTTTTACTTCATAATATTTTAACATTTATTTCAACTTTAGCACAATTATTTATTATATTCCAAATACATCATTTTATTTACATTCTAAATATAGCACACCTCCACTTCAGAAATTACAGTTTCTGAAGTCTCATATGGTCTTTAAAATAACTTGGCTCCTTTTTAGTTCTTTGGGATCTACATGAAAGTGTAGGGTAATGTTCTCATCTTCTTTATGCTCTTTGATTATTTCTGGTTTGTTAGATTCCTCTACATCATTTGAAATGTTCAGCACTATAGTACTTAATCAATTTCTTCTTTACGATGCCTGACATGATTTACATGATTGCGCATGATTTTTCCTTTTTCTGTCTGAACAATTACTATTTGCATTGACAGATATTCTTGGATTATGCCTTTCATCAGCTACTTTCTGAGAACATCTCTTATGCAGACTTTTTCTCCATCGACATATGTCATTTCTGCGCTATTGTTTTTGTCACCCTCAATTCTTTCACATGGATGAATTAACAATAACTTTGTGTACATTTTCCATCCAAATATTATCTCAGCTGAATATTTAACCGTGGTAAAAAATAGTATACTATGCTGATATAATAAAGCAGAATTTAAATAAAAATGAAAACCCTCAAATAAAAATGAAAGTGGCTAAACAAACTTTTCCATGGTAAGAGATTATTTTATGCTCATACATTTCAAATTTGTTAAAAAATATGTTTTTATTCTTTTGTTTAGAATATATATATATAAAAAATAAAATAATGAAAGATTATTTATTGATGAAGAAATATATAAGCAGAATTGGGTTGGCAAAATAGAAATATTAAAAATATGTTACAGGAGTTAGTAGAGGTAAAAAAAAGTTAAGAAACTGACTGATGATTTGAAAAATTAAGGCTTATTTATGAAAGTTTTAAAAATAAAGCTGGAAAACAAAAAGCTTGGAGAAAGTATGATGATGTATACAAAATTATATTTAATTACTTGCATTATATATATATATATATATATATATAATATATATATATATATTTATATATATATATATATATATATATAAAGAGGAGGATTAGATTAGTAATTTTAAAAAATAACATGTAATTAAGATTTGAATTCATTTGTTTAAATTAAAAATTACTCTTTATCATCAAAGCATAAAAAAAAAAGATAAATGATTTATTTAAAATTATACATTTGGAGAACATGGCCTAGTTTAGTGAATGAGATTTGCTTTTTGGTAGATAACTAACTAGTGATGATCACAAAAAATTATATTCCACTTGGCTAGCATATAACTTCAGATTTATCATTAGCATTAATAAATTTCTCAGTGATGAATTTAACCATTTAATTTTCATATAATCTGAAGCAATAAATAATTTCATATAAAATATATATAAAAAAAAAACAAATACAGAAAAATAAAGCTACATTAAAATTTTTAGAAGCCTAAAGATGGATGAGAATATGTTCTTCATATTTATAAAAAAACAAAAACAAAACAGTATTATAATAAAATATGTATTTAATATATATATGTAAACTCATTTCAATTACACATTATGATGTACTGTTACATAATAACTGGGTATAATCATTTTTAATGACATTCGTACATGTTGATCTAACGCAGTTAGTATCTATCTAAGATCAAAGGGTAATGTATGTGAAAACAAAAATGAATACACAGAAAAGTAGGATGAGGTGTGCATATAGCAAAAGGCATAATTAGTGTGTTACTGCAACAAATGAGACCATTAAAGAGATGACTATTTCATTAAAGGCATTACTCAAGAATATTTTATTGTCTGATTCATCAGGTTCCTCAATGACATTTTTGTTATTGCAATGGAATATATCAATCTCATTTTTAATCATTTCTTCTTTCATCACAAAGCTTTGTGATTATCATATGCTTTTCTAATGTGACCAAAACAAAACAATTTCATCTGAATATTATAGTTCAACTTTAAGCCTAATGTCTTCATGGTATTCTCACAGGTTTTTGTCAGGTCGTAGTTCAAAAGCAATTATGCAATTTTATTGAGATATTATTCATATACAATTTTTGCTTAGCTTCCCTGTATAATATAAAGAGAAGAAAAAAACTTTGTTACATATATGAATTAATGTATGCAAAAGAAATATATATATATATATATATATATATATATATATATACAGTATAATTAAATGGTTACAATTAATTTATAATAATTTTAGGGCTGATTCAGGTCATTGTAAATAACTATTGAAGCTTACAAATGTCACCATTCATGCAAAAGATTGTCAAAAGTGCTATCAGATGCACTTTCATCTGCTAATAATGTCTGGGTTATGACAAAATATGAATTAGTTAATTAAATTTAATAAAGACAGTACTAGGATATTTTCATCTGTGCAGAAAATTGTTATATATATTATAACCATATATTTAATGCTGTGGGTTAAATATAAGTTTTAAAATATAAATTTTTTTAAATATAAGATTATAATAAGTAAATTTTTTATTTGTACTATTATAATAAAAAGTCTTAAATTATATGTTTCAATAATATGAGTTAAAGTAATTCAATTAATCTAGTTAGTTAGCAGTTATTTACAAAGTTATCGTAGGTTATTTAATATTTACTTAAAAAAATAAAATTAATATTTTTAAACTAAAAAAGAGTTGATCTAGAGTTTAATATGTTTCAAATAGATATAATAGATAAAGTTGTTCTATGCTATCTGAAATGGTTAGGTAACTTTGCTAGGATTTTTAATTGTTGATTTATTAAATATCAATTTATATGAGAGTATTTAAAATTAGTTTGAAAATAGTAAATATAACTGATTGAGATTGGTGTTAATTTTTAATTGGTCTTAAATGTTAGTCAATAACTATTTTATTTTTATTGTATTAAAAATGGCTATATTTAATGTGCATTTGTATGTGGGGGGGTATTTGGAGCATACATGGGAAATATTAAATGTTAAAAAGATTTATTAAAGGTAAATGTATTTTAAAAACTGGGTGTAGACAATTAGTTTCCAATTTCAAAAGAAGCTTTTAAATGCTACAAGAAAAAAAATAATAAAAGAGTATTTTAATAAAAATGTTTAATTTGAAAATCAGTTAATTTTATTAAATAATTGATTTGATAAATATTTGGAGTTGATAAACGTCATTAATTAACAAGTTCATTTATTGTCTAGATGGTCATGTGCTCAAACTGTCTAGATTTAAAATACAGAGGTCAAGGTCAGATCAATTAAAAAAAGTCAATAATAAGCTATTAATTTAAATGTTATAATGTAGACCTGTAAATGATTAATTTGATAAAAAGGAAATGCAGTAAAGATCTTGGTGCATGGGTGGAGAAAAAAAGCACACACACTAATATAAAAATAGATGTTCGAAAAATTTAAAGACATTTCACTACACTTCATTTCATCTTAAAATCATCACTTCAAATTTTAACTTCATTTTAGTTGTGAAGTAAATTGTTTGGTTCTACTTGACTATTTTTTTTAAGTAAATGTTAAAGTTTAGTTTTATTTTTTATCATCTTCATAATAGAGTAAAAAACTGGCAAGTTATCCATGTAGTATTTCTCTTGAAAGCATATTTCAATTGATTTATCAAACAATAATTTTAAAAGATACTAAAGAAAATTCTAATTTTTTTCAAAGAAGCCAAAGGAAAAGAGAAGTCATATATGGAAAAGTATGTTATTTCATTGTTATATAACATTAGTTAAATTCTGAACTTTGCTTTAAGACTATATCTGGCATGTTTGAACTAACTTTTAATTAATTATTAATATTAATTATTGCTACTAAAATAATCAATCTACTTATATTAAGGTCAGATATAGAACAATAAATTTCTATAAAAATATTAAGCCTTTAAAAAAGAGAAATATTAACAATTATTTAAAATTGTCTTATAAAATTATCATAAAGGACAAATTAAAAAAAAAATAACTTTTTAATTATCGTAATGGAAAGACTATATTCAGATTGTTTCATATTAAAACAACTAATATAACTATTCATCTCAAGTTTACTTATTCATTTATTTATTTGAATTTTTTTTTTAAATTGTTGATAGCTTCAAACATATATTTAGAAAATGAATAAATATAATTTCAGTTTACAGCAGTCAACTTATAATAATAAAACTTCATAGAGCAATTTGCAATAAAGAATTATTATTCTGTTCATTGCTCTACTGATTTTCATTGCCATTTCTGCATGCATATATATATATATGTATCTGGTCTATTTTAATTAAGGACCATGTATGTGTTCATATGTCACTTCAAGAAGAGAGCAAAAAGACCGGAAAGAGATAGTTTTCCTTATAAAAATGAAAAAAAAAAAGTTAATCTGTAAAAATAATATATATATATATTTTAAAATTATTACAGCCATAGTTCCAGAGGTGGAATTGGTAAGATATACAGTAGAATATTTTAATTAAGGGTTAATTGTATTATTCCAGAGTTTTCAAAATAGTTATTTAAAATTATAAATGATTGTACCCATAGGTATAACAGCCTTTTGTATATTATGAAAAGTACTTCATGAATGAAAGTGTTATAAATATCAGTATATGTATGTGGATTTTAAACAATTTATACATGTAGTGTTGTCACCATTATGCAATAATAGGTTTTGTCGGCATACATATAATCTTAAAACGAATGAATGAATTGTGCCTTTTGTATATGCATGCGAGATGAAAAATTATTCATGTTTATTGTTATTAGCTCCATGTCTGTTAGTATTAGTAATATCATTTTGAGGCAATTTTAATTCAATATTATAGTATTTTTATATGTGTTTAGTCCCTCCATGAAAGACAACGGCTTGTTTATTCATCGGGACCATCTGCACATAATACTGGGTGTTGATTGTATTTTTGCTAGTACATATTTCCCTTATCTACTTTGTCTAGAATTTCAATATTAAAGTATATTTTTGGTGTAAATCCACAGACTTATTCAGCTTTATAATTCATTTTTAATTTAAAGTATAATATTAGTGTCGAGCAGAGTAATTTTCTCAGCCACAACATTGGTATTGTTAATGTTATAAGTGTCTTATATTGCATAATATTTGTTGCTATCATTTTAATATTAAGCATTTCCACACTGATTTTTAATACTGTTTTTCATTAAGAAAAGTGTAAAATGGCATAGAAGTATATTGTTTTACTTTATGGATACTGGGTTTGAAATAAAAACTGTATTTGATGAATAAGAGAACAATTGGATAGTGAATATAACTTATATGCTAAAATTGTAGAAATGGTTTTAAGAAAGATACACCAATGTATAAAGTTGTTAATATTTGTAATTATAGATAGTAGATTAAAAGAAAAAATAATGATTATTATAAATAAATATTTTATTATTAATTAAATATTTTTGTTTCATTGCCATTATAATATCATTGCATAAACACATCTATGTATCAGAAAATCTATTTTAATAAAGTTTGCATTAATAATTACTTTTTAAGAATACATTTCAATGCATAGTGTTTATGCATTCATTTTGTTTAATTATTTAATTATTCTAACTGCATTCTTAGGAGATAAATGTTATATTATTTACTTCATTTCAAATGCACTTAAGTAGTTGACAACATAAATGATGCCCATTACTGCCTTCTATATCATTTTGATATTACTTATTCAAATTTGTATTAGAAAATATAAGATTTCTGTATTTAATGATCAGTTGAAGTGAAATAGTTATTTTTAAATAATTGCAAAGTATTTGGAAATGTTTTCCCAGTTATTAATTATATATTACTTAAGTATTTAAATATTCTGTTATTATGTAATTTCATTTCAATTTTCTTAAAAATACTAAGATTCCAAAATAAACTAAAAGAAGTGTCAAATGTTCAATATCTAGATTAAATAATAATTATTATATTTTTTGTTAAGAAGTTAAAGTATTACTATTAACATTTTGTTCCAAGTTCATTTTAGTCTAAATTTGAACCCTGAGATCAAGATATCTTAAACTTGTAAAATAATTTATATTTGAAATAAATACATTTTAAAGCCTGAGATTAAAATAATTTAAACTTAAAAAGAACCTATATTTGATACAAATATATTTTAAAATTAAGATAAAATATTTTGAATTATAAAAGAACCTTGTATTTTAATTATTTTTAATTGTGGTATTGTCTACAAGAAAAATCATACTCTGGTGTTATTAAAAATCCATGTTATATGATGCCTGTCCATGTAACATTTGACTGGTCAGCTATCCATCGATGCTTTGTTAGGTTACATGTTTTTGGATTTTTGCATCCAAAGTGTTGGCTTTCGATTAGTCATAAGGTAACCGACCAATTTCTAAGTTTTAATATATATAAGCACAAAGACATGTAAATATATGCTATTGAAATTTTGTTGGGAAAAGATTACAATGAATATAAACTTAAAAATTAAACTTCTTTTAGATTTTCAAACATTTATCAGTTATGACTGCTAAACGAGAATAGTGGGATGTAAGTGTATGTTGAAGTCTGTGATCTTTATACGTTCAATCCAAAAATAAAATTCATAATTTAATTTATTATGTATACAAATTTGAAAGGCTGTTTGTTTATTACTTAATAACTCAACAAATATTGCACCAATGTTGATGAATCTTGAAAGATTTTCTTTTTTGTGAAGAATTACACAGATTATAGAATCTTGTTTTGTAATACTTAATTGTTTGAAAAAATGTAGGAATTTCTCACAGGTACAGAATTTGAAAGTTTGTAAGACCTCTAATTTTTTATCATTTAAAAAAAATATTTTCTAGCAAATTTAAAAAGTATTGATATATTATTTCACTGAAGAAAAAAATTGTGCGAACTAAAAAGATTGGACAATATTTGTGGAGTTAGTTAAGTAACAAATAAACTTTCAAATATATATATATATATATATATATATATATATATATATATAGTTAAGTAACAAATAAACTTTCAAATATATATATATATATATAATAAATCCCACAAGAAAAAGCATTTAAAATCTTTATCTAGGATTGCCCCCATCCCAGACCAGTTTCAAGCTATGGCTCTCTTCAGTGGGAAGCTAGGAAATTAGATTCAGAATACTAACTCAAGCCAAGCATTTACCTAATATTTAACTATTAAGATCTGAAATTTTCAGATATCTGTATGTCTTCAAATTCAGTTCTTCTACTGAAGTAGTTATATGGGACTGAATTAAAGTCTGTGACCTCATATATTAGTAGGCTTAGCAATTTAATATAGCCAAAGCCTTAATTGTCAAATTATAATATTAATGAAAACAAGTCATATATCAAATGACGTATAGAGTTTGTATTACCATTAGGTAATAAATAAAGAGTGTGCTAATAGCTCTAAACAAGCTTTTTTATGATAAATACCACAAAAAAAGCATTTGAAATCTTTAACTAGGATTGTCCCCATCCCCAGACCGGTTTTGAACTATGACTCTCTTCAGTAAGGAGCCAGGACATTAGATTCAGAATACTAAGTCAAGCCAAGCATTTATCTAATACTTAACTATTAAGAAGCTACTAACACATTATTTATTACATATTGGTAATGCAAGCTAGGCCATGTGATATAAGATTTGTTTTCATTAATATTATAATTTGGCTGTTAAGGCTTTGTCTATATTAAATTGCTAAGCCTACTAATATATATGGGATCATTGACTTTAGTTTAGGCCCATATAGCTTTTTCAGTTGAAGAGCTGAATTTGAAAATGTACAGATGTCTGAAAATTTCAGATCTTCTTAGTAGTTAACTATTAGATAAATGCTTGGCTTGAGTTAGTATTCCGAATCTAATGTCGTAGCTACTCATTGAAGAGGGCCATAACTCAAAACCGGTCTGGGGATAGAGACAATCCTAGATAAAGGTTTCAAATGCTTTCTCTTGCAGCATTTATCATAAAAAAAAGCTTGTTTAGAGCTATTAGCACTTTTTTTATATTTAAGTTAGTATTCTGAATCTAATGTCCTAGCTATTCATTGAAGAGGGCCAAAGCTCGAAAGAAAAAAAACTATCTATCACAAGTATTAAGATTTCCAAATTTAATAAATATCAAGTTCTTAAAATAAACTCACTTATTTCCTTCTTTTTCATTTACACACATGTATTCCATTTGAACAAATCTATCACACTTGGCATTTGAAATTTATAGTAATAAAAAAAAAAACCCCAATAATAATAAGCATATAAATAGATAAGTATATGTGAATATACATTTGATAAATTAATAAATAGGATAGAAGTATGAGTATATTTTATAGATATAGTTTTTAAATGATATTAGTGTAGCTTTTATGCTTGAACAAATGAATAGAATATCAGCAATCTATTATCCGGGTAATATTACAATTACACAATTAGGCAATAAATGGAATCATTGACAGCCAAAATGTAGTATTACATTGACGATACAATACAGATAGTCTATTGATTTATTGAAGCAACAGGGATTGTGCTCATGTAATTTACATATCTATTTGTTAGCACTTATAAATTATGTTATAACATGGACTTGTAAAAATTACATATTAAAAACTAAATAGATTATTTCCATTAATGGCTTAGAATGTTTGAAGATTTTAAGTTGTTGGCTTGAATAATATAAACTAAATAAAGATAGTGAATATGAGTATAGACCCAAAATTTCCTATTAAGGAAGTCTAATAATCAGAAATTAATCTGCAAATTTGGAAGGCAATATACTGAAGACCAATTGATTACTCAAAGCTTTCACAATATGGTCAAGGTATATAGTAAAGAGGATGAAATAAGATTCTTAATGTAGAGATTTAATTTTTAACTGCCATGATGATGTACACTTTTTTAAAAAAAATCTTAATAGGCAGAAAACACGATGGGTGAGAAAGTATGCAGAAGATTTGGATAAAGAATTTATATCAGTATACTTGTACAAAAGGTGGGATGTTGTGTTAGGAGGATTGTTGAATGTTAGAGGGGTAAGAAATGGGATAAAAGAATAGATGCATTAATAAAGAATAGGGAGTTGGAGAGATGGAGAACTAGTATGGAGAGTAAAAAGAGTTTAAATATATATAAAAGTAAACGGAACATTGGGTGCAAGTTAATGTATGATAATAGCAAGCAAAGTAGTTTATTGTTGAAGGCTCAAACAGGATCTTTAGCAACAAGGGAATATACATGTAAATGGAAAAATATGGGTGATTTAGTTTGCAAGTTGTGTAAGAAAGGCATAAAAAATATTAGGCATCTGTTAATTGAATGTAAATGATTGAAAGCAGAAAGGGTACAAATAATGAAGTTGTGGAAGAATAAATATGAACAAAGTGATTATACAAAAAGTGGGTTATTGGTTTTTATGCTGGGTTTGGGAAAAAATAAGAGGGATTTAGATATGAAAGCCATGGAGTTGACAAAAATTATGTTGTGGAAATGGGATGGAGCAGATTATGGGAAAACATAGGGTGGGGGAATGAAAGGGAAGGTAAAGTGGCTAACAAGTTTCTCTGGGCATAGTTGCTGAAAGATTCCTGACTCTGTTTCAAGAGAAGTCACAGTGCATCACATCACATCACATCACATACAATTATAGATTAATAGCGGTAACATCAGTTTTATATAAAGTTTTTTCATGTATGGTGGCTGGAAGAGTTGCAAAATGGATGAAAGAGAATAATGCAGTGGGGAAAATGCAAGGAGGTTTTAGATCAGATAAGCATATAGGAGATAGTTTATTTGTAGTTACACAACTTATGGATATGAGTAGCAATTCAGGTAGTTATATATGAGTTTTATAAATATAGAGAAGGCATATGATAGAGTAAATAGAAATAGATTATGAGTAAGTTTAACAAAATTGGGAATGGATGAAGCTTTAGTGGATATTTTTAAGAAATTATATGAAAATAATTACTATACATATCAATTAGGGGATATAGAATCAGTTAAAGTTAAAAATGGGGTGGGACTAAGGCAAGAATGCCTTATATCACCTAAATTTTTGTTTTAGTTGTATTTGAGTGAAATGGAGAGAGCAATAGAAAAACTAGGAAGAGAGATAGAGATACCATTAATAGGTGGCAAGGGAGTGCATACTTTGTCGAGTCTTTTTTTGTGGATGATGACTTTTTGTGTGAAAAAAGAAGATATGGAAGTTATGCTGAGGACATGCGCAAGGGTGAGCAAAGAGCTGGGGATTAAATTTAGTGAAAAAAAAATCAAGCATAATGATGGTTAATACCGGGGAAAGAGAAAATGTAGAATTTTTATTGGGGGATATAAAGTTGAGTGTGGTGAATAGATAAAGTTATTGGGGAATCATCTTAAGGAATCAGAAAAATTGCTTGGTCAAGTGGGAGAAAAAAATTATAAATGAAGCAAAGAAAAGAAAGGGATTGATAAAGAAATTAAGTCTTATTCATATAATAAATATGATGTAGCTAGAATTGTATGGAAGGGAGTTGCAGTAGCAGGGTTAACATATGGTAATGATGTATTATGTGTTAGGAAATGGGTATTAGATTACTTGGAAAAAGTACAAAGGGAAGTCGAAAGACATGCATTAGATGCAGATGTGTGAACAGCAAGGAGGCAATTCAAGGAGAAATGGGATGGTCAAGTTTATGAGAGATGCAAAAAGTAAAATGAAAATGTTTGGTAGGTTGCAGTTTATGGATAATAAAAGAATAATTAAAATAGTATTTAATTGGGTTACGAGTAAAGGGCAGGCAACAAGATGGGTGAGAAAGGTAATATGGTGTGCAAAAGATTTGGTAAAGAATTTATATCAGTACACTTGTACAAAAGGTGGAATGATTGTGTTAGAATGATTCTTCAGTGTTATAGTGGTAAGGAATGGGATAAAAGAATAGATGCATTAATAAAAAATAGGGAGTTGGAGAGATAGAGAACTAGTATGGAGAGTAAAAAGAATTTAAATATATATAGAAGTAAACGGAACATTGGATGCGAGTTAATTTATGATAATATCGAGAAAAGTAGTTTATTGTTTAAGGCTTGAATGGGATCTTTAGCAACAAAAGAATATATACATAAATGGAAAAATATGGTTGATTTAATCTGCAAATTGTGTAAGGAAGGCATAGAAAATATTAGGCATCTGTTAATTGAATGTAAATGCTTGAAAGCAGAAAGGGTACAAATAATGAAGTTATGGAAAAATAAATATGAACAAAGTGATTATACAGAAAGTGGGTTATTGGTTTTTATGCTGGGTTTGGGAAAAGATAAGGGGAATTTAGATATGAAGGCCATGGAGTTGACAAAGATTATGTTGTGGAAATGGGATGGAGCAGATTATAAGAAAACTTAGGGTGGGAAATGGTAAGGGAAGGCAAAGTGGCTAACAGGTTTCTCTAGGCATAGTTGCTGAGAGATTCCTGACTCCATATAAGGAGAAGTCACAGTGCATCACATCATATCAAATAGAAAATTTGTTTACCGTGAATAAAAATGGATGGTGATGATGGTTTGCGCTGACTAGACTCAGGGAGATAGCAAGAGCTTGTGAATATTGTTCAGACAATTGAGAAATAAAAGCACTAAGACAAACGTCAGCCAAATTAAGTTCAAATAATTTGAAAATTTTATTACAATTCAATAAAAAAAACTAAATTAAATCTAGCAAACTGAATATGAAAGTTTGACCTAGATTTTTATAAGCTAATTCATCAGAGTGTGTATGAGCTGAAAATATGAAAACATTAAATGCCTTGGCAAAAAGGTTCATTCTCCCACCTACAATTTAAAAGAAGACTAATAGTATCTTCCTGCTGGTGATTTATAAAAGGACAACAATTCCGGTTTTCTAATTCCGAGATATAAAAACAATGTGGTCTTGTAGAAAAATCAATGAAACAGCACCGGTGGGCATTTCTTGGCCCGGAATAAGGCGTTGAGATAAGAATGTCATTTTGTCGGCAGGACAGCTCATGATACACCACTTTTAAGGAAATTCATGGTTGATTTCACATACAATAAAACTTGAAGAATGATTACGATTTTACATAATCTACAAAAGGAGAAAGGAACTCTCCAACTACAGAAGAATTAGAATAACAAACACAATAAACCACCAGCCAAAAGATTTGCAGTTTACAAAATGCGCAAACCCAGTAATTTAAATTAATTATTGGACAATAAAATAGGGACAGGTGAGCAAATTAAATTTACAAAATATTGCCAAAGCATTTAGCACTAGTTAATAATAAAACAAGAAGACATAATAAGCATATAAAATATAATCTCACGATACACTCTCCAATAAATAAAGTTGAAAGCAAACTTGGAATCCTAAAACTAAGATTCCAAGACACACTATAAATACAATGAAAAGCAAATACAGATAATAATTATGAGATTAAATATTATTAAAATCATAGATTTATTTTAGATTGAGCGGAGATTTAATTAAAAGATTTATATATCCTGGAAACAATAAGAAATATTTTTACTTTAATGGTAAAGCAGAGTCCTGAGTTTTTCAAGGAGTGCACACATTTACTTTACATTCAACTTTTCAGGTATCTTCATTTCTTCACAGCGGCAAGTGTAGAGGCATATTTTGTGATCCTTTTTACTTCAGACTTTCATAGCATGACAAAAGAACAGCTTGGAATCAGGAGTCCATCCTTATGTAAGTTAGTAAGGCATATTGTAGGTTGGAATACACATAGCGGTGAATTTTAACATCTTTAAGAAACAAAAGCTTTTATTAACACCAAATTTTAAAAAGAAATTAAATGTCCAAACTGCCAACACAGTACGAATCTCAGCAGGCTAATATAAAGTGAATGGTGGAATTATAAAAAACTGAATCAATCACTTTGAATAGCTTCTTCCAGCCAAGAATAATCTCTAAAATGTCCGAAATTTTTGGGGTCATTTATACCCTTTCTCTATCTCCAGCATAAACTTTTTTGTTTTCCAATTATAAGTCATAACCCAGGGCAAATTTTTATCTCCCGCTCAACCTTACTTAAGAATTCTAACCAGGAATTAACTTATAATAAAAAAAACAACAACACAAAATCTCTGCTTTTAAAATCAAACTAAAATGGATCGTAATTAAAATAAAAAAGAAACAGGAATGCAATTAAAAAGCTTGCTTGCTTTTAATTAATTTGATAAAAAAAGGTAAAAACAAGAGGTAAAAAAAAACTATTTTAGAAATCAAATTTATAAAAAAAGACAAAAAGACATATTTTAAACATGACTGACTATGTGTGTTAATACATGTACTCTTATAAACAACTTTTAAATGGTTTTAAACTTTTTAAGTTTAGAAATTTAATGGAAATCAAAGTTGTTTTTATTTTTGGCAATGAAACCATTGAATCAGATAAATAATCTGGTTCAGTATTTCCTCTGTGCTCCACTTTTCAGGGTGGGTGGATTCTTGTTCTTTGATGTCTTTAATACTAAGATTATTAATGTCTTTTTGTTCCATTTTTCTAAATCTAGCTGTTTGTATTAAATTTGTGTTATATTCTGTGCCTATTGTTTCGACATTAAGCTTGGTAGCATTGGCAAAAGTTTTTGCTAAGTTGTGAATTTTTGATTTTATACTAACTGCTTTGGCACCAATTATCTCATCATCTGTTTGTCTGATTGCCATGTTTTTAATTTTAAAATCTATTTGTTTTTTTGATGAATTGTTTTAATTATTCTGAATTAGTACTCACTTCTATATTTTGGGACTTGTTTCCAATCTTGTTTTATGCCACTTTTATTGTGTATCTTGAAGGTATTTATTTATTTTTTTTCCTTTTAAAGGTGGACGCTGGAACTGAGTAGTTGCCATCTTCTTCTTCTTCCTCCTTCTTCTCCTTCTCCTTCTCCTTATTATTATTATTATTATTATTATTATTATTATTATTATTATTATTATTATTATTATTATTATTATTATTATTATTATTATTATTATTATTAATCATAACATTATCAGAATAGTAATTATTGGAAACAGATAATCAATAAAGTTATATTATAATATTAATGATTAATTCATAGTAAAATAACTAATTATTGATCTGTTCTGGTTTATTAATTATTAGTATTAGCTATGGGAATATCTAGATGCTTAATAAGGAGGAGTATCTTGGGATTCTTATGCCGTTGAACAGATAGTTTAGTATTTGTTAATGTTAAAATATTTGTGATCATCGAATAGGATATTTGGTCTCATAGATGCTAGTATAAAATAAAAGTAATTTGTAATAGTAAGAGTATAAAATTTTACCTAAAGAAAATAAAAGTAAAGCTTAATTTACATTTATAAAAATTATATAGGTTATTATCCTTTTGGTAGTGTACAATATATATATATGGATAATTCCTAGCAGAAACTGCTGACAAACATTCCCATGTATTTTTTTTTTTTTTTTAAATAATGGTAATTGAATAACTTTTCTATAAAATAATAATGAAATTATCCATAAGAATTTTTACAAACGTTTATATCTTATTATGAAAAGATTAATCTCAGTAAGAAAAAATATGAAGGTTTTTTTTTTGTATTTAACATGATTGCAACTATCAATTCCTTAGAAATACTATTAATTATTTATGTTAAATGAAAAAATCTTTAAAAATTAATTATTTTAGAAAAAAAAAAAAATCCAGCAATATATATTACTAATTTGAAGAACATGTAAATAATTTTTCACTGCTTAAATATGTAACCTATAGGAATCTATTCGATCACAGAACATTCTCATTCAAACACGTTACTGGAATTGTCTGTAAGCAGCCTCATAATGAATTATTTTTAATAAACTCGCAAATATAATTTTAACTTATCAATGTCAATTCATATTTAAGCAGTGGTAAAAGTTATTTACATGTTGTTGAAATTAGTAATATTTAATTTAAATAATATACAAAGCGTTAGGCTGGCTTGTTCAATTTGTGAAGTAACATCACTGCTAATAATAAATTTCATGTCTTTTCCAATATCAATGCTGATTTTTTTACAATATATAAGGTTGGAGGTCAGATGAAAGAGGATATCTCTTATCAGACTGAATTATAAATAATTCTGAGTAACATATTTGAACAAGGGTGTTCTGTGATTGACAAATATATATATATATTATACCATTTAGGAGACCCCTTCAAATAAGTATAGTATTTAAAAAAATTTTTGTGTGACAACTTGTTATTTCACTCTAAAATGATAATCGCTAAAACTCTGGCAAAAATCACGAGACCTATCACAAGATTTCAATTAGTATCTTAACTGTATTTTCATCACTTTTTTTTTTTTAAAATTCAAAATTAAAATTAATGAAGGATTATCAGAACATAGTACGGTTAAGATCACACTATATTTGAAATCACTAATATAAAAGAACAAAAACGAAAACACTTTAATTTTAGGGAAATTATTTTATTAAAATAACATTATTTACTTGCACATTAATGAATGAATAATATACATTATATCTCATATGCAATAATCTACCTATATGTCTGTGTGCAGATATATTTAATATTATATAAACATTATTACGTCAATTTTTTACAGTGACAATTGAATGAAGACCGCGAGAAAAAAGTTATATAGCGACAAGAAAGGAAATTGTAAAATACTTAGTATTCTTTTTGTGGAAATAACAGATCGATAAGTTGGATTTAAAAAAGGAAACTCTTTCATTAACTTTATTAGATACCTTTATTTTTTGAGAGAATATACACACATTCGCGCCGATAAACTACCTAGAAGAAACTATATTTTAATTAGCGTATTCTGTTTATTGAAATGTTCGTATTCGTAAAACCAGTTAGAAAAAAAAACTAACAATAAAAATGGATTGCTAGATTCAAACATGTTGACGCCTGTTTCCTAAGGACTATGGATTAAAATTAAAACCATCTAATAACTAAAACCACGACTTCCAGCATGTTATAAATTTGTTTTTGTTTTTAGTAAAATATTCATTCAAATTGCTGTTTGAATTTGAAACACACACATATAGGAATAAAGTGTTAGGCTTTATAAATAAAATAAAATGCCTATTTCACAGAAGAAACCAAATTAAACAAACCTAAGGATCGTTCATTAGAAGAAGAGTTCAAAATATAGAACATCAAATATACTAACTTTAGTCGTGAGATCATAAGGCCACCTGCCAGATATAGTATTTTATCACAGTCCATGCGCATGTTGGAATTGTAATACCTATAATACGATGTTTGTGGATAACCTAATAAATAGATGAACACTTATAACTGATATTAAAATGAATTATAATACTACAAGCTTACTAGATAACACAGGAATTAATGTTTATTAAGATTTACCTTTGGATATATCTACATATGTAACGGAAGTGAATTACACAACTACCAGTTAGCCAACAAATCACAAAACTACTGATGGATAAATTATATTGGATTACTCGAAAAACTATAATCAAATTCTTAATGCTATTATCATCTCATTTCGGATACCTACACAAATTCTTACACCAATTTCATCACTTTATATCATATAGTGAATATTTGAATGTTGAATGTTTCAGCAATCTCTTCAAAGTTTGTTCTTAATTTTATTTAAAATAATCACATTTACATATTCAATTAAAGGAAGCTGCCTTAAACTATAAAAGTATAAATAATTATTGAATGACACTTGCCAAAATAACTTATTTAGGTTTAATCCCTAATATAGACCATAATAAGTTAATGATTTCAGTATTAAATCATTGTCAGTGAAATTAAATTGAATGTGTATCTTCCTTTAATTCAAGCTAAGTACCTTATTTAGCATCACTCATAGTGTAAATATGTGCATACTAGTTATTATAAGTCAATGGTATTTTAATATGTAATTTTATGACCCACATTTTAAATATCAATATAAATAAAATATTTATCTATTAAACTAAAATCCTAGCTTTAGTTATTTCATTTTTTATTACTGATAAGTCTATAAATTGAACATTAATTTATGTTATTAGAATTATTTATTGATGGAAGATTTAGTCATAAGAGCTAGCAATATTTACTAACCAAATAAATTCAGATCGTGATAGTGTGAGTGAATGATGTATATGATTTTAATCATCAAGCATAATTCTATAATCTCGAATTACAAATACCATAAATATTAATAAAGTCTCTAGCTCATAGGCCATATAAATTATAGATTTCTCACATAGGTCTCTCACTTTGGGATGTATATATAAGATAGATGATTTTAATTCAACTCTACACTCATCTAATACCTACTTCCCTATATCATACAATTACAATATATATGTGTGGTATGTTAAATGTTCCAATAATGCAGCACTTATTCCTGGAAAACTTGATAAAAAGTTCTAAAAAATGGCATATTAAGTGAATGTATAAATCATATTGTCTTCCCATCAATTTTTTTTTTTTAAAAAGACAAAAAAAACGACAACTTTATTTTAAATCAGACTACTTAAAATAGTTATGGTAATAAATCAATTTAAAAAAATTAAAAAACAAAACAAATTATTAAGAAAAAAAAGCACAAATTAGAGACAAATATGCATGAGAAGTTTGAAAAGTTGGTATATAAGGGTTCAATAATGTAACCCAGATTCATCATAAGGCTGATACCATTTGTAAATAAAATTTAAAGCTATTATGTTCAAATATGTAGTGATAAAAACAGTTTCATTTTGAAATTACTTTATTTTCTTTTGATGAAAAAATCACATTATGCAAAAAATATATCCTGGATATTTTTTAAAAATAAATATTACCATTACCATTTTCCAATCATCGACTGACCCATTTCAGGAAGGTCTCTCAAGTTTAATCCAGTATTTCCTATATATAGGATCTTTTCTCCATATCACAGGAATAAAATTTTTCATTTCATCCATCCATCTTTTACACTGACTTTTCTTAGATCTTTCACAATTTCTTAGAATCCAGTTTAAAATTTCAACTGTCCATCTAATTAAATATATTGAGCATTACACATTTATGAATACCATTTTCAGTACATTGAGGAGAGTATGAAAGCATGCTTAGTTAATATTATTTAAAAATGAAGATTTAAAAGTTTGATTAGTATATATATACTGTATTTGCAGCATATAGAATATACCCCCCCCCCACTCAAAACACACTTAAAACATGGAGAGCAACTTGTGCATTGTTGAAATCTCAATCAGTCTAAAACTTCTGGTTTATATTAATATACATATATGGGTATTCTATTGCATTTTGTTCTTTTGCAAAGCAAAAAATATGTACAAATACACATGTATATAAGCATGCATGTAAGCTATAATCATATCAATATCAGAACAAAACATTCAAAATAACTTAATATTGTCATAATTTTTAAAAAGTATTTTAAAATGGCCAGTAAATGGTTAAAATTAAAAAAGTTCTCTCAAAAATATAAATAACATGCAATTAAGAAAAGTGACAATCTTCAAAATGTTTAGTTCTGAAGAGGAATTTTTGGATTTTGAGGATGAAGATTAAAAGGTACCTAACTATAGTGTTTTCTAGTTACATTTTTTGTAGACATAAACAACTATAAAATTAATATAGTAAATCATTATGGAAATTCATAAAAAAATGTAGAAAATTACTTTTTCCTTAAAAATGTGCATAAAAGATGTAGTAGTGACTTATATGCCACTGCATTCTATATGCTGGTAAATACACTAATAACTAATCATATAAATTTCTAGAATCTACAAAAACTGGCATAAAATTAGTCATTTTTCCTTTTTATCTCATGATCAGTATTTGAGCCATATATGTATAATACACTAAAGCTTATTTTTTTTAAAAAAAAAAAAATAATATTTTCCAGAAAGCTACATCTTCATTTATTTATGTGAAACATATGTAAATCTATACATATGATTTTTAATATAATATACAAATTTGTAAGTAAATAAGATATGCATGTGTTGAATATGTGCATTTGTATATATCACCATTACTATTTTAATCATTATCAATCCTTAGCAGGATAGATTTTCAAGTTTAATTGCATTTCTCCTATCCATAACTTCTCTTCCTCACACTATGGTCACAAATTTCCTGATTTCATTCATTTCGTATATAGTGTCTTTCTGGGCTTTTCTAATCTTTTCGGATGCAATTTACACTTCATTTGTCCAATTATTATTATCTCTTCTAGCAATGCTTCATTTTAGTATCTTAATTCTTTCAATAATATCAGTGATATTTATATTTTCTCTCATTTAACTATTTTACTTTGGATCCCTTCCTGTTATTGCCAACATACATATCTTCATACTTTCCTGAGTGGTCTGAAACCCCTCTGATCCATAAATTAAAAAAAAAAGATAAACACATCGATTAAAAACTTTTTTTTTCCAAATACAAAGGAATATTTCCTTTTAATGTAAAGTTTAAATAACACTCCATCTTTATTAATAATCTATATTAATAATCTCACCAAGATATTTGTGCAGATATTATTTTTTTCTAACTCATGCTTATTAATTCTTATTTTCCTCTCTGAGAAAAGCTATTGAATATGACTTTGACCTTTTTAATATTTATTTTTAGCTCTACTTTCTTACTATCATCTGATAATTCTTCCAACATTTCCTGAAGCATCGTTTGCAAAAACAACCATATCATGTGCAAAAACTAAATGACTTAAATGGTCTGTATGTATTTTTATTTCCCATAGTTTCCAATTATAATCCACAAAACACTTTATGTAAAACTGCTGTAAAAAGTTTTGGAGATATGGAATCACTCCAACTGCACCCTTATCAAATGTCACTCGTCATAATGTTATTTGCTCTCACAAAGTTTTATGACTGTGTTTAATGTAGATTTAGTGTGAGAAAAAGCATTCATTCTTATAACTACTCTTTCCATTTTGTAATTTATTTATTTTTTGGTATTTTTTGTTTTCTCTTCAATATATATATATATGGCTTTTCAGTAATTGCTTGTTGTGTTTGTGGAAAAATACAAATATTTTATTGAAAATTTTACATAAATATTCAAAAATAATAATAAAGAATTTTAGAAATAATACATTCTTAACATAAATTAAAAAAGTGATCAATATTACACCTATTACCAAAAAACATATGTGAATAAAGGTAATGCAGTAATTGCATGATTTAAAAACTATTTAAACATCCATATTATTTATTTATTATAATATTTCAAGTAAAAAATAGTCACCTATTTAGTTTATATTTAATGCATAATCTCTTCTCTTGACATCTATTGAAGTTATTATCTTATCTACATTGTTGCTACATGCAAAAAAAAATTTAAAGAAAAAATGTTCCATCTGTTGTCCAGGTCTAAAGATTTTATTCAAATAATTTCATGGGCTTAATTTAGCTATAATATTAGATAATATTTTGTGAAATGTTTCAGGCATAACTATAGTGAAATAACAAAGGTTAATAATAAAAAAATGATCAAAGAACATAAGAAAGCAGATACTCAAGTTTATTTATATAATATAAACCTTGATAAAAGAAATACTTTGGAGAGAGACCTACAGAGGTCCCTAGTGACGATTTTTTCAGACGCTCATTGCTAAGGTTTACAGCCTTGTTAAAACTATTACTGAAATAATAGTGAGCGTTTAATAAAATTTATAATTAAAAATTATTATGTAAATGAGGCATTTATTTTATATAGCACTATATTTATAAATTGTAATAAACTAAAGATCAGCTTTCAAGCTAACGTGCATGCGCTTTTTATGAATATTAATACTAATAAATGAATACTTTCACCTCCAACACAAGATTTGCCCATATATAAGCATTTGAGTTGAAAGAATAGATGGATTCATTCTATTCTTTCGAAAAGACTTTATCTTGTGTTGGAAGTGAAAGTATTCATTTATTAGTATTAATATTCATAAAAAGCGCATATACGTTAGCTTGAAAGGCTGATCTTTAGTTTATTAAAAATTATTATGAAAATAATGAAATTAATTCATTAATCAAAGCAGTCAAGTATAGTTTCTGTTTGCCATCATGTATGCTTATGTAAATCATAAATGAAAATATTTTTTGTATTTATGCAAATTTTTAATTTCATTAAATTATAGTTCTTCATATAATGTATTTGTAATACTATCAAAATATCAATTATTATTTATTTAGCAAATGATTTTTTAACTAAGTATAAAGAAGTTATCATGACCCATGCACTGCATGATTTTATAAACCTGAGGAATACTCTAACTTTCTAAACACAAGATAAGAATCTTTGAGAAGATAAGAATGATTCCACCTTATTTTTTATTCCTAAATTTATATACATAAGCCAATTTATGTATTGGAGTGATTTCCTTATGGCTATTAGAAATAAAACAGTGCTAGATGAATAAATAATTAGTTGTATATACTTAATATTACATATAATACTGAAGTGCAGTAAATTGTAAAAATTTTGCAAACGTCATTTATTAATAGATAGTGAATGGCATTAAAAGTGATTAAAACCTTCTTGCTCTCATTTCTAAATGCTTTATATTGGCCTACATGTATATATGAATTTAGGTATAAAAAAAAGTGGATTAATTCTTTTCAAAGATTGTATCTTGTATTTAGAAAGTGAACATATTCATCAGCTTTATAAATTATTACAGTCCATGTATAGGGTGATTCCCTTATCACTATTAGAACTAAAATGTGCTAGATGAATAAATAATTAGTTATATATGTTTAATATTACATCTAATACTGATGTGCATTACCGATTTTTTTTAGATAGTTAACTATTATCAAACATTATGAAGATATAAAGGAATTGATAGACATTCAAATCTCAAGATAGATTCATTAATTGATTTATAAAATCCTTCATTTATGTCACTGTATGCATAGATTTAATCACCATTATATATATATATATATATATATATATATATATATATATATATATATATATACGCACACACACACACACACATATATATATATATATATTACATTTCTAAAGCAGATAAGTGCAGCAACCTTAAGTGTTTTTATATTTATTGATTAGCCTCTAATAGCATTTATAAATATCAACACTAGATTGCATTAATTATATCTGGAAAAATAAATTTATTTCAGCCTCACAAGTAGTTTCTCATGCCATAATTGTTTTGTGACAGCATCCCTAAAGTAGATTTTGAGGCATATTTTAGCTGGAGTCTGATATCTGATAGAAGAAATATATAAGGTCAGTATAAGAAGATGGACTTCAATATGACAATATTATTTCTCATGATAATATTTTCTAGCATATCTAAAAGTTTAATGTGGACACTTTTCCTTCAAATAGGGATATAGTTTTTAGTAAAAGTAAAAAACTTGTCCTTGGAATATTTGTACTTAGGTAGTAGTAAACAGCTTTCCAAGAAGATTGTTCATAATAAAAGTTATTTTAGATTTAACTTAATTGATTAGAGAAATAAATTAAGAGTTAAGTTTTAGTCCTTATTGCACAAAATTATATTCAGTTTTTGGGATGTTTTCTTATTATTTAGATAAACAATTTAGTTAAGCATATTGTCTGTGGAATTAGGAATAAGATTCTGGTATAGTAGACCATTTGAAATCCAATCACAAGATTGATTGTTGATTTATATTTATTGTTTATAATCCAGTTGATGATGAATGATTACTGCTTTTGTGTAATGCTGGTGAACTTAGTTCTGTGCTGATCTCTCATGCTCATGATCCTCATATTCATTAGTTTTGTATATTTAAATTTGAATCTTTGACTTGGAGTCCAGATGATCATTCTGTAAAATGTTTGTATTTGCTATAATCATCATTTAATGTCACTTGAAGTTTTTTATTGTTGAGCTTTCCTTACATTTAAGAATTCTAAGATCTTTAGAAAAAGATCATTTTTCCAAACAAAATCATAAGCAGAAATTAGATCAATAAAGTTGCTGCTATTAGTTTTCATTTTATTACAAAAGTCTTGACGCAATTCTTATTAAAATTATTATTTTTTATCAGCTTATTATAGAGACATATAATAATTATAATGGATGACTATTTTTGAAATAGTGTTAGATTTAGTATGTTTTAAGATTACATTCAAATATCAGCCAATTGTAGACATAGCGCTATATAAAAATAAATGCCTGTTTACATATGTTTTAAGATTGTAAAGTTTTTGCTTTCATCCATTCTTTGGGAATAGATTTTATTGCAGAATCATTTTCCCAATCAAACAATGGCATTAAGTATTAAATTTTTTAAAAACTCTGAATGTTTATTTCCTTTTAGGACCTTTCTGAATTTGAGGCAAGCAAGGATAAGTTCAAATTCTCTAATATCTATTGATTTTTGTTAAAAAATATTGTTAGACTGGGTTTGTGTTGGTTATGAAAAAAATGATTCAATATTTTAAATTATCATATAATGGTGAATCATTTTTTGTCAAATAAAACAAATCAGGAATTGTTTTTTTTTTTTTTTATCTACATAAATGCACAGTTCCTCCTTTATTTGACATTGTAAAGTATGTGCATATTTTTAAAGCTATACAGCCTAAAGTATGAGGATTTACTTTATTCTCAAGTTATATATCCCCAAAAGCTGATATGAAAATTGAAATCCCTTACAAAATATGGATGTATAAAGATCTATAAGAACAGAAGAAATCACTTTATATTGGTAGGTTAGTAAACATTGTATATATAAAGATTATCTATCAGAAAAGTGATTTCGGTATTATTTGAACTATTTTCAATGAAACTTTGCTAAATAGTTTAGAACAAAGATAGTCAAACATATATAGTATGCATTCTATTGAGAACTAATATTAAGTAAAGGTTTTTAAGAAAATATGCATTATTAAAAGACTGATGAGTTTTCTGACTTTCAATTATATTAACATTGCTAACAATAGCAAACTCTCCATACAGTAGGACCACCAAGTGCAAGTCTTAGTAATCAATAGATGCAAGAAAGTTTGTGCATAAAATACCTATCTAATGCTTATCCAAAAATTCCCAATTAGTTTCTGGCTTGTGACTTTCATGAGTGAGGAGCCTTGAATTTGAGAGCACTGCACCTAGATCTTAGGAATCCTCCAGCAATCACCTTTTATCTATTTAGTTAACTATAAAATTAGGAGACCAAGATGAAAACACATTTTCAATCTAAGCTCATTCCCTTATATAGTACTTACATGGATCTAAACTCAGTTCAGCACCTATACATTTTGGTGTTGTTGAAAAACTGAAAATACCAACCAAAATGTATAGATGATGAACTGAGTTCAGATCTATATGACTATACAAATGAATGAGTTTGGATTGAAAGTATTATTGTGTTTTCATGTTGGGCTCCTAGCTTTATAGTTAACTACAGGGGTGAAAGGTGACTGCTAGAGGATTGCATTACATTCTAAGATCTAAGTGGAGTGCTCTCAAATCCAAAGCTCTCACTGATAAAAGCCACAAGCTAGAAACTAGTCTGGGGATTTTATATGAGTAGGCATTAGATAGGGATTTTATACACAAACCTTCTTGCATCCATTGATTACAAGGCTTGCACTTGGTATGGAAGGTTTGCTACTGTTATTGACAACCTGTGTAACCATGTGAACTGGTAATCAAGTGATATATAAATGCTGATTTGGGCATTTAATTTATAGAAGATTTCTGTTTTTGATATACTGTCAATATTTAGATGAAATAATTTTACAGTGTTACTCATTTAAAGAGATTTGTCTTAAAATAAATATATATGACCTTTGAGTCACTATGCAGTAATTTTTTATTTGAAAAACATAAGACTTATGACTTCTGTAGTCGTGACATGTGTATCCATGTTACTGCTAGAGTTCATGATAATAGATTTTATTTGTGATTTTATAATTTGCTATTTCAAACCAAGAGTTCATTGAAAGATGATATTTGTTTTACAAATGTGGACATTGACATGCAATATGGGGTGCAGGAAGGTTGTCATCCAATTTCCGCATTATTTTTAATTATATCTTACTTCTATATAAATAACATTTTTTTTAGTATGGTAAGTTTGCCTTGCATAGTTTAATATAATGGAAGAGTATCAGATTCTGGAACATAATATCCCCAGATCCCTTCCAGTTCTAGCATTTCCTGCATTCAAACTTCTTATGAATTATTGAACAATATAAAGTCATTCATTACGTATTTATTTATGGGTAAGGTTTGTAAAAAAAAAAAAAAGATTTATCTAGAGTGTCATTATATGTTTCTTATAAAAAGCATTACATTTAACAGTTACATATGTTTCAATTTTCAAATTTTAAAATATAACAAAATGAAATCTTAATTTGAAAAAAAACCCCAAAAGATTAGAAGATTTAAGCCTATTCTGATTTGTGGTTAATATTAGATCTTGGTAATGTTAATTAAGAAGATTTTCTTGAAACTGTTCCTATGAGCTTTTTATTGCCATAATTCACAGCTCAGAATCTACCGAATATATAACATCTTATGCCTTACTCAAATAATGATGTAACAGAGGTCTAGTAAATGTACTTTAATATAATAAGATATAACTTTGTGATGTATAATTACATTTATACATTACCTTAAGTTTAATATCTTTTTTTAATTTTCACTATTTTAAAATACACGTGTGTGGTTATATATTAATAAATACATTAATGTGATTACGTGACAGTAAGTGATTTTTTCTTAAATTCAGTATCATCTATTTAGAAAGAAAAAATAGTATAGTAAAATGTTTCTATAATTTAAAATTAATATTTTATCACTTTACAAAAAGAAAGAAAATGCCAAAAAATACTCCAAATAATGCAAACATGTTCTGTAAAACAATATTTTTAATTTTTTTTTTCCAGGTCAAAATCATATATATATTGTAAGTAACTAGTCAGCCTATTGTTATCCTAAATAACTTTTCAATATTAGTCAAAGTTTCTCTGCCAGTCTATTAAAACTTTTTGAGGGTTGTTTTATATATTATGTATATGCTTATAGATATACCTATTATGTTAATCAGATATTTTCAAGAGGCATGTTTTCACTATTCATGTCTGGCTGCCACTTTAGTAAAGCCATATTAAACTCATTTCTTATTCCTGAAAAGATTTTGAATTATTATTCAATTGAATATTGATGACAATTATGATGAGAAAAGATGGTGCAATGTTAACGATATTTTAAATGATACAAAATCAGAGTTTCTTGCTGATTTTATTTTAATCAGTGTATAAGTACATTCTTCATTATTTTATTTTAAAATTAAACTGAGCTTAATGGGATGAAGGAGGGGGGAGATTTATCACAAGCGTTCTCAAGAAAACATTAGAATATTTGATCGATAATTTATGAAAGTTAATAGAAGTTAACATAGAAGAAATATTTTTTAAAAGGGAAAAATATACATTTTCAGTAAAATTATACAATATTGTACTTTATATGCTGCACTAACTAGTTAGTTATCACGATAGTAAATTCAATTTTCATTCTAAATATTTTCGAATATTTTCTCCCATTTAATTATTATTAAAAAAATAAATATTAAATATATTTTTTCAAAAAGATATTGATGACAACTTTGTAGTTTTATTAAAATGACTTGCGTCTAGAGAACCGATGAGAAAATATCTAAGTTAACGTCCCGCCCCCCCATATGTCATAGCATCGGCCGGGAGGCGAACCCACAACCGTCTGCAACCAACTACTTGCTTGCAAGGCGACTGCACCGACCTCTCGGCTAACAACGCTTGACATCTAAGTTAACGTTTTTGTTTTGAAATGATGCTAATAAAGCAATATAGACATTATTTATTAAATAGCTGGCCTAAATTAAGCTTGAATAATGAGGGATTACCAGATAATAACTAATTACTTGTGATTATGCTAGATAACACTAGGAGGGCTGCTATTTATTACCAGATGCATATAAATTTTCTGTCCTTAGTTGAAGATAAGGATTTTATATGCATCTAATAATAACTTATTGCTCTAGCTTATACTAGATTGCACTAGAGTGAAAGTTACCCTCATATCATATTATCTCCAAATATCTAAATAAAATATACCCCAATTAATTTTTTTAAACATGTTTTCCAGTTTACCATGTTTAGATATTAGAATGATAAAACACAAATCGTTTATAAAAATCAAATGAATAAATAATCAAATATTTTATTGCTTGAGAATCCAAAAGAAGTTGAGCCATGGAAATGATAGATTGGAGCTACAATGTTTGGTCCTTGAAGTTCAGTGTTCATCACTCTACTGTTATACTAAACTTGCAAAGCTAGTTGTTTTGGAATATGTGTGATGTTCAAGCATTCAAACTGCAAGTTGAGTACAACAGTTCCACTCAAATAACCAAATATATTTTTTAAAAAAATCGTCCCAACTAAGATATATTTGAAGAATTGTTAGTTTTTAGAGTATGCAAATCTATCACTATACTCAGCCATATAGGGCAAAAAAGTATAATAATTATGTGATCAATTACTTGGGAGATCATTTAACATTCAAGTTTCCAAGATCCAAATTGAGCACAATCTGCCACACTACCACTGCATTATAACATGTACAGCAAATGAATTCACAAAGCTGGCTTTTTCAAATTTTGGATGGAAAATTATTAGTATAATTATGCTACTTTAATTTTAAAATATTTAGTAGTAATAATAGCAAAAGATATCTTTAATAAATTGTGTAATAGCTTAGCTAATTGACTTTGACAATTTATTAAATTAGTTTTTGCTAAAAAAAAAAATTCACCTCAGAAAACATATATTATTGGTATTATGTAAAATAAATGACCCTTTAATAATTGAAGTTAGAAGTTTCTGTGTATCAGTTATATGTATTGAGCCTCAATTGACCACGTCAAACAACTCCTTTCTCAGAAAATTATTTATACCACAGTAAACCCACCAATTTTCTCTTTGTTATTAATGTGGTATGATATATAAATATGATTTCTTCTTAACCAAAGCCAGAAGTCTATAAACATGCTGTATTCCCAAAAATCCTATTAGCCAAATTAAATTAGTCCTTTCTTCCAAAACCTCTTACATATCACAATAAATGTAATATCTACCTTTTACTCCTTTATTACCTGATTACTTTTACAGTCCTGATTCATTTCTCTTTTTTCCTTCTATCTCATTTCAATAAAGGTTGTTTCAATAATCTGAGTATCCTATCATAAAATGTTTACCTCTTTCATTCTTTTTATCTTTAAATTTCTCCCACTTTATGGATTCAGATCCCTTTCCAGCATCTTGCACTTCAAAAATATGTCCAGTATTTACTCCTATTTTCACATAAACTACAACTACAATCCAAATCCATATTCCACTTTTGATTTTACACCTAATAACAATAATTTTTTTTATATTATCAAACAATATTGATATTCACTATATTTTGATATAAGCTCATTCACATACATCACATATAATAGTTCACATTTTGTTCATAAACTCTGATAACAAAAGAATATATATATATATTGTTTACTGAACCACAAGTATACAATCATTTTTCAACATGCACACATATGTACATAACACAGATGTTTTGTTATATGTATAGTATGCATATATAAATTAAAATTATAGTATAATCAAAATTAAAAAAAACATAATTATAATAATAAATTGAAGAGGGGTGGGCACATTTTCAGATATTTTACTGAATGTGTAATCACTCATTCACATTTAAATAATAATAAAAACTTTCTTTACCTTATTTATTTTTTAAATAAATTGAATTACCTTATTTATTTTTTAAATAAATTGAATAGAAAAATGGCTAGCATTCAGCACAATTAAATATAATCAAAGAAATATCATTTTTATTTTTCAATTTTTTTTTTTTAACAAAATATAATAACAGTCTCAATTTCGGCAGACTATACTCTCCCTCTAGTTGTTTTAATGCTTTAAAATCCATGAACTTTTAATATTATGCTTAGAAAATATTTTTTTGTGCAAAATATTTAATATAATTTGGGAATGATAATTAAGGAAGAATAAAATATGTGCTTTCATCATAAATCAAAAGAAATTATATTAGTAAATATAATTGTACATGGCCCTCCAAGACAGAAAAAAGTTACAACTGTATTATTATAAAATTTATTGAATTAGAACATTTTAATGAAAAAAAAAGCATTCATGCATGATATTCCAAAATTGAAAAATGACTGCTGGCATATCATAAAATATGTAATATTGACAAATTTTAATGTTTTATTTTTGTTCTAAAAAAATTTATTTCCTTTTTTTTTTTTATCTTATAGTTTATGAAATTTTTATTCTTATTTAACTTCAATTAATTGTTTGATTCAGGTTTATTCTTTTATAATTTTATTTCCTTTCCTCTAATTGATTTATCTATTCTCTTTTGCATATCTCATAATTATAATTAGAAATACACTTATGCATTTATCCCATTTGCTTTATGTAAGCAGATAAAAATAAATTGTCTATCAATTAATTTTCAATATTTTTAAAACTTTTCTTGTCCAAGTGTTTGTTATTGTTTTCACTTATACCAATTAAAGACTACTTTTACTTATTAAACCACTAAGCATCACATGATCACCATTCTTAAGCTTACACAAGCTATTTACACAGAGCCAAAACTTTCTATACAATGGTACCATTCAGTGAAAGCCAGAGTAATCAATGAATGCAGAAAGGTTTATGCATAAAATACCTATCTAGTGCCTACTTATCCAATATCCTCAGACTAGTTTCTAGCTTATGATTCCCATCAGTAAGGAAACTTGAATCTGAGAGTACTGCACCTAGATCTTAAAATCTAATGCAACTCTCCAGCAGCCACATTTTACCTTATTAGCTAACTATAAGGCTTTGAATACAAAATGAAAACACAACGTTTTTCATTCAAGCTCATTAGCTTGTAAAGTTGTATAGATCTGAACTCAGTTCATCATCCATACTTTTTGGTGCCTTTGGTTCTTTAATAACCACAGTCATGCTGAACTTAGTTTAGATCTATATGATGTTATGAGCTAATGAGCTTGATTTGAAAACATTATATTGTGTTTTCATTTTGGACTCAAAGCTTTATAGTTAGCTAATAAGATAAAAAGTGGCCAGAAGATTGAATTAGATCATAACATCTAGGTGCAGTGCTCTCAGATCCAAGGCTTCTTACTGGTGAAAGCCACAAGCTAAGAACTAGACTGAGGACATTGGCTGAGTAGGCATCAGATAGGAATTTTATGCACAAACCTTCCTGCATCCATTGATTACTCTGCTTGCACTGAGTGGTGATACTGTATGGAGAGTTTTGCCTCTGTGTACACAGCTTGTGTAAGCATAAAGAATTGTGACCATGTGATGTTTAGTGGTTTAATACCAATCCTGCTCAATGTAATATTTAAATATATGTATGTTGTCTATATTAAACCTAATGTAATTATAAAGACTTGAACGTAGACATCCAAGTTCCCTACATCTATACAATCCATCTTATATAACTGCTAAACATGCCCACACAATGTAAAAAAGATAAATGATCTCCAATATACACATTTCATGATGAACCAGTGCTCAGTTTATATTAAGATAGTAAATCTTCAAACCTTAATGGACAAGCTTCAATCTTTCTCTACTCTCCAATTCGTTAGCCATCCATTTCATTAAAAATTTGAGGATGGAAATGTTCAAAGCCCTTGTTGATTCTAATATTGTTGTCATACCCATGTTGACATTAAGTCAATCTGATCCCTCACACATAGGTCTTAATATGTCTATTTAATTATACAGAAAATATGAGAACACATATGCACGGTCAGATGTAGCAGTTGCATATGATGGGTTGGAAAGATGTAGGGAAGTTGAAAGCCAGAATTCACATACCTTATAATTATACTAGGTTTAGTATAGATAATATACATATATTTAACACATTTAGCCTGTGTTCTTCCCAACTCTCTAAATTAAATCAATATATCAAGATCCAATATATGAGGGGTTAAATTGATTGAAGATTAACACAGGTATGACAATAATATTGGCACCAACAAGGGCTTTGAGCATTCCATTCACACATTTTCAATGAAATAGGTAGCTGAAAAATTGAAGAAGATTTGCTATTTTAATATAAACTAAGCACAGATTGTATATATGTGAGAGATTGTGATCTGGACCAACTGATGAGTCCTGGTTCAGCATGAAGTATGTATACTGGAGATCATTATCTTTTTCACTTGTATGTGGTCATATGTGATGATTGTATAAGATGAATTAAATTGATGTAGGAAGTTTGAAAGTCTGAGTTCAAGACCTTATAATTACATTACGTTTAGTATAGACAATATACATATTTAAATATTATATATGTATATATTAAAAGCCTAAAGCTAAACTAATCCATAAAATAAACAAAATTACTCCAAATTCACAACTCAACCAGACTAGCCAGAGAAAATAAACTCTAAAATACAACCAATGGTTTCACTATTACAAACAGACTTCTGAAGTGTAAAAGACTACAAGATAACATATTTATACTAAACATTACCCATAATTCCACATACATCCCATATACCTTTAATATTAAAAGAACTTTAACTCATCAAGTTAATTACTTCAGAATTACATTTTTAATTATATATTCTTTAATTCTTCTCACTTCTCTCAAAGAAGTTGACCATAGCCTCATAAAGATTAATAGTGTGCCCTGTATCTTTTTCATGGATATATAAAGCAGAACTGAGATATTTATTTTTAACCCTACTTTTATGCCTATTTACTCCTTCATTTAAGTTCAAAATACTCTGACCTATCTTACAAAATCAAGATATAATATACTCTACTCCAGGAATAGTCTTTTTATCAATAATTTCCTTTGTAGGGTTTAATAAATATTTGGAAATAAGAAAACTGCTTGGAAAAGGGATATTACCTTTGAATAATTTATTAAAGAATACAAAAGAAATTTTTGATAAAAAGACTATTCCTGGAGTAGTGTATATTACCCCTTGGGTTTATAAAAAGGAGGTATATATATATATATATATGTCAGAGCATTTTGAGCTTAAATAAAAAAATAAAGATATGTAAAGGTAGGGTTAGTAATTTGTTTGGAAATAAGAAAATTACCTGGAAAAGGGGTATTACCTATGAATAATTTATTAAATAATACAAAAGAAATTTTTGATAGAATAACTCTTCCTGAAGTAGTCTATATTATCCCTTGACTTTATAGGAAGGTACATGTAAATCATAGTATTTTGAACTTAAATGAAAGAATAAAGGTACGTAAAAGTAGGGTTAGAAATAAATATTGCAGTTCTGCTTTATATATCCATGAAAAAGATACAGGCCACACTACTAATTTTGATGCAACTAAGATTGTCTTCTTTGAGAAATGAAATTTAAAAAAATAATTAAAGCATGTTTATTATTAAAAATTTATGATTCTGAAACAATTAACTTATTTAAAAGTTCTTTTAATATTAAGGGCATATGGGATGTAAGTGGAATTGTGGGTAATGTTTAGTATAAATATCTTGTAGTCCTTTACACTTGAAAAGTCTGCTTGCATCTGTAAAACTATTGCTTGTGTTTTTGAGTTTTATTTTCTTTGTCTAGTCTGGTTGAATCTGCCAATAACCGGCAATCAGATCTAATGTGGAAAAAATTTCTTTATCAAGGAACCAGCTCAAAAATTCATTTATAAATGGGAGGAACATTCTGATCAGGCCAAGTAATCCTATTCAGCTGACTAGCATCTAAGCATAGTCTCACCAACCATCTTTTTTTTATTATCACTAATGGGTTGTTATATGGCGATGATCCCTTTGTTATAATCCCCCATACCTCCATTTGTAACAATTGTTTTTCAACCTTAGTTCTATATTGGTGAGATGCTGAGTAAGATCATGCCTGATAGGGTGTGCTATTGATAATCATAATTCAGGTTCATACCCTTAATTATCCCCGGCCGATCTGAAAAATTTGTGCTATCTCTCTCTAATAATTCTTTCAATAATTTTTTCCATCCCCCTTCATCTGTTTTTCCCTTGCTCCATATCTCTGCTTGTGCCCTCTCTGTCTTATGTCAAATACTACATATTTCTCTTGACAATCTTCTTTTTTTTTTATATCTAAAATTAACTACTTCTTCATATGTGATATTGCTTTCTTTATAGTTGATCAGACACCCTGTTTTGCACATGAAGTCTGATCCTAATATTACATCATGTATGAGTTCTTTCAATATCAGCAAAATATGTCAGATATCACTTTTTCCCATGCTTACTCATGCCCACACTTGTTTCATCTCTAGTTGGACTTTTTTATTATTGACCAATGTTACTCGGGTTTTCCTCACTGGCAGAGTTCGAACATCAGGAGCTAGTTGCATCATGTGTCCATATACATTCTCAGACATGACTGATATTTGACTACCAGAGTTAAACAACGCATGCACTTCAATATTACTAATACATATTTTAATTTTTGGGCATTCTTGGAACGCAAAATTTATTGTCCCCCTATCTCATTCACAAATCAGATTGTCTACTCTTTTCATTTCTATTGCTATGGCCTTACTAGTTTTTTTCATTTCTATCTTCTTTATCTTGCTTAGTTTCTATTTTCTAATTATTTATATTTCCCTAACACATTGCTGACATCCTTTCCCCCCGTTGTCATTTTACCTTCCAAGTTACTTTATTTCCCATCATTTTCTTTCTCTTTTTCCCCATCCTAGATATGTGATTTTTTTTTTTTGAAACAATGTTTATTTAAAATTTAATTCTTTTATAATTCCTACTCTTATCTCATGTTTTGGGTCGCTATTATGGCTCGAATGCATCCATGTTGGATGACATTGTACGATCCAGTGGTATATCTTAGGCTTTATATGTTTCGTATTCGATGACCAAATTATGTTCAATTTGCTAATTCCCTAATTAGAATGTGTCAGATAATTTTATCAATCACAATTATTTTTCCTGGTCACACAGCCTCACTTAATATCACTAAACTTGAATAATAGTGAGGAGAGAACCAACTTTTAATTTATTTGAAAGGGTGCAAGAATTATATCCAAGAATTTACTGGCTCACCTATACCCAGAGGATTATATTTGCTAATACAGCATAGGTAATTTATTCAGTAAAGGAATAATGGTTGAATTTAAACAATTTTACCCTATAAATAACTAACAAATAGACAACAATGTAAGATTTAAGATTTTAAGTAATCCAATTCAACACAGCATTGGTATCATTATAATTCAAGAAAGTGATCACTTCTAATTTATACAACAAAGTTTCTTACCGGTAAGTTTAATTGTCCATGTATAGTACTGGGTAGTTTTACCCTGCACGGGTATGTCCTGAGAGGGATCTGCTGTACACTCTTCTTACAGCTTGTAGGTATTACAGAGTTCAAAGATTCAAGTAGGCAATGGCTTCACTCACGACATTATTACGACTTCAGAAAGAAAGAAAGCATTAGCAAACGAACCCTTCTCTATTCACACATATTACAATGATTCAGTCCATTGGGAAGAGTAGCTTGGCGCATTTTATATGACCTCACAGAAAAAATTAATTTATATCAAATGGCTATTTCTGGTCACATATAACATCAAGCAAATGAAAATGAAGATTCTAAGACGACCGATGCACAATGTATTTATTTGTTTTTTTACAATCTTCCCGATTTTTAGTCTGCCATGTACAACCTATTAACACCTGTTAACTTTGACAAAATTTAATTTATTTTTGTTTCAAAATCTTTTTTTTCTTCCTCTTTGGTCACCATATTTAATAAGTTTAAGCATTTCTAATTGATTTGTGACAATAACGTACTGTATCTTAGCACAAATAAAAGTAACTTTTAGTTATTCTCTTTATCTCTCTCTTTTTTTAATCTCTTTAACTTAAAAAAAATATATATATAATTTACATTGTCAAAAAAAATAAAAATACAATCAGATGTTTAAAAGAAAAATATTATTTTCTTTTTGGGAATTTGCTAATTTAAAATTCTAAATTGCCAATGCAACTTGTACCAAAACAAATACAGTACAATATATATAAATTAATTATAAAATTTATGAAATTGTAAATTTATAAGATTTAAATAATGACAATACACATAAAATTTTTAATATAATAAATGTTTCGAACCATATATTTTGTTTTAGTAAATTATAAATATACAATCACCATATACATTATTATACATACATATATGGATGCACATAAGAGTTGCAGTTAACTGAAATAAATCATTTAATTCCTCTTAGAAACCTTTATCTATTTCATACATTCTTGTATTGATTGCTCATATAATAGTAACATCTATGGATCATTCACCAACATCCAATCACATAGACATGAGTTTATTGGCTTTTTACCTTAGTACAGAATGAATATTTATAATCTTGTCAGACAAAACTAAATCATGACTCTTATTCCCAGGAAGAGTATTAAGAATCCCCTGCTTGTAGACTTAGAACTGCAATTCAGTGATAACCTTTTATTTAATAAACTACAATTATAAATCACATGCAAATGAAGGAATATTACACAAATTAGCAGGATTGTCTAATATTAAATAGAGCATTATTGGATTTTGTGAATTTAGAAAAAAAGTTGAAGAGACTTAAAAAGTGGATGTGTAGTTTAATGCAAAGATTAGAAATATTGGAAGCACAAATGGAGTGAAGTTCATTGTAAATAGAAAATAAAACCACATTACAGAGATTAATGATATATCAGGGAGAGTGTTAGGATTAATTATTCAACATAATTTCAAGTTTATGCCCCAACAAGTCACCATTGTGGATGAAAAAGTAGAGGACTTTTATATGGATGTATAAAATGCTTTTGATTAATCCAAGCAATATTTTAAAATTGTCATGGAAGACTTTAATAGTAAAATTAGGAAAATAACTTATAGATGAAATGTGCTATGGGTACATTTGACGATGATGGTAGAAATGAGAGAAACTACAGACAGACTTCTGGAATTTGCCAAAAAAAAAAAGGGGGCATTTTATGAATTTTTCTTTGAGAAAATGTTTAATGAAAGCAGGCATGGATATATCCAAATGACGATAATGCAGAATTAGATTTTATTTTGGATAACAGAAAATATGTATTTCAAAATTATAATGTTCATAATAGATTCAACACAGGGAGTCATCATCTATATGTAAAATATATGTGCTAATGCAAACTGATTAGTATTAACAATTCATATTCCAAATCTTTAGAAACAATCAAAGTAATTTAAATTAGAACTTAGTAAATCATTTTAAAATATTAAGAAACTTTGAAAAAGATTTAAATTTAACTGAAATCAATAAGAAGATAACTGATATTATACAAAAAATAGTCACTAAGATAGCTGATACAAAAAAGCAGATATGCATTATAATTAAGATGTTAATATTGGAAAAAAATTATTTCAGTAATAAGAAGAGATGGAATTGTTATTAAAAAGAGAAATCATGAAATGCTTGGAAGAGTTCCACAACAAATTATATAGTAATAAAAACAAGAAAATAAATTAACTACTACAATTATTACATTTGAATTGTCAAGCATTTTAAATGAATAGTTAAGACATATAATTAAAACTATGAAGAAGGGAAACATTTCAGGAAGCAATAAAATTATTATTTATATCTTAAAAGAAGCAGGGAAGAAATAGAAAAATAAGCAACAACTATTTAAATGATAAAAAGGTATCAGATGATTGGAAGAATGCAATAGTAATATTGATATTTAAGAAAGGTGGTAAAGAAAATATAAAAAAATACAGATTATTTTATCTACAACTTTGGTTTCTAACCAATCAAAAGACCCAAGGTGGATTTAAAAATCATCTTAGCACAGTGGATCACATCTAGATATTGATAGAATTAACAGTAAGGGTCACCATTATGCTTTGGATTTATAAAGATTATAAAAAAGTTGATCCTATAAGCATTTCCACAGTGATTAAAGCTTTGGAGCACCAAGAGATTTATCAAAATACAACAGTAGTGATTAGATTAAGAGTGTTGAAATTATCGCACCCAATCCGTTGCTGCTAAATTTGCTTTCCCTTTCATCACATAAAAAGTATTGTCACTACACATAAACAGCATTCTTACCTGTAATTTCGTTTTAAATACGGTGTTAAAAATTAGCAATTTACATAATTGTACAGTATATATATTATTATTAATAGGCATTATTATTAATAAAATAATACAAAATATATAAACAATTTCATTTAATTTTCAGAAGATTTTGGAAACTTTAAAAAAACAGAAAATTTATAGTGAAGGCTATTGCTGCAATCACAAGGCCCAATAATTGAACTGTGAACTAAAACATTAACATTTCTTTTTTTTTATTATTATTATTAAAAACTTCTTTTGAAAGTGCACTAAATATTTGCAATACCAAATATCCCAAATTTTTGGGATTTGTTGCTTTGGATCAATGTCTTGAGGTCCCCAAAATCTATTTTGGGAATGAGATTGTGTGTGCCACATTTCAACTAATAATAATTTTAAGCTATCTTATAAAGAGAATTCAAAATAAAATATTAATATTTCTTAAAAGTCATTGGGAAAACTATATTTTCTGGTCTCTCCTTGTCTTTCTCTCTCCCTGCAGTTATTAAAAACATCAGGTGAATTGCAAATAAGTGAAACTTAGAAACTGACATCATAGATGGGAGAGGGGGAGGCAATTTCTCAAAAGGAATTCATTAATCCTACTAAATATCAAGTACAGCAATAAACATTAAACGTACTCGAAAAATTAATATTGCATGTCATTTGGACATGTTATTTAAAAATTAATTTTTCTGATAAATTCTAAAAAACTTTTAACATTTTTAATAAAAAAAATGTTTGTTGTGACTACAATGAAAATGTTAATCTGATAAAAACATTTTAATATAACACAAATGTCCGTAATTGTAATAATTCTTGCATTAATATAAATATTTCTTCTAAGAGCAATATCAATCTATACTATTCAAAATCTTAGATTCATTTTCGATTTACTTCTTAAAGTCGTTGCGCTGCATCAAAAATGCATTTAATTAAGCCTTTAAATAAATAAGATTATAGTTATTTAGAAAAAACACATATTTATGCAATTTATCAAAAACATTTAAAGTGATTTGACATTAATTAAAATACAAGAATTATATAATCAATGAATTCAATTTAAAAATATTCAAAAATAATTCAGTTTAATTTATAGTTACTTTTTTTTTTTTTTATTGAATGAAAAACTTCGAAAGTTTTCAAACTTACAAGCTTTTCAATAAAAAATACTGTCAGTTGTGATTACATGCCTTTTAAAATATTGAGTTTCATTCAGAATCTGCATCATAAAATTTTAAACTGTTTTTAGTTTAATTTAAAAAGCCTTCTTCTGGTAAGTAAAGAACTTTAACTTCCAAGTTTGCTTTACATTTAAAAGCAGTTTGGTTCGGAATTCGTAAGCTTGGCGAAAACATTTTAATTCGTTTAAATAAAACAATTAAGAAATAAGGATTTTACATAACTGCGGCAAAAAAAAAAACCTTCAATGAAAAACATATTTAACAACTAAAACCACATTTTTGTAAATTAGCATTTACAAATGATCTTTGCTTTAAATTCGAAATTCTAGTAATAATCTTAAATATATATATAAACAAAACCTTCCAAAAAATATATCCAGTTTTATTCTGTCTCGTTTGTGTTATCATTTGAAAAAGAGCTGTGAAGATGTTTCTTTTTTCATTAAAACCAAACTACATTCAGTCTTCAGTATAGTTCTAAAAAAATTATGTTCTCACATTATATGAAATAAGTTATTAATGAAAAACTATAAAAATATAATTACTATACTGATCAAATAATTTAATAAACATGTCTATTGGTGAATATTAAAATAAATAAGCAATTCACAATAATATGTATATAAAAATCGAACAATTAGTCAATTGTAAGAGTGATCAATCTAGAAAATTTAGCTCTTAAGTTCATACTCTATTAACAGCAGCAGATTAAAAATAGCCAACGAATTATTTGCTTGGAAAGTCATGTGATATTACAGCAATGAAGTGACAGGTTGAGCTTTGATTAAATATAATTGTCACCCACTGTATCAAACTACAAAAAGATCACATAATTTTTAACAATGATAAATGGCTTCACACAGTGACACAATTCATTATAAAAAAAGTTTTGTGTTGTTTTTAATACAATTGTACTTAAATATATATCATTATATTAGATCACTAATTAACAGTATTCACTGTCAAAAAACTATTTGGAGTCATAAAACAGGTTTTGTGCTATAAAAATATACTGATATGATATATTATTTAAAAAAAAAAAAGTGGCATGTGTACATATAAAAAAAAGTAAAACAAATAAAATATGCTATATTCAGATCATTATATATCTCTCTCTTTCTGCTATTGAACATAATAAATATTATTATCTAATTAAAGCAATAATATGTTTCCACATTTCAATAATTTTGTTCTATTTTTTCGCATTAACAATTTTAATTGATGAGACAAAATCTTGTAGAATCCAATTTTTTTTTAAAAATATTACATTAATTTTTTTAAAACACAAATTAAAGATATATATATTAGCTAAATTAAAGGTTTTATATAACAAGAATTCACAATACAACTGGGTATCGTTTTACGCGATAGATAGGTTCCTCAGAAAACACGCGCAAACGAAATCGCGCAAAAATAGACGTAACTTACATTGAAAAAGGGGGGGATGCGGTCTGTGATTTTTCAAAATTTGCGTAAAAGCAAAGCACCAACGTAAAATTACTTTAAAATTCGCACAAAAAAAAAAAAGGCAATAAAATATGACTAATAAAAATTTTCAAATTTGAAAAAAATTTATACAAGACTAACTTTTTTTAACTATAATATTTACTTTTATTCAAAACAATATATTTTTATGCATAATTTACAGTAATTTACATTTTTTTATACACGTTTTAATTATTATCGCTATTTGCCATTAAACAGGGTCGTTTGCAAACTGGTAAAAAAACAGATTCTCCACAAGAAAAAATACAACTAGCGCCAACGTCACTCTCATGTTGTGTTAATTGTTTTCTGGTGACAACGTAATTAATAATTAATCTCTGAGATGATGATTTTATTAATTGTTTATGAACGCGATATCCACACATACAATCATTTAGCTCTTGTTGGAATTTAAGAGCACGTTCGTGATTAGTGTCATTTATAAAAAAATAATTTGCCAACTGATTAGAAAGTTGAAGACCTCGAATCATTTTTGCAGTGAAAGGAACAGGTTCCACTTCTGTTTCATTATCTATTTCTACATTTTCTTCTGTATCTAAATTCTTATTTTTGTCTTTAATTTTTTAATTTTCAATTCCGTTTAAAAATCAAATTTTGTTTCACTGCTTATTACTCACCTTTTAAAAATAAACTTGCGGACACTAAATGATTAATAATTGATTACGTTATTTTTTAAAAAGCAAAAACAGAATGTGATTTAAAATGTAAAATTAACACGCACAATGTTTGAACAAATTTACATTATAATCTTGTAAAATTTAATGTGTGTATACATAAAATGTGGAAATCATGATTTTAATTACATTATTGCATAAAATCTTACTATTATAAAGCACTGAAAATATTGAAATTACTAAGATGAAAGTCGAATTCCAATAACGTGCTATTACTTTCAATATAACGTAAGTGCTAGAAATTTATTATTTAAAGTAATAGTGCATTATCGGAAATCGACTTCCGGTGAAACACGAGTCGCGTAACTTCAAAATCGTGTTAAGTAAGTCCACGTAAAAAGAGACCCAGGTGTATTCTTTTAACCATTCAGTCAATTCTACCAGCATTTTAAAAGCAAACATGCCAAATTTTTGAGATGCTACAATGTCATGAACTCCCAAAATTCTATTTTAGGGACTGTTATGTATCCCAAGTTTCAGCTACTCGTAATTTTTAGTTATCATACACACAGAACTCATAATAAAATATTGATATTTCTTAAAAGTCATTGAGAAAACTGTTGTCTTGTCTCTCATTGTCTATTTCTCTCCTCACAGTTATTAAAAACTTCAGATGAATTCAGACACAACAATCAATGACTGGATAGGATTGTTTCAATTGGTAGTGTAAAGTGTGTTCTTAAAAGTATTATTAGATGTGTAGAGTAGATAAAGATAAAATATTTTTAATTAACGATATTTAATAATATATTTAAAATTTAGATTGTAGATCTAAAGTATAGACAAAATGTCAAAGAAGAAAAATGGAGTTTCATAAAAAAAAAAAAAATTAAAAAAAGGCATAATGAAAATGAAACATAATTTAAGCTGTGCAATGTTTACAATGGTATTTCACATAGTGGCAAATTCAATGTAAAAATTGATATAAGTAGTCAGAAGCACATCAACGATGCTAGATTCTTTCATTTATAAAACAGATACCTCAGAAGAATATGGTATTGCAGTGAGTGAATTAACAACAGCTTATCATACTGTATGTTATCACTTATCATTTCATTCAGTGGACTGTTTTAATAATTTATTTAACAAGATGTTTCAGACTTGAAACCATTACAAAAATTTTCATGTGAACAAAATGTTAATTAAGAAAATATTGGCATCACATTATGAGCATAAACTTAGAAATAATCATTTAAAAAATCACAAACCTTCAGGAAAACATCTAATTATCATATTTCTCTGAAAATAAATGGGGTTTATATTAATTTTTGCTTCCAAAGATGCATTAGGGCTTATTTTTAGGAGAAGTCATTTTTTTCATGTACAAAAAATCAACATTTTTCAAGTACAAAAATATACATTTACTTAAATATTAATGTACAAAATTTTACGTTTATTTAAATATAACCATCATCTTCTTCTGGAATAACATCACAAAATTTCAAACCATGAATTTCTGCCTGAATTTCCTGTAGAACCATAGTCGTTCATCTTTTATGTCTAGCAATAAACCTGCCATTAATTTTATCCAATGAATTCTTCACCCAAGTCACAACCTCTTGCAAGCTAGGTTTCACAAAGTTTTCATGCTGATTTCTCTCCAATCAATTTTCAATATAGTCACTGATTTCCTTGTGCAAATTGTCTGTAAATGGCTTATTTATTGCAATATCAAGAGTCTGGAAATAGGCGGTCATTCCTGAAGGAATCATTATTTCAGCTATTCTTCTTTGTGCTAAGAAAATTCTCCATGTATTTAACACAGTATATACCAATTGAATTCCGAACTACCAGACAACTTTGGTCAATTTGCAAAAAAGTGATAGCATTAATTAAGTTAACTCATTTCCTTATAAACGTATGTGTGTAGCAGACTTTTTTAATGCCTGAAACATGCTCAATCTTATTTTTCTGCCCTTACTGATAATTAGAAGTGGGGCTTTCTTTCCATTCAGATGAATTGCCAATGTGCACTTTTGTAACCAGTGGAAGGAATATAGACTGATGAGCTACCCTTCTGATCAATTGTTATTTGAGATCTTGACCCATAAAGCCTTCTGTTTCATCTACAGCAATCATGTTGGAGAATTGATATTTAGAAAAGTCAATGCCATAAAAGATTTGAATGCTAGTACATATTTAATATCTTCAGTATCTTCCACCTTGAACAATATTGACAATTTTCATAGAGACAGTTCATATTGCTGAAGGAAGAGATCTATCCAATATTGTAATACGTTAGATTCTTCTGATGATATGTCTAATTATGATGCTATTACAAAGGGAAAAGCTTGAATATCAGCCCTGTGAACAATCAAAGCCTTTGCTCTTCTGTCAGCAATCCATTCATAGATGATGTCTTCCAACTCAGAAAATAATGGTTTCAGGCCTGATCAACACTTGCACTTCTTCGCAATGCCATCATATATCTGTTGATTGAGGTTATCATATTCTGCTTAACATTTTCAGACCATTCAGAAATACAACTTCCTATCTTTGCAGAAAGTTGAAAAGACTCTGGCCCCAAGAGTCCTCCAAGATTCCCTTCTTGTATTCAACAGATTGGCTCTTTCTTTTTGCATTCATCTTGTCTGGAGATGAAAATATTGTTCCCTTTAAATCTATTACAGTTACTATAAAATCATGTATTATGGTGAAAATTTTACAAGAAACACAATAAAAAATTCCAAAACATGAGTACTACTGATATCTAATGCGACTGACAATATAGTAGATATCACTTTCTCATCACCAGATGTTTACACATGTGCTGTGTCGGGCACTCTGATTGGTCATTTGGCAGCCTTTACAATTAAATGATCTTAGAGCTTCTTTATATAGGTGGAATGATGCTGCTGCAATTTTTCTGAAATGTATTTGCAAAACAGAGAAAGAAGACAAACATCTTTTTTTTTTTCCTAAGGTTTATTGTTGGGGTAAGGTTTATATTACAAGCATTCCTAAAAAATCTTGTTAGAGCTTGTTTTCTGGTTAGGTCTTATTTTCAGGCAAACAAAGTACTTCTGTATATCTATAAACACAATCAGAATCAAACAAAAAATATTCCATTTGATTGATATTACTCTAAAGAAAATGGAATTAAAGTTAGTTGAAACATATAATTTACCAAATGAAATATAAGATGCTATTTATAGTGTAAATAGTTTCAAAGACTTTAGTATTGACTTTGGAAAATATATCAAGTGCAGGACCAATAATATTAACACAAATTCTGGCAGATGGAATGGAATAAAAAGTATTTATTTTAAGATTGTCTGAAAATATTAATGAAAATCTAATAAATGTGAGTTGTTTTGCCCATACTTTGCACAATCTGGTGTAGAATAATTATCAGGTGGCATTGAATTCATTGCAGTAAAAAAAAATTCTACATTTTCCATATAAGTAGTTCAAACAGAAAAATTAAAATAATTCTGTGAAATCATTAATATCAAACATTTTATATTAATTTCATACTCCATCCAAAATGAGATGTTAATTTTGGCAAATCCATTAAAAAAAAATCACTAAATTGTATGAAGAGCTAAAAGCTTTGTTTTTATCTGAAAAAAAAAAAAAAAAAATTACTGATGTGATTTTTTTCCAAAATCCTATTCTAGAGAGTGTTATCTTTTATTAATCCATAACTTTTTATCTATTCTCAAAATAATATATAAGATCATTCATGTGATTAAGACATAAAAAGAAAGTAGATTAACACACACTTTATTGGACAAATATTTTTTAAAAAATCCTGATCTATCAGATAAAATCTTTGATATATTTGGAAAAAAAAAAATTCACATTTTAGTAAATTTGCATTTTATAACTAAATGTTGTTGTTTTTTTAATTAAAAAAAACACATCTGGTTTAAATAAGATTGGATTACCAATAGATGATAATATTTTAATAAATCGGTTCAAAACAATAAAAATCTCAAAATGGTTTGCCAGTAATTTTTGCAGTTCCTTCACATAATGCTATCGTAGAGAGAATTTTTACTCTTCAATAAATAATCAATGGAAGAAAAAACAAAACTAGCTCAATTTAGAACCTATTGCTTGAGTTGATTTTTTGAATCTAATGTCCCAACTTCTCACTGAAGAGACCCATAGGTCGAAACCGGTCTGGGGATGGGGACAATCCAAGATAAAAATGATTTGAATGCCTTCTCTTGTAGTAGCATTTATCATAAATAAAAAAAAAAGCATGTTTAGAGCTCATTATCATGCTCTTAATTTTACATATTTGTAAGTGCAAGCTATATATAAGTCATGTGACATCTGACTTTTTATTATTACTATTATTATTTTGCTGTTGGGGCTTTGGCTAAATTAAATGGCTGAATTAAGTTCAGGCCCATATGATTTTTTCAGTTGGAGAACTGACTTTAAAGACATGCAGATGTCTAAAAGTTTCAGATCTTCTTCTTGACAATTACCTTTTAGATAAATGCTTAGCTTGAGTTGGTTTTTTGAATCTAGTGTCCCAACTCCTCACTGAAGAGACCCATAGGTCAAAACCGGTCTGGGGATGAGGACAATCTAAGATAAAGATGATTTGAAATGCCTTCTCTTGTAGTAGCATTTATCATAATAAAAAAAAAGCTTGTTTAGAGCTTATTATCATGCTCTTAATTTTACATATTTGTAAGTGCAAGCTATATATAAGTCATGTGATATCTGACTTTTTATTATTACAACTATAATATCTAAATGAACCATGTGAAATTTAGTGATTAAACAAGGAGCAACAAAAAGCTATTAAAATCTGTTAGGAATAGTCTTACTATATTATAAAAAAATATTTATTTGAATTGAATTATTGAGAATGTGATCTGTACATTTTTGCAAATGTGATACATGATGATTTTTAGTTATGTTACTATTTCATGATACTTTTAATATTTACCCACATAATATATTTATGTATTTTTATATTGTTATATGATTCATTCATATTATGTCACAATTAAATATGTTCAAAGTAAAATTATATGAGAAGAATATTCCATGTAAATAATAAAAGAGAAATTTCTGGTGACATTGTGGTCAATTTTATAAATGATAGAAAATAAATGTAAACAAAAGAATTATTTTTTAATTGTCGTGTTCCAATTTTTACTTATATTGATCTGATCACATTTGTCTAAACTTCATATATGAAATAATAATAATTGTTATTTTTAATATATAATGAATCCTACATAATCTTTTATAATCTTAAAATAAAAATTTAGTAATTAAAGTTTTTTTTTTTAAATTTCTTGGAATGATTAAAGATTATCTTTTTTTTTTTTTAATCTCTTTAGAGAAGACATCTGTTAAATTTATAATAGTATTTACTAACATTTGTTTAAATTGCATGTTGTTATTAAATCAGTAACATGCGTTACAGTTGTTTCTCAGACAGCCAATCAGATTTTTAAACAGCTGTTTTTAAGAACGATCAGGCTTTTGACACACGACAGATATTTTGATAAATCTGTTGTGTATCAAAAGCCTGATCATTCTTAAAGACAGCTGTTTAAAAACCTGATTGGCTGTATGAAAAACAACTGTAGCGCATGTAAAAGAATAGCAACCGTCCAATTATTACTGATAATATTTACTGGAAATAGTGATTTAAAGTGCGTTCTCTGCCATTTTGAATTCTAAGGACTGCCTAAAACAACTGCTAACACATCAAAGAGGTAAATGACATCAAATAATCCACATAGGGTCACTTGGATGTTCAACAGTAGTTTTTGGTGGTCCTTAGAATTCAAAATGGCTGTGCACACTCTAAATGACTCTGATCAAACCAAGCTTATAATTTTGAAATACTAAAAGCTTACAACTTCCAAAATATGAATTTCACTACAATATATGCCTATACCCATATGTTAAATAAATGTAAAATTAATCAAAACAAGCTTATGATTTCAAAATACTAAAAGCTTATAACTTCGAAAATACAAATTTTATTACAATAATAAGAGTTTTGCACCGAAGTATGCAGAGAGGATGAAGGATGATTTGATGATATGAAGTATCATCCGAAACCAAGCTTATAATTTTGAAATACTAAAAGCTTATAACATCTAACATACAAAATTTTATTACAATATATGCCTATAACTACATGTTAAATAAATATAAAATTGATCAAACTAAGTTTATAATTTTGAAATATTAAAAGCTTATAATTTCTAAAATATAGCAGCTGAAAGAGAAATTGGTTAAAATGAAGCATATTAATTTTACAATTGGATTTTTTTTAACAAGAAAGAAACTCTGATGTTGCATGCTTCCTTTGTTATATATAGTTAGAAAAATATTGGGGATAAGAAAATATAGCATTGTTCACATTTAATCTCCTGACATGGATGTCAGATCTATACTTGATCACACCAGGTCCTTATGAGCTCATGAAATTGATATATGCGAACACTGCTAAATTTTTCTCACCTCCATATTTTTCTTCATAATGTCATGAGAGAAATGAAGCACATAACAGTACTCATTTTCTTAAGAAAAAAAAATTTGATTTATTAATTTTTTTATTAATTGTAAAATTAATAGTTTACTTTAGACAATTATTCTTTCAGCTAATGTTTAGATAAAATGTGATTTATTATTAATCGAGAAATTAATATGCTTCAACTGTTGTTTTTACTTTTATTCAACATTTATGTTATTTCAACATGTGGTTAATGACCTAAGTTATAAACTTTCAGTATTTCAAAATTATAAGTTTGGTTTGATCAATTTTATGTTTATTCAATATGTAGTTATGGGCATATATTGTAATAAAATTTGTTTAATGATGGTGCTTCGAACCGAGGTATATAGGGAAGGATATTTTTGATGATATGAAGTTCACCTAGGTCTCGTTTTACGCGATAGATAGGTTCCTCAGAAAACATGCGCAAACGAAATCGCGCAAAAATTGACGTAACTTACATTGAAAAAGGGGAGATGCAGTCTGTGATTTTTCAAAATTCACATAAAAGCAAAGCACCAACGTAAAATTACTTTAAAATTCATGCAAAAAAAAAAAAAAAAAAGGAAATAAAATATGACTAATAAAAAATTTCAAATTTGAAAAAAATTGATACAAGACAAACTTTTTTTAACTATAATATAATATAATCCAGCCCTTTCCATTTAATTGTTATTTATTGTTAAAACTCTGAATTTGGTGGTCAACAAATTGACCCAAATAATTCCTAAGTAGCTTATATTTATGTAATTTTTTTTTATTTTTTACCATTAGTTTTCTTATTTATTGTTTTTATGGTAGAGCCACAGTACATTGTAAGCATGTAACCTATAATAAAAAGAGGTTAAATGATATCCATAAGTATCTTCTTAGTGTGAATAAATTGTTATTTGAAACTACTATTTAATTTTATTCAAAATAATATATTTTTATGCATAATTTACAGTACAGTAATTTCCTTTTTTTTTATACACGTTTTAATTATTATAGCTATTTGCCAAAAAACATGTTCATTTGCAAACAACTAGCGCCAACTTCACACTCATGTTGTGTCAATGGTTTTCTGGTGACAACATAATAACTAACAACTAAAAATTAAATTCTTATTTTTGTCTTTAATTTTCAATTCTGTTTAAAAATCAAATTTCGTTTTACATGACATTAATTTCAAGTCGCCCTGTAAGTAATTTTTAAATTGTTAATTACAATTAAAAATCAGATTTTTAATTGTGCCCACTGCTATTACCGACCTTTTAAAAATAAACTTGTGGACACTAAATGATTAATAATTGATTACGTTCTTTTTTAAAAAGCAAAAACAGAATGTGATTTAAAATGCAAAATTAACACGCACAATGTTTGAACAAATTTACATTATAATCTTGTAAAATTTAATGTGTGTATACATAAAATGTGGAAATCATGATTTTAATTTCATTATTGCATAAAATCTTACTATTATAAAGCACTGAAAATATTAAAATTACTAAGATGAAAGTCGAATTCCAATAATGTGCTATTACTTTCAATATAACGTAAATGTGTGAAATTTATTATTTAAAGTAATAGCGCATTATCGGAGTTCAACTTCCGGTGAAACACTAATCGCGTAACTTCAAAATCGTGTTAAATAAGTCCGCGTAAAAAGAGACCCAGGGGTATTGTTAAAAAAGTAAAAATCACAAGTACGTGGTTTATTTACTTTTTTAATGTCTTTTTCTTTTATTAATTAATATATATATCCATTATTTTCTTTGTTCACTTAAGTATTTAAATTCATATTTTTGAAATTATAAACTTTTAAGTATTTCGAAATTTATTCGTTCCTCCCATTTTTCATATTTTGTTTATTTTAGTCATGTGATTTGATCAAGCATAGTTGTACACAATTTGTGCTTTACTTTTTAATTATTGATGTACACTGTAATTTTGTAACAGATAATCATATCATGACCATGTGTGGATTATTCAATGCCACTTATTGCTTAGATGTATCAGCTGTAGTTTTGGGCAGTCCTTAGAATTCAAAGTGGCAAACAGCACATTGTAAATCGATAGCCTGAAAATTTAGCTGTGCTTTTATGAGAAAAATACTAATCAAGAATTACTACAATAGTTGAATAATTTATTCTTGCAACAAAGTGATTAAGAAAGACAATCACATCAAATACAACAATGAACATATTAATTTATTATCTGCACCACGCTTATATATTTTCATTGGTATTTATTGTTTGTGTATTAATTCATTCAACATTAAATAAAAATACATTACTTAACTAAATCTTGAATGATGTTAAAATAATAAAACTATCCAGTATGAATATTCAAAGTTCTCCATTGTAATTTTATCTGCCTTTTGAAGATGCATTTTGCCTTATTGTTGAAACTTTTGTATCTAAGTTATTGTTTTAAAGAAATATAAATATTTATTTTTTATCACTTAAAAATAATCATGATTTCTTTCAGTGTTTTTGTTCACATATAACAACATCATATCAAGACTATTGTTTTTATATTTCATTATTTAATTCAAATATATTCATGCATTAAATAACAAATCACGTGTATGTCAATGTGAATAGAATAATTACATTATCAAATATTATAAAAGTATTTTGGTGCAACATTTTATATTCATGGCAATTGATAATGAAAATAAAAAAGAAGTTATTTAACGATTAAAATTTCAGGGGCAGCATATTTATCAATATTAAAAAAATCTAAATTTGTTTCTTCAAATGAATTCTGTTTCTTTTATCATGACAGAAATTCTGCCGATGATTCAAATGTTTCCTAAAGATCATTGAAATTCGAGAAAATACTCATTATAAAAATATAAATTTTTAGCATATATAAATGACACAAGTTAATTTAGAAATTATGCACATTAAAAAAATCAATAAAACTAATTAATATAAAACAGAATAGTTATTGAAAGAACACATTCAAATATGTAAATAATTTCATTGTGCAAACAACCACATGTAAATAAGTATGAGAGAAAAAGGAATGGTACACCATGAGATGACTCATGATGGCAGGCATACAGGCTGATACACAAAGTTTATAAATCTATTCTTTTAATTTTTATTTAATATTGTTTTAACTGCATATTAAGCAGGTGAAAACCTTAATGATAAAAAGGAATAACTGTATTTTAAGTTTCAAATTGTCAATCATTAATTCAAAACACTTGATTTCTATACTTTTCCGGAATGTCAATTTTTCTGAATTAATAAATCAATGATAGTGGCAAAATTATTATCATTATAGTAATTAGTTATACAGCAAGTCCACACAACAAAATGAAACTTTTTTTGCAAGTTATTCTTATGTCTTGCTCTATTTTTCAAAAATTCATAGCCTTTTCTCTTCTTAAGATCACCAAAGAACTTCTTTCTTCTGTCACTTTTGTATATAATTTTCCAACATTTATTTCATAATTCTTCTTCTAAATACAAGACTGAGTTACTGATCTTCTACATAATTTCATCTAAATTTTCCCCCCATTCTCCAGATTTACATATAGTTTTCATGGTCCACAAAATAATCTCCTGCCATTGTTAAAAAATCAGCTCAGTTATTATAATTCCCATTGTAATTTACACACAATTATGTACATACATATACTAACAGATTTTCCACATTCTTAAATGCCTTATTATTCTCTATAACTTTCTGCTTAATGTTTACTTTAATCCTTTAATGATTTATTTTAATTGCTTTATTTTTAACATTTGTTTTCATCCCAAACTTTATATAAACTCTGTCAACTTTATGCAAAATTTATTAAATTTATTCTCATAATTTGCAAATTCTGTCAATTAAATACAATGATCTTTCCTATATCTAATGCTAATTCCATCTGTATGAGAACAAATAATTTAGCAAATCATCTAAAAAAAAAAATAGACAAATACTTTTGTATTATAACCTTTTCTATATTTACCACTTCCAATAAAAAAATCCTTTTCTCATATAAAAATTTGATTCACAGAGAAATTGCTTAATGAAAGTTTTTTTTTCCAATTTATATTTCCTTTATCAATATATCCACAAAATAATCTAATCCACCTTTACCAAGTACCTTTTCAAGATTAATAAAACAAATATCAACTTCTCAATATATATTTCATTAGCAGTTCTTCCAGTCAAATTAATTTTGTTGTTTCTCTATTTTTTAAAAATCTAAACTGTTCTTCAGATCAGAAGATATCTAATCTATCATAAATTTGTCTATTCAAAATCACCTCAGTTTAATCATACACATTAAATTAATTGATTCAAAATCACAACTAAATCTAAGGGACTTACAAGTAATAAAAAAGTCACTTATTGTCTATTTTATTAAGTCATAAATAACATTACAAATGTCATCTAATTTTCTCAAACTTTATCATTATAAATAATTCAACTGTAATCATATCAATTCGGTGTTTTTCTGATTTCATCTTAGTTAAGAATTTCTTTCTTCTTTATTGTACAATTTATTTTATCCACATCTACATGAAGTTTATAATTTCCATCATATATATATATATATCAGTTATATACCAAAAATTATATTATATTAATTATATTATAATTAAAATTATATGGTCTCAAAAATTGGCAGCAATGAAAGGGTTTAGAGAGAAAAATGATAGGTTAACTTTAGATAAGGATGTAGCTTTAATACAAAAGTTGGAGGTTGAAAATGATTATATTAATGGATATAAAAAGAAAGATATAAGTAAATTTTTTAACAATAAAGGTGAAGATAGTACATATTATAATAATAAAAAATTAACTGTAAATAATAAATAGATTTCAGTTCCATATTGTGATAGAGTATATAAAGAGTTGGTAAGGGAAGAATTACCTGATAGTATTAAAATAGGATGGAAAAACAGTAATCATTAGGGAAATGGATATGTAATATAGAAAATAATGAGAATGATAGGGCAGGGTTGATGTATAAAATTATTTGTGAATTTTGTAGCATGATATATATTGATCAGACAGAGAAGACTGCATTAGAAAGAGATAAAAAACATGATAGGGCAATTATGAGGAAGGATATGAGATCAGGGATTTATGTACATTTTTTTAATACAGGGCATAGAATGAGTTGTGAAAAAAACATTCATGTGATTTAAGTATGTAAAGAAGTATAATGAGAGGGTATGTTATGAAACTTTGTATATACAGGAGAATTTCAAAAAATGTATGAATATGGTTAAAGGTTCTGTAAAGTTGGCTGGAAAATGGGTGTTGTTAGATAGCTGGAAGATTTAATTTAAGTTTGGTATAATTATAAGTAAATTATGTGTATATATTTATATGGATGATTATCATTCTAATTATGTTGGGTTTAAAATATTAAATATGGTTATATAGGTATGTAAGGAAAAAAGATTGGGAGATTTATGAATGATATTAAGGTATAAATGTGTGATTGTATAATGTAAATATATGATTATGATTTAGATAAATATTATGTATAAATATTATAATTGTTTTTATTCATATATATATATTATGTATAATTGTCTATGTATGTGATGAATAGGAAATAGAAGATTTGTTTTATCTTTGATATTGTAATGTAAAATGAAGCCTGTAGGTGGAGTTGCTGTAGAAAAAAAAAGAAATGTAATGTAACTAAGTGTATTTACATCTTGATAAGGCTCCAGTATAGGGGCGAAATCCGGGTTGGTGAAATTAAATATATTATTATAAAAGTTGTCTGATTAAATAATTTTTATTGAATTATTGTTTTTAATATATATATCAGTTATATGTTTTTCCCATCTTCCCATTTAATAACAAACCATTTTTATTTTTAATCACTACATCATTCCTTCAAGCCTGCTTTTCTATCCAAATTATTTAAAATTCAATAAATTAAATCAAGTCTATTCTTTCTTTGAGATTCTTCTATTTCCTACATTCCCTTTTTGATCACTCCCTTCTAGTTTTATGTGTTTTATAATTAAATTCATTATTAAGTTTTCCATCCACATTTTTACATGAATTCATAATTTTTCAATTTATTCTTTCTATCATTTTATTCACTCATCATTTTATTACTAATCTAGATCTTTTTTGTTATTTTACCTCTTTTATAATTTATTCCATTTATTCCAGCATCTCTTAAATTTTACTTGAATAATTCTCATATTTTATTGAATTTATTTTATCAAATGGCCTATTAATATTTAATCTTATTTTTTATTCAATGACTCTAAGAATTTATTTCTAATATTCTTCTTTATTTATCAATTGTTCTTTTTTTTTTTTTGTTTGTTTCAGTTCTTCTTTTAAAAAATAATCTGAGTTTTTCTATTATTAAAATGTGATTAAAATCTATATCAGCACCAAAATATGCACACACAAATTTAATAATGTTTTCATGCCTATTTGAAATCAAAACTTAATATAAATAGAATATATTTTAGGCATTTTAGTCCTTATCTTGTGATTTTTTAACTGTGTTCATTATTAACATTTTATTTTATCTACAAAAACTTATCAATCTTTCACTTCTCTCACCTCCACCTCATAAATAAACAATTTTATCATCCTGTCCTGTCTTATCACAACAATCCAAATTTCTATTATCATGATACAACTTTTTAGTTCTTTTCAATTTCTTCATACAAATTTCTTCTTCATCATCATTATAATGCCTTGCATGATAATCCAATGGTAAAATGGCAGATTCTTCAGATAACTTCTGTCTATTCTGGTGCTCAACCGTTTATAAACTCCAAAGCAACAAACCATTTATTACTATTATTATTATTATCATCATCATCATTATCATTATTATCATCATTATTATGCATATTGCTCTTCATTCATGCCTGAATAATGACTAGATCTTTTGGAGATACTGTAGCATCAATTTTTATCATTTACTAAAAAACTTATACAACAGCATATATACCATTATATAAAATGAAATGATTTTAACATTGAAATTTGATCATTTAAAGTATACTATTATATCTATTTCTATCTTCAGATTACAAAATTCTTATACTTTATTCTTTTATCCAATTATTTTACCTTTACCCCCATACTCATGCATCTGTAAAAATACACTCCCAGCTTTTCTAAATCCCTACTTTTAATAATTTTTAATTTAATGTTATTAAATAGACAACCCTAACCTTAATGTAAGGGCAATTTGAAAATGTGTATCTTTGCTATACTAATTTCATATTCATCTCTATTACAAAAATCTAATGACATTGTTTTCTTATATGAATATTTAAACTGTTTACTTCTTAAAGATTTACTGTTCTTACGTCAATCGTATTCTACTAATTAACTGTTTTTTTTTTGTTTTTTTTTTTAAAAAAACATTTGTGTTCATTTAAAAACAAAATATACACACTTCTACCTTGCTTTGTGCCAGACTTTGATGCAAGGATTCCCAATAGTGATTATCATAAATTTGTACCCACTATGGGGACCATTTTGTATGACTGATGATATCATAGGATAGTTATTTTGTTAAAGCTATTGCTGAAAATATACAATACAGAGTTTATTCATAATACATAACAGAGTATTGTATACAATATTTTGATTATAAACATAAAATAAAAATAATGTTCAGTACAGTAATTTTATTTAATTTTTACCTAGCATACTTACAAGATGATTAGTACTTCATTAATGACATATCCAAAGTCATGATTTTTGTCATTAATGACCACAAAAGCAAAAAAAAAAGTGTATCATTCATTATAATAAATAATCAAAATCACATTTTGATGACATAGAACAACCAAATATATTAATACAGTACTAAATTTCAAAATGTGGCCATTAGCTTAAAAAGAGTACACTTATGAATGATACTTTACTTTGGCAAGAATTATGATCATCATATTATAATTTAGTCATCATAATTGTTATTTTGAAAAAAAAATTTCATGGATTGTGCAATAAATAATCCAAAATTACTAAATTAAAAATAATTCTAACTCTATTAGCTCGATTTTAAAACATCATAACTTGTTTCATATATCTAAAACAATGGCACAACATCACAAATGCAGCACACACATAAAAAAAATTTCATTCATTATCAAACTAAAAATAAATTTATCACATACAATTAATATTTAATTTTAAATTATGTACAGTATGAATATTAGCTAAAATAATCAGTCAATCAACTTGGAATTAAAATCTTTATGAGTGCTAATTTCAATCAAATTGATACTATTATTGTAAATGTATTTTTGGTAAAAACCAAAAAATAAATGTGTGTATGATTTAATGCATTATGCAGTTAATAATAAATTTTGTACGATGAAAACGGAATACAAATAAACAATAGATTCATACTTTTAATATTTATTTAAATAGTCAATATCTCTGCTGGCACAAGTGCTGCACTACTCAAAAAATTTCTAAGTCATTTCAAAGAAAATGGCTATTGCCTTAATAAAATGTGATACGTCATGCCACAAAAAATGACTCAGCATATTTGTATGTAAAGTGCTATTTATTTAGATCTGCATAGTAAATATTGTAAAAAAAAAAAAAGCTTTAAATATTGATTACAATTATAGAATGCATTTGAAACATTTAAAAAAAATTTTCCCAAAATTAATTGCATGATTATGGTTTGGTAAAGTAACATTCTATAATTTGGCTACTCATATACTATTAATAACTAACAAATCTTTCTGGTCGCAACAGTGCAATCAAGTGAGATATTAGACATTACTTTTTTTAATTGTAAATAATTTCACATAAATAATAATAGACTATGAATTTTTAAAAAAATGAAACTTCAGTACGGGTTTTTTTTTCATTGTAATGATTAACAATTTTGCTGAACAATATAAAAAATTGCCAACTTCAAATTTATTCTTCCTTTCTCAGTCCATTTCTATGTACATTTGCACAGTGAAACTACACCCTTTTATTCTAGAAATAATGGGGGGGGGGGATTAAGTTTACATCTACATACGTTTTCATTTGAAATCATAGCTGCAAGAAATATTATTGAATACCACATCACTTATTCAATTTGTAGACCAAAAATTCAAGGTAATCTTCAAGATAAACTAACTTCAACAAATAATACAGAATTTCCTCGACACTGTGGATAAATACACCTATAAGAAATTGATGATGACAACATAGTACAGTTTTTGCAATCCACATAAAAGAATTAACTAACGAGGAATTATGCAACTGGATGAAGAAAAGAAAACCAGCAAGCCTCTAGAAAAAAATCTGCATTTCAAAAAACTGAATGAATCATTTCATATCACAAAGCTATGAACAGTACTTTTGAAGAATTTGTCCACGACTGCTCCATCAAATCCAAAAATGCTTTAAGTCAATGAATGAGATCTTTATTACGTTGTATGAAAAGAAAATCAAAGAAGCAAGTCAACTGCTTATTCAAAATTTTTCTCTAGAGATCCTCAGCCATTAGCACCTGATTTATTCCTTCAATAAAACCAAGATCATCAAAATATTTAAAAGGCAATGATAGATCCTTAGAATGAGCAACTGATGACTCTGAAACCTGGATGGTGGTGAGTGCTGAATGAATGGATTATAAAACAGAACAACTTTAAACTAAATGCGGTTTTTACAGTTTAAGTTGCATTACCTTTTATACATACATATTTTAAATGCATAATTCCATATTACACATATAGCACAGTTTACACATGCATATATTGTATATTACATTTTTTTTTAAAATTACTATTTATACTAGATTAAGTTGTTTGTCAATGCAATATTAATAATTTTTGGTATAATTTTTATCTACTGGAACAAGCTAAATTTTTTCCCATGGAAAACCATTACAATTTCTTGCCTTTTATATGATATTCTTTGCTTTACGATGAGTGGAGAAGCAATTGTCCTCCCTAAGCGAGATTAAAGTGTATTTCATAATACAATGTTTAATTTCCAACATTTAATGTATTACATTAAAAAAATTAGAGAAGCAGGAGTAGTATTCAATTAAATTTATAATAAAAAAGAGGGAGAAAAAAGCTTAAAATATAGTTAGAAATATATATGTAGCCATTAAATTATAACACATAATTATTATTTTAAATTTTGAAATAAATGTTTATGAAAAAATATACGTATAAGCCATTAACAATTTTTTTAAAATAATCAAAATCTTATGTAGATCAAAAAGAATACTAAATACATATTATTTAAAAAGGTGTATACACATATATAAAATCTATTTTAAAAGCTTTCCCCATAATTAAATATGCTTAAACTTAGACTACTATATAAACATATTCAAACACAAACTATTTATTAAATGTTATATTTATATATAGATAAAAATTAAGATTAGAATTAAGATATATTATTTAATGGTATATATCTATTTTAAAAAGTAAACTAAAATTTTCAAAATAAGCAAAAATAAATGTAATCTATGTAATTAAATGCAGCCATAAAACAGTGTTTCCACATCACATAGAATATATACATATTAAAAAAAATAGTTATTATAGATACACAGGAAAATATTATTAAAACTGAAATTCCTAAATCCAGAACTTTTTAGGATTTGGGAATTTTTAGAAGTAAAAAAACCTTTTTTTCTTCATTATAAATCTAAACTCAGATAAAAATTTAAATAAATATAAGCTTACTTTTTATGGTTTGTATATATTGAAATAAACCACTTCACTAAAAAACACAGGCTATGCATTGAAATACTTTATTATAAAGTGTATACATTTTATTTCATTAATACTGTAATAACACTTTAAAATACATATTTTTGCACTTCCATCAGTACATAAGTTTTTGATGTAACAGTAATTAAGCAATTAATACAATTCTGTACAATTTTTTTTAATACATCTGGATCTCGTTTTATGCGGATTTTTTTACTGTGATTTTGAAGTTATGCGATTCATGTTTCTTCTTATTATTTTTTTATGCGGTTTTCTTTTACATGATAAAGGAGTTCATATTTCACTATATTTATTAGATATCAAGAAATATAAATTATTAATAACTTATTTTGACTTGAAATACTTTTTTTTCTCAAAAATATAATGTTATATTAGCAGCTAATGTGAATATGGCCTGAACCTATTTAGAAACTTAGCTTCTACGTAAACAATCTACTTATACTTACGAGTATAAAAATATCGCAATAAATATTCAAAAATTTTAAATTTTGAAAACATATTTCATTAGATATAACAGAAATAAATAAATATTCTTTCAGATTTTTAAAAATAATCAGAAATTTCAAAGATTTTATTGATTTTGTAAACTGAAAATAATCTTTCTAGAAATGAAATGTATAACCTTTTTGTTAGGATGTAGTAGTAATTAAGCAATTAATACAGCACTGTGCAATTTTTTTAATGTAATAGAAGTTTTTGAATTACTAATGTTCAAATTAATGACAATTTTTTTGTAATAAAAAAAAAACAAAAACAACTAAGTCAGCTCATTGGTACACGTCAATATTTTTTGACCCAAAAATTAAAATATCATGTACATGAGGACAGAAATGATATTAAAAGAAAGGTAAAAGAGATTTGATTCATTATGTATTCTAATAACTTAATAAAACAATGCTTAATAGTTCCGAAAGTTGTAAATGTTGGGATTTCTATAAATTTATATTTATTTGGTTTTACTGATATTGAAAAATATTCGTGAAAATAATAATTCTGTCAAAAATATGACTGGGTGATAATTATATTATAATCAAGTAACAGTTAAATACTAGTTGTTATTGTTATTATAACAATTTAATTTAATAATAATAATAATATTTAAAATAAAAGCATTTTATATAAAAATTAATTACCCATCCTCCCCCCCTTTTTTTTAGTAAATGATGAATTTAAAACTTAGATTAATTAAAAACTTAGAACTATATAAAAATCTACTTATTTAAAAGCATTGAAAATTCAATGAATGTATAATTAAATTGAAACAGTAAACTAATATGTACATATTATTACTTGTTAAAGGAATATAAGATGTAGAACAAAGATTATACATGAACACAAGCTAAATATATATATTATAACAGTCGGGAAAGAAGATGAAATATCCAGTCTTACCGTATCTGCTGTACAGGGCGCCACTAGGCCATTCGAACCTAGAAAATTTATAGAGTAGACAGATACGCGCTGTTAAGATCACGACCGCCAGCCCTAGTCACTAGCTCAAGTAGACACAGAAACTTAACATATTTATTAAAATATATTTTTAATAAAGAATAATAAAAACAATCACTAGATCACTGTCAGTACTAATAACACACAAAAAGATTTTATTGACGTATATATAAGTAACAACACAAACTAAAAAAAAAAAAAAAATTATTATAAAAGAAAATTTATGTTTTATGTTTCATTATTATTATCTTCTTTTAAACTTTAATTTTTAATCTTAGAATGTTGAGTATAGATGAGCTACCCGGACGACGCACTTAAAAGACTTTCAAACATTTGATTCCAGGCTAAAAGTCTGCAGCCACACCAATGCTCGCTTCCAGATATATATCAGCAACCAATGCAATGTGAACATGTTAGCATAGAATCACGCCAACAGGAATGTGCATCTGAACAGCGTGATATTATTTGAAGAAACATGACCTTCGTCAGTACAGGGATTTACATCTGTCTGGTGAAGGAATCATGCATGTAATATAATAAAAGAATAACGCTTGGTATGGATGGGAGAGTGGTCTATCTTGCGTGCTTATCCTCCCAATCCATCAAGCTAGAATGGGTCAATGGCGCAGGAAATATGTCTGCATCCATTTCAATGGTATGACTACCTCTTTGGGGTCATGCATTCAATTGGACTCGTCGCCCTATGTGCTAACACACTTCACATTACATTGATGTAAACATCCATATATCTCTCCATGAGCATTGACACGACTACGAAACAAATAGTCCGAAATCAAAACCCCCTTTAAAACTAACATATTTAAACGAGTCTAGCAGCCATCTACACTCAACTAACTCTGAAATCATTTTATTAATCCTAAAAAAAAAATCTTTAGTTTAAGGTTTTAAACTCATTTTAAAATGACACATTGTATTTAACTTATTTTTTTTACTACAAATATTATTTAACCTACCTTTCTTTTAAATTCAATAATGCACAAATAATGATATACGTTTCTATTTTTAAATTTAAGTTTGCAATCACAAACCCCTACCCTATTATGAACAGATATTAAGCATGAATAAATAAAAGAAAAACAATACGAATTTTAAGAGATTACATTTCAACCTTTAGATAAGACTTTTAAAATTTCAAAGTTTATAAAAATAAAGTTCAGATTTGGTCAAAAGAGTAAGTCTATAATTCATCTTTAAAGGAAAATAAAGTTCGGAGATTTTAAATTAAAGAGTTTATAGTTCATTTTTATCAATAATGTATACTTTCCTTTCTCTGTGCTCGTTCCTTTGCGACGAAGATCTGAGTTACACAAGGGCCCTTTTCTTGCGGACGATGATGATTTATGAAGTTTGATGAGAATTTCTGCATACGGCACCAGTGGTTTGATCCTGGGATCTGTGAAGAGGAAAGCTACCTTTGGCCGGTCCGAGGGAAGCGCGATTAAACAAATTACATTTTTGGTAACAGCGACAATATTTATTTTAACTTTTCAGCAACAACAAAATGAATTCAAAATTCTAATTCTCTAATTATTTCTTTTGGATTTCTTTTTATAGTCCTCAGGCACCTTATCTCTGGAATGCACTGATCCATCAAACATATTTCATATCTATATTTCATTGGTTCACTGGGTTTGTCACCAAGTAGATTTTGGGTTTGTGGCTAAGTAGATGTTGGGTTTTCCACTGAGGTCTCTATCTCTGGGTGGGAAAAGCAAGTCTTTTGTTTCTATTCCTCGACTATTATCTCTTTCGTAATCATCTTTTCAATGGTCATTTTGCCCCAAGGATCTGTTTGTAATTTTTATATTTTTAAGATTAAAAACTCTCTTCGTTATTTTTAAAATTAAAAGGTTTTTTATTATATTTTATTTAAAGATTAGAATCTTTGTTTCGATTCTATAATTTTTTTAAAGCTTATTTTATTTCAATATTTAAATTAAACATATTAATAAATTAATAATTCGTTATTTGTGCATTTTGAACGTTCGTGCGTAACGCATATATATATATATATCTCGTGACAATACATATATATTAAATTTTTGGTAATTTTCTTTTGCTATATGAAGCAGCAAGAAAAAATCATGTCTGATCATGTTACTAGGGGGAAAAAATTGTAAAAACTTGAAAAATATTGTATAAAAATAAGGTATTAATTAAGTAATTTATTTTAAAATGATACTTAAAAAAAGCAAATGACTAAATAAATACATTTAATTTTACTCTCTTCAACATCGTATTTTACACAATTCACATCAAATCAAACTGCTTTATCTTTTTGTTCTATTCTGGTATAAATTTCATATTTATCATTTGATTGAAATCACCAAACAATTTATTTATTTTAGACAAACTATAATTGATACAGATTAAGGCTTAAATTAATTTTATTGCTTTAAATAACTTATAAAAATACATACATGTATATATGTTAGAAATATTTGAAATTACTTAATTAAAAAACAAACAAACATATACTTAGTAAAATATTTAATAAATAAATGAAATACACTTGTAAAAATGATCATTACTAGAAAATAATAAAGTTAAAATATTTATTTGAAGAAATTCCTAAATGCTTACATAAAAAAATATGAAAATATTTCATTGGTATTCCTAAAATTGTTTTTAAAACACAAAAGATTATTTATCTAAACTTCTAATAACTCGCCAAACAAGTTTGCCTCATAAAGGCGACATTTTGTTTGATACAATACTTCAGATATTTACTACTAAATTAGAATCCATAGCTAAAAATAAATATACAATAGGCACAAAATCTTACAATTTTAATATACTTTTTCTAAAATGGTGGCCTTGTGGTTAGCATAGCTGCCTTCCAAGCAGCTGGCCCGGGTTCGCTTCCCGGTTAATGCTTTGATACATGAGAAAATATATATATATAATAATGCAAATAATGTCCACTTATCATATCTTGTAAGCTATACAAATTATATTCACTATGCATAAAGGTAGCTGTTGTAATTTCTTAGAAATTATAAAAGATTATGGTTTGTCTGTCTACCAATTAATGTGGTAAACTCATGTCTTTTTATTTTTATATTAATTATGTGTGCATACAGACTATTTAATTTACATAAGCAGCCCATTCTATAACTTTTTATATAATAAATGTTTATGTAAATTGAAAAAATATAAACATTGCTATAATGTATTAAAGTGTGCTTACGGACATATATATATATATATGCATGTATAGACTAAATGATCCCCAATATGTATTTCTGAAAAGAAAAAAAAAACAAGTGTGTTCAAATAATGCCATACTAGTAAATTTGTAGTACTTTGTTATAATAAAAACTAAAATTGATTCTGCTTCTAATGAATTTTAAAAAGATTTTTTCTCATTTTTTTCAAGTATTATTATTTTTTTGAATTATTACTCCAGATTGAAAAGTATGATGTATTTTGAATTTTTTTTTGTATTTTCTGCAAACTTTGTGTATAGCAGACATTTTTTGATATGTTGAGCTTAATTTATTTAATTAATATATTTTTACACATATAGCTTAATGTATATATAAAATTTAAACAGAAGTAATACCTCTGAAAACTATGAGTAAACAGTGCTCAAATAATAAATATAAAGAACAAAATGGATCAATAAATTTTTAAATGAACTTATTTGATTCATCACATGATCACCATCTCTTATGCTAGCACATAACTGTTATTAAACAGGCAAAACTCTCCATACAATAGTGCCACCCTGTGCCAACCAGAGTAATCAATGGATGCCAGAAGACGTGCATAAAATCCCCATCTAGGGCTCTCAGATACAAGGCTCCACACTGACAAAGGCCACAAGCCAGAAACTAGTTTGGGGATATTGGATGAGTAGGCACTTGATGGGGATTTTATGCACAAACCTTCTGGCATCCATTGATTACTCTGGTTGGCATAGGGTGGCACTACTGTATAGAGAGTTTTGCCTGTTTAACTTATTTGATTCTTTACATTTATTGAATTATGAGTATTCTTTGTATAGTTTCCAGAGATAGTATTACATTAATGCATATTTAATATTAATATTCACAAAAATGACTTTTCATTAATATTATAATGTTGTCAAAAATGAGATACTATCTTCATCCACTACACATGCTATTGTAATTTTAGAATGATTTATGCTATATTTAAATCAGATTAATATATAAATTTTATTCCCTATTTATAGTAATATTAATAAATGAATGCATAAAACCAATGAAAGCTCAAAAAAAGGTAGTCTAATTAGGTCTGTTCTATTCTTTGCATAGCTTCCAAAAGTATCGTTACTTCCATTTAATTTGTGTATGTGCTTGTGTGTATATAAATATATGTAAAAGCACTAATTCTTAAAAATATGGTTAGTTTCAAATAAAGGTCAAAAGTCTGTGGAAATTATTTAATGTGAAGTAATAAAATATGGGCATTATGTTGGCTTTAATACAAGTGAAACAAATATTTTGGTAGATGTCTTAAATAAGATTAAACAAAGAGGCAAATTTCCCAACAATATATCTTCTTTGGTAAAAAAACAACAAAAACTTCCTAATCTATTTTCATTAGCAGCCGATATCCATTTTAACTCTATAAGAAAAAAAAAAACGATTGAGAGCCATGGCTATGTAATCAATCTATTATTCTGTTGAATATTAAGTTCCTGTGTGTAAGTGGCCAAGAGATTATCACAGCAATCAAATAATTAATATGAAAGTTCTTAGCAATTTAATAAAAATAAATACTACAGAAGTTCATACAACCTTATTTCTCTGAGACACCTATTTAAACTTTCAGTGGGACACTGCACTGGGATTAGACCCTTCTTTCGGAAATAACCTGTTGCCTTCTTTCTTAGCTCTTGTACTCCCATTAGGCTGCTTTAGCTCTTCTTCTGGATGTATTCCATTGCCTTCCTTCTTGGTTCTTAAACTTAAATTCGACTCTGCTGATTTAGATTTTGGAGGAAATTATAGTATGAGCTGCTATTGTTCTCTAAAGTATATATTTAATTAATATATTTTCTAAATTCCAATAATTATCTTTAAGATAGCTAGGTGGATTCATAATCTTTGAGGTTTACACTTTTTGGTTTTAAGGTTACCTTCCTCATGTTTCTATTGTATTTTCACCATCTGCGCATCATATATTTAATTCTTCTCTTTCTCCTGCAATCATGTCGTAAGTTTTATTTCCGTCACTGACTTAATCCTATATAGGAGGGTAAACTATGATTAGTTACTTGCAGTTTTATATGATTTGTATTGCAAAGGAATTGTTGTCCGTTTCTGATTCTATTACAATTTTATTTGAAGGTACTTTCATTATCATGCCTGATATCCACTTTTTCTTTAGGGAATCTCCGACCTAAATGTTTTGGCCCACTATGAATTCTTTGCATTTGCCTATCACACATTTTTTAGAATCAAGTTGTGGGCATAGTGATAGTTGAGTTCCTAGTTTTCAGCCTATTAACTTTTCTGCTGGTGAAATCCCTGTTGATGCTATGGGTCTGTCTGAAGAACTTCATGAATTTGTAGAGAGTTTGACTTGTTAAGGGCTTGCTTTAGCTGGTATATAGCCTTTTTGGTTAGTCTGTTTGACTCTGGATTATAAGGTGGAGTACAAATATGTTGATACTTGATTCATACATAAAATCTTTAAATTGTTCTAAGGTAAAGCCAGAATCTTTAACTGTTACTAGGCTTTCTGGAATTGCATAAAAAGCAAAAACTCTAAGACTTGATATTGTTTCATAACAGTCTACATTATAACCAGTTAGAATATGAAACAAGCATAATTAAAAAATAGATGTCCTCTGAAGGGTCCTTCATGGTTCATGTGGACTCATTGCCATACATGCTTTTACCATGTTTTCAATATCTTTGCATATATCTGATTACCATACATAGAAATATCCAAAATCTTGGCTTGTAATATCCTGGATGTCCATCATGTATGAATTTTAAAACCTATGGGAAACTTTATATCAGTCGATCACCTATCAGTATTGAAGCAGATAATCTGAAGCTCAGATTACGCTTCACGAGTATCAATAATCATGGTACCATCTAACAGAATTCAAAGTCTATCTCTCCATGCTTGTACACGTACTTGCTATTTACCCATAATTTTTTTTTTCACATGAATATTAATCCTATTTTGAATAAAAATAAATTAATGATTTGGAAAAGAAAGTGAATCAATAGAGTTGTGGACATGCAACGAGAGATAGATGTAATCAAAATATACACACTTTTAATGTACTAATAATGTATATATGAATTAATTGGAAATATATATGTAAAGTTTTATATATTTTATTCATCATGGCGGCACAAGATAACGCAATGGGTTGGGAATTTCTAGAAACATTACTATAAAATTTAAAACAAAGAAAGGAGGGGGAATTAATTAGTAGAGGTCAAATAAATCAAAAGTGCTATGAATAAAAGTCACTTTTCCATTAATGTACAATTAATCTATCTAACAGATCTTTATAAATACTAAAATAGAATGTAAAACAATCATTCAAGAATTTTTCAGACCGATTGCATTATCTTAAATTCCTTATGAAACAAAGTTGGGCTTGCTGTAGAAAATTAGTTATTGTACCAAAATTATATATCACTTCAGCCCACAAGTTCAAAGTGCATTGCAACATTCCACGGGATCATATAAATAGTGCAAAAATTGGATTGATTGAGGATTATTCTTTTGGCTTTTCAACTTCTTTTTTTTAGAAAGAGTTTTGGTTTAACTGATTTCATGCCGTCTGTTACCATAGACATGACTGAGGAGTAAAACCATCTTGCCTTTCCTTTGGCTGTTCCTGAGCCACTCTCTATGGAAATGCTTCTCAAACTTAAATGAAACCTTGAACTATTTACTGTGCCCTGAACCTGATCTGGAATACTATGCTACCTGCCATTAATTTCAAACCACATCAAAATAATGAACTGTTACACCAGCAGGGACTCAAGAAAGTATTACAAAGGTAATAGTGCCACCTCACATTTATCTTCTATATCTTATGTATATTCATTGTAACTAAAATTTAATGTAAACTAAATGCACATGCTTATAAAAGTAACTTACCTATGTAGTAATCTTTAATCCACTTTCCGTGATTCTTTATAAAACTAATCATATAATTCTCTATTAGCCTCACAAAATTCTTATTTTAAAATGGTGCAGCATTGATTTTCTATATAATTATAATATATATATTTCTTTTTGTTTCGTTCAAGTAATATGCCATTAATTTATTCTCCAACTCTGCAAATGTGTTTAAATTTAGCTAAGTCCCCTGTCATTAAAAAAAAAAGGAGCATCATTTAATTAATTAAGTTGTTTATTATAAAGTTGTATATCTGCCGGGTTGGAAAGATTTAAATGTTATTTTTCCTAGTATCTTATTGCGGTTTGGTGGAGGGGGAAACATTTCCCACATTAATAAAAGAAAAGGTAAATGATTTAAAATCGCAGATTTTGGGAAATTAAAAAGTAAAGATAATATATATGTATTTCACATGTCATTTTATGCTTAAAAATCACCTAAATTAATACTCATATATTGTATAATGATCTTCCAAGTATTCTCGGCCATGTAAATAAATAAATTAATGCTATTAAAAATTTTGTTTATCACTTTGTATCCAATCCAAACGAATGTTCAAGTTAAAGTTAGATGGTGTAGGGTGGAGGAGAATTGAACTCTATATTTTAAATTTATTAAAAGAAAACTACTAAAGCGAGAAATCTAACTTATATTTCAAAATACGTGTCATAATGGCCGTTAACTCAGCTTAAATAATTTGATCATACCGTCAAGAAAAGGAATAACTAATACCTTGGGTTAACTTTAAGCACCAGAAATAATTGTTATATATATATATTGTCCAAGCGTTGCTAATGTCGGTCTATTTCTTAATTGTGTGCTATTCGTCCAATGTAGGCATCGGGAAAATCCCGAGCCATTTATTCATAGCTTCCAGTCCATAATAGGGGAATAGACCCTGGACCTTGGGCCTGATTAATAATGGAATTTTTGCACCATCAGTGCGATCCTATTCTGGCTGAATATTTCTTCGTTCCAGTGACCGATCTCCGTAAATTTGGAGTGTGGCAAGACGGTCTCATATAATGCGAAACAAAAATCACACTTCCAATCGCTACTCTCATAAGCACACCATCGTATCTCGTAAATGAATTTCGTTAATATAAAAACAGCCCATACATTACCACTGCCATTACTCTATCTTATTATTTCTTTATTAAACCCTGCCTAGATAATTCCATAGTTTGATGTTGTGATCACTTGTGCTGAAACACACATATTTAATTGCTATTTCTGAATGTTATATTTAAGTCTATCCAATTCTGAATAATTAAAATGCTCAGTATGCCCTTCCCTTACATTCCATCAGAAATCTCAAATCTTTATTGATGTATAATTTTCTAACGCAATACACTAATCGCGTATATAAAATGTTGACAATCCATTCCCAGGTTAAATGATTGTTTATAAAAACTCATATATTTGCTTGTAACATTAGGCTAATAATAAATAGCGTATTATTCAATTAAATTACTGTAATCCCCTTTTACTCCCTTAATGCAATAATAAAGAATTAGTGGCATACCAATGAAACCACACTATTCATAAATGTATTGAATAAAGGTGTAAATGTTTAAATATATGTATAAGACGGTCCTGTAAATAAATGTATTCAAAGAATATAATATACTTGTTTTTAATATACATATAAAACTATGAAAAATGTAAATGTTGTAATGCGAGGCTAATATTAATATTTAAATGTAATATATATCTATTAATGCATAATATGCATATTATTAAATATATTTAAAATTTTACTCTGGAGTCATTGCCTATGCTATTGAGTATGCTTTCCCACACACATATATCTATGCACATTAGGTTTATACATACCTCGAAGACATAAACAATTTATTATTGATAACTATTATATAGATCTGGCCAGTTGCCTAATTAGTCTTTTTGTTTTATCGATGAGCTGCTGGCCAGAAATAATTAAATATAACTTGTATCATCAGTGTTGTTAATCATAAGTAAAAAGACCTAGGTTTGAACCTGTAGGGCAGAGTTAGAGAGTGTCCCTGACTTATGTATCTTGTACATGATCTGACTCGAGGTATTCAGGCTAGAATTCCAAGTCTGGATGTATGAATTACGCAAACTGACCAGTACAGTATGTACCTCTTATTTATCAATACTTGGTTTTGTAATTTCCAGAATGACACTGGGAGAATGCTGGGTCATTTATCTGAACATCCACTGCATCTCCAATTATGCAGTAGTTTATAACCATCGTCTGCTTTAGTCCATTTTGCTACCATTTCGCTATTCAAAACATTTGATTCCCACATAGAATTTGTGGAAACCTGTCCTATTATGATTTTTTCATTATCATCTGATATTCGGAAGAATGCATCAACATGTCTTATAAAACTGCCTTTCCTGTATTCAAGTGTATAATCACATTCAGATATTTCAATCCATTGTAGCATGCATGGATTCAAGTGATCAGGAAAGTGTTTTAATTTTAGAAAAATTCCCAGCAATAGTTTATAGTCAGTGATAACTGGAAATTCCTTCCACATAAATACTGGTGGAACTTTGTGATCCCAAAAATGATTGCTAAGGCCTCATTATTTAGTTTTGGCTGTAATTTCATTTTGCTCTTGACAATGTTCTTGAAGCATAAGCTATGGATCATTTGCCTTCATCTGTGAGGTGGCTTATTACTGCTACCACTATGTATTTTGATGCATCGGTGGTTACTGTTACTTTTCTGGCATTGGCTTTTTATCACTACTGAATATTATATGTCCTAGAAATTTAATTTCTGAAGTATTCCAGATACATTTTTCTTCATTTAATCTGGATCCCAGGTTTTCCAAGTATCTCACAAACCTCATGAATCTTACTCTGAAGTTTTCTCTCTATCTCTGAATTGGCCGTTATTAAAATATTATGAAAGTAAACACTCCATCCCCCAAAGTAGTTAGTCTATGCTTGATTGAAAAATATGTGGTGTAGTAATCCCAAATGGCAATCAGTTGTATGCAAATAGGCCAAAAGATGTAGTAAGTATTAAAATGGAATGTGGTGTTGAGATCTAATTTTACATGCGAATAACTCTTTCAAGTGACTAAAACTTTACACACACGTAGTACTGGATAATTAATTCTAACTGAGTTGACTTATATGGTAATCACCATCAAATACATATACTGCTGTCTGGCTTAGTAATGATTACTGTAAGTGTAGTCCATTCAGAATTTTTCATGGGTGTTAATAGCCCTTTATTTGTTAATTCTTCCAGTGCCCTGGTGTTTTGATCAGTATGCATATAGTACCCCCATAGTTTACACAGCATAGGTTTTGCATTCTCTTTCAGCTGTATTAGGACTGGTTTTGTTCAGCTTTCCTCTAGTTCTTTGTTAAACAATGACAGAAATGTGTTGTGTATTTCTTTCTGGATCATATTTTTTTTACAATAGTTATTTTAATGCCTGTAGGCTTAAAACAGTTTCTTCCAATTATAGGCATCATGTCCCCCTCTCCCCGAATAATGTATAATGGAAGATCGGCAATTTTACCAATTGTTTATGGCACAATAAATAACCCCCTCCCTATTTCAATGTCCTTTCCATTTATATCTTTTGCTATCAGTTTTCTTTTTTCTAAATTGAAAGTTTTATTGTGAAATTGCAATATTGCCTTCCAATATTTATATGCAATTAATGATATTCCAGAACTGGTGTCAATTTCCATGACAATATGTTGGTCAAATATTTTAACTGACAGCATTATTTACAGATTTTACATGTTTAATTTTTACTTGTTGGTTATTTCTGGTAATTGGTTTGTTTAATTTAAATATTTCCCCCTCTTTTCTGTTTATTTTTACACATTTCTGCCAATTGGAGGCCCCCCTTTTACACTGTTTTGATTGCTCTCTACCTGCTTCATGGGTGAGACCCACTTTGATTGCTGTTTTGTATGTGAGGTCACTGACCGTAGCTGTTCTCAGAGCCATCAGAGATGCCCCACAAAAATTGTTATAGCAGTGTTTCTTCTAAATAATTTCCAAAAAACAGTCCTACAATAATTCTTGTAATGCAATATCAAATGCATGACTTTTCTCATCTCTATTTTGTCTGTGCTTCTGAAAATGGAGGCATGCAACATGTTTAGTGGGTTTGGGGTAAAAATATTTTTGTTGTATGTCCTGTAATTTTGAATATTACACAATTCTTTGGATTTTTTAGGATTGCATATATTATTTGCTATTTGGATTACATTTATAGGCCTGCAAAATCTAAAAATGGCATTTTTTTCCTCATCCTTTTTGATATTGTTAATTTAAGTGTTTTTCTATAGAGCTCATATAGAGGCCATTCTAACCTCTATGCACATCAAATTCTCTGATCTTAACCTGTGCCATAATTTTGATTAGTAACATCACCACTGAATAATTTTAAAATTTCTGATTACTATTTTTCCTGATGTTTAAATACCATATTACTTCGAATATAAGCCACACTTTTTTTCCAAATTTTGGACCCCTAAAAAAGAAATGTGGCCTAAATTTGAAGGGAAAGTTTTTTAACATCTTATTTCTGTGGATCTTTATGGCATATATGCCCACAGTATTACAATCATTTCTTGTGTAGAATAGCGTGTTAGATCTTTCTTAATATTTTTGGGATTAATTTGATCAACAGCTTTAACACTCTGTCAAATTGCTACCTTTAACATTATTTTGCTGATTTTACTGGTATTTTATAAAGAAAACCATACTGAATAACTTTTGGAATATTTTTACAACCACCAAATCAATATAACAATAAAATAAGAGCCTGCATTCCAAGGCGCTGGTTGGTTAATTGTTGTTCTCTACATAAAAGATCACCTGCCAAAATTTTGCAGTTCCAATACTTTCCTTTTGATTTTTAAAGTGAAAACTAATGATTTAAATTTTTTTACATTATTTTGTCAATGTTGATCATTCTGATACTTCATTTGGAACATTATTTTGCCAATTTTATTATTATTTAATCAAGAAAACATTACCAAATAACCTTTAGAATATTTTTACAACTAACAAATCAATACAACAATAAAAGCCTGCCTTTCAAGGTGCTGATTGGTTGATTGTTGTTCTCTGCACAAGAGACCGCCTGTCAAAATTTTGACAGGTCGATAGCTTCTTTTTGATTTCTAAAAGTGAAAATGAATGTTTTAATATTTTAATGTTATTTTACCAATGCTGACAATTTCAAAATGAAAACAAATGTTTTAGAATCTTTTTTTCCATATTTTTTCCCCATAAAATATTTGTAAATATATAAATTATTTTAGAAGAAAGGTTTGGGTTATAATAGAAAATTTAGTTTTACACAAAAGCAAATTGACAAAGAAATTATAACATTTGGCTGCAATTTAAATGCATTTGGCTGCAATTTAAATGCATCTGATAAAATAGTGAAGATGAGAATTCAAGTTCGGAAAGTGAAAGTATGGTGTATCTGAAAAAGATTTGTAATAAATTAAATGAGTTTATTGTATTTATATTACTTTCATATTTAAGTGTATATATAGTTTAAATTTGTGAGTTACATTATTTTTCCAATTTTTTGGGCTTAAAATCCTATTGCAGTATAAATTCTGGGGTGGCTTATATTCAAAGTAATACAGTAATTCCGGTTATCCTAAAGGTTTGAAGGAATGCACAAATTTATTTTTGGAGCTAATTAAAATGTTCTTGGAAATTCTAAGCATTTGTCAACTGCGCCAACTATTGTATATTGAGTTGCTGTGTTCGAGTGGCAGAGAGGTTACTTCAGCAATAAAATAAATAATATAAATAATAAAGAGATTCTTAGCAATCAAATAATAAAAGAAATTAATACAAAAGTTCATACAACTTTTTAAATGTCCGAGACTTCCTTTTGGACCTTCTGTGGGGCAGTGCATTAGGATTTGGCACTTCTGTTGGAAGTATCCTGTTGCCCACATTCTTGGGTCTTCTAATCCTGTTAAGTTGCTTTAGCTCTTCTGCTGGACATATTCTGTTGCCTTCTTTCTTGACTTTTGAACTTAAGGTCGACCCATCTGATTTAGATTTTGGGGAGATTTATAGAATGAGCTACTACTGTTCTAAAATGTATACATAATTAATACATTTTCTAAATTCCAAAGATTATCTTTAATTAGAAAAAATCAAATTATGGATATAAGTAGTTTTTTCTTTATCAGATAAAATTTTTAACTTTCATTCTCTTGAGAATTTTTTAATTTGACAGATTAAAATTATTTTAACATTTTAAACTTACTTATTTTTTAAAAACTAAAATGTATATATATTGTGCCATTACAATTTAGTCACTAGCTAAATTTATAGTAATGTGCATGTAGGAAAATGTAAAACAAAATCATCATCACATTTTTATATAACAATAAATGAAGCTGTAGGGCATCCAAGTTCAAACCCTACAAGGTCCAGTTCTAAAAGCTTTAGATAGAAAGAGAGTGGGTCAACAATTATATGCTTTACTTGTTTGTGTGTTAATAAATCTCAAAAAGAGCAGCACACACATTTAATATTTAAATTTTGTTAAAAATTAAAGTTATAACGCATACGTATAAGCAGTGTATGTGTAAGTTATTTAATTGTTTTATATTTCAAATATTAAACACTTTGACTTTCTTTAAAACTAACCTATGCTTGATCAATTCTAATATCTTATTCTATACTTCTATTTTGCTTTTCTATAATTGTAATTGGGATTTAAAAGTTACAGATTCAATTAAATAATAGGGTTATAATTACTAAGCTAGCAATTATATTATTTAATGTTAGTTTATGAATGATTTGAAATAATGAAGTATGTGTGTACATTACATACAGAAATTTACATTTATTAAATATTGAAAGAAAAGGAAGGATTAAATCTGTCAAATTATTATTTTTTGTACAATTTTATGTTAAAAGAGGAAATCTGTTGAATCAGATATCTATTTTTGTAGCAATTTTGTTTTTGTAAATGATTGTTTGTCACTTTGGGAGCTTAAGATGGGTGGGAACTCTAATTTTGAAATTGTCTTATCTTAAGATCTAAAGAAGGAAGCTCAAAAATTTGAAATGGTACCTAGGTGTAAAAAAAGAAAAAAGGATTTAAGTCTATTTTTTTTTGTAAAACAAAAGTGTCTGGAAAAAGGATTAAACTTTTCAGTTGAAAAATAATTTAGTTGAAAATAAATTGGAGATCTAATTAAAACGAATTTGTCCAAAAATAGCAAGTGACGCTATCTCTGATTGGTTAAGTTAGCTAAAAATTGGATATAAAAAGTGTCTGGAAAAATCAATTGAAGAATTATTATTGTGATTATGATTCAGATTATTAGACTATTAAATTGAATGTTGAAAATATAAGAAATGGCTGGCTAGAAAAATTATATGTATGTCCCACCTTTTCCGGACCATCTGTGGAAGCTGCACATCATATAGGAAAGAAAAGATGTTGTGTCTAAAATAATATTCTACACCTTTCCACTGACCAGAGAAATAAGATGTTTTTAATAAAAGGAAGAAAGCATTCACCTGCATTCGATGAAAGATGAATTAATCTACCGATAAATATTAATCAAGTCCAATTAATTGTTCCAGCAACTGTTTTTACTCAAGAAAATTTATAACGTGAAAACAACTGCTGTATTTCATCCACTAAAAGAATCATGCTTGACAGGAAGAGAAGAAAAATTAATATAATGATTTCCAAATTGTCCACTAAAGCAAATAACCTCAATAGTCATCATCATCAAATAGTTATACACCTCAAGAAAGATTGTTCCCACGTAAAACGGAAATGGTAGCTGCAGAAATATAGACATTATACAAGACAAGTTTGAACCCTTGGAAATTCGCCACAAACAAAAGATCGGTAATATGACTTTTTATATCTATTTTCTTTATGATATCAGAGTCTTAATAAACATTTTAGCAATGAAGTGGTATATTTTATTTAAAGAACTTTTAAAGACTATTCAGATCGATTAAAACAAGAATGTCTTACTAATAATACCTTTGAGCTTCATAAATGATCTTGAATGTATCAAAATTATTTGTTTATTAATTTTACAGTTATGAAATATTAATGTGTAAAACAATTTTTTTTATGGTATTATGATTTTAGTTTTAACTAATATATTATTATTATTTTGGTTTTAAATAATATTTTGTTATTATGGGATAAAACATGCACATACATAATAATATTTTTATATGTGTATAATTGCGAGTGAATGTGAAGTAACAAGTAGTATTAGAATATTAGATTATTTTGTTTCAAGTTAAGTATAGCATTTCAGAGGTAGAAGAGAGGGGGAGAAAATAATTTAAAACTTGTTTCTAAAACTTGCTCTTTCAATTCTATTAACATTTTTTTTTAACATTCTACTTACATGTTAGATTTATAAAGTATGTGTGCTAATGAGCAGATAATATTTTTTTTTTTTTTGAAATACTTTTCTCATGGAGTGAAAATCATGGTCAATGTGATATCCAACTTAATACAAAATACATTTGAAGGGAAAGGGAGAAGAACTTGAAATTAATCTGAGAATTGTTATATAATCAATTATTATTGTTGTTATTATTATTCATGTCAATTTTCATGTATGTCTAGAAAATTTTATGTATATGTTAGAAATGCAGTAATAAATATTAGTTTGTTTTATTAAACGAGGCATATATATTTCATTAAGTGTAGTCTTTTAAGAGTGATCATTCATCATCATCAATGGTTGAATATTAGTTATTTAAGATATAAGTAAATATGCTAAAATTAAGCAATAATTATGAATTTCTTTATAAAATTAGTTTTATGTTTAGGCTTAGTCCTAGAGCTGTAGTTGAAACCCTTGTCATTATCGTTATTATTATCATCTTCATCATCAACATTTTAATTAATGAGCTGTTTAACTGTTTAAAGGCCATAAATAAATATTGATTTTATAATATTTAGTGATTTCTTAGTATTATTATAATCACATCCCATCATCTATTTCATGCAAGGATGAGTGAATTGCCATCCTAAATTAGTTATATATAATCTGAGCTAGTAAACTTATAAAAATATTGAAACACACTTGTTATGTTAAGATCTGAGAAATGATTTATGTCTAATGAACTCCACTGTGGTTTAAAGATGTTTTACTTTTACCTAAATATTAGTGCGTATAGTGATATGGCTCAAAAAGCAAAATCTCCCATTTTTATTAGAAATAAAGTACCAAAAAGGGGATTCAAACCCGGTACATGTGAAAGGTTATTAGATATAACCATGTCTAGATTCAGATAATCTAGTGGCGCCCTGCTAGACCATATTCACTTAGTATTTGTTTAAACATGCACTTAACATCAAACCAAGAAATGAAAGTGGAGAAGATCTACTACTGTCTGTATACCTGAGTTATATTTTATTGAATTACTAGTGTACTCACCTCACGTGATTTCATATACCTGAGTTATAATACTTGTTATTAATAATTTGCTTATAATTATTGATAGTGGGATATCTTGAGAAATCCAACGTTATTTTAAATATTATGATCTTATATATATTGTAGACTACTCAGATATGGTAATAGTTATTTGAAACATCTTTAATTTGTTACAATGATAGAAATATGTTTCATTTCATCTAATGACCCGTAATATGATAGATAACTCAGTCTGATCTTTGGTTTAATAGCCACTACTCAGGTTAAATAATTCTTTTCTTTTGATATAAAAATCTACAATGCATTTTTCGTTTATTAAGCTAGATATTTATATTGGAATCTATAATACTTGAAGCACCTTTAATTTTGTTACAATATAGCAAATCCATAAATGTATTTGCATATGTACTGCATACTAGTCTCCGAGTCTGATTAATTTATCATGCTGTAAAACTGACTTTTTAATACTATGAATAATAATAGCTATCCATTGTATTTTATTCTTTGCCATATCCTTTTGATACAATATCTCTGAAATAATTTTTATAACATAAAATAGGGTTGTCACATTTACGTTCAACTTCAACATAAAATATTTAATCATTAAACATGTCTATAGTCTATTGTTTCTTCATTCCATATTTTTTTTGGTTGTTTTACATGAAATATATATATACAATAAAAAGATTATAAATGAATGTTCCACTTACAGCATGAAAGGGCAAGTTTATATATAATATTTTTAAATAATGATCAGAGGTATAAGTATATTAAATCTAGACTTCTTTCATTTAGCTTCTAAAATTTATCAGTTAAAATGTCCAGTTAAATTTCCTTTATAATTTTTTTAGGTTATAGATTAAGTTTTTCATATATTTTTATTTTAAATATAACAAAATTAGATTTATATAGCATTGTTTTTAATAATTTTATCAATATTTTATACATTCCATCTTTTTCTAATTTCCGAATACAAACACAGACAAAAGAAAACCTCGCAGCAAAGCAAAAGAGGTATTAAAAAAAAAAACGGCTTGAAGGAAAAAATTAAAATGAAATCAGGCTATTAATTTCCCCGGACTTTTTGTTCTTACTAAGCCTCATATTTGTAATTGATTATTGGAAACTTTGCTCACTTTAAATCAAAAGGAAAAGAATAGAGAGTAAAGAATTGCCAGAAAGAAAGAGAAATGTGTGAGCTATAAACAAAATTAAAGATTTTTCCAATTGATTAATACATTCCAAAAACTGGGGCAAAAAAAAAAAAAGAAAAAGAGGGGAAACTTTTTTTTTTATATGATCCTTTTTTCGTATCTAACACATACATGCTTTGATAATATATAAATATTTCCACTATCACTAAAATGAATGGAAGGTTCTTTTTCTAATTTCTACTATATGAGTATTATCAATAGAATGGATTATTAATGAAAGAATAAATCTGAAGACTAAGACTGCCGAAATAATTTTAAAAATATAAATATTATCAATCTGTCAGTATGATGCTCGAACGTCATATGACCGAACAATTTACCATGCAATTACTTTTTTTTTTTTTACTATCTTCAACAGTATATACTTTTAATCATTAGCTAATCTTACAATACTAACCAAATGGCTTTAATAAAATACCTATTATGGAATTTTCAATTGCATCCATCTTCTAATAAAATAAGTAAAGGTAAAATGTGGGTACAATCAATAGTGTATGATACCTTTACGGGAAAACCATGACTTGGTATATGAACAATGCAAGAATATTTATTTGAATGACTAAAATCATCTTCACTCTTCAATTAATTAAGACAAGTTAGTTCTCTTCTTTTTTTTCTTTCAGAATTTATAAAATTGAATAAGTAAATCTAGTTTTATTCACTGGATAGAATAGTCATAAAAATCTTAGATTTACTTGGGAAATTAAAACTATTCAATCTTCTGTTTACATATGTAAAAATAAATTGACAAAAATCATATGCTACTTCTTTCCTTACTTAATTAAAGTAGTCTCTAATTAAATAATATCATTATTTGCATTAATAAAAATAAATAACATTAACTTATATATGTCATTTAAACTATTGCATTATTAATCTTTTCCCTTCCTCCAAAAGACTTACTTATTCACTGATTTTTAAAATTTAAAAGAAAAAAGACTTCCATCTCAGATATAAATTAATATTTTCCAACTATTATTTGAAATAGTGAAACCAAAGATTTGTAAGTTTTACAAATTGATGAACATGTTAACACAAACTTAACAGCATGTATGCAGATAACATTCTAAGCACTGAACCAAAATAAACCCTTAAACATTATTTGTGGTTACAGCAGTAGCAACCTAAATAATAAAAATCTAACTATATGCTCCCCATTTCATGAAACCAATTCTATTTTATATTACACTTATTCAATATTGCAATCTAAAATTATATTCAATATTTACTTTACACTCACAGCCCATCACAATGATTCCTAAAGATTAAGTGTGAAAAATTGTAATAAATCAATACTTACTTATAAATGGTAAAATTTGTTTTTATATTAATTATTTTAAATAAAAAATATACGTAAAACTTTTGGAATACTTGACCCATCTCATTGGATCAGAGGAAATAATATTTAGTTCTTAAAATATTTCTTTTAAAATTTATGCCACTAAAAATTTATCTTTTGGATGTAAAATTTGAATATTAAAATAAATCTAATAATACAGTTTGTGAAATTATAAAAGATATGTCAGGGTAATATGTTTTTATAAATCATTTTGACTCTAAATTTATTCAATATCGAATGAAATCCTAGTTAAAATACAATAAACAAGACATACACATCCCCTAAGCTAATGTCTTATCATAATTATAACAATAACAATATTATTACTAACCATAATAAAATACAACATGATCTCTTAAATTTAGAATAAAATAAAGAAGAAGCTAGGATTACACTCAGATATTAGAAAGGGATATAGGATTTGGTAACCATTATAAACATCTTAGAATAAATTTACATTAACACCTTCTAAATATAACTTAGGTTCTTGTACAAATTGAATCTTCTTAATTTAATAACAACTATGATCTTCAAATATAAAAATGTTGTAAAATGAATGTGTACAGTGATTTGAAATATGCAAATTGAATTAGTTAAAGTGATCCAAAAAATTGCAATACTTTATTAAGCAAGCACATCTTTCTTAGATGCTTTATTAATGCTTAAATAATTCAATAAATAGTGATTCTTGTAAATTTAAATGGCATGTACTCTTGTAGTAAATACATTAAATAATTGTGTGATATTTTATAAACATTTAAAATTTTAATTAATGTTTAAAAAGATTTATGATTGATAATTGGGATGATTTCTGATTAACAAGTGGAATGATGAAAATAAACGACTACAAAAAAAAATAACTTAAATAATAAAAAGTTTCATTTACAGCAGAATAACAACAAAATTTACAATTAGACCATCTTTAAATCCACATATATCAAATTTTTTTCACAAAGTTGCTGTGGCAAAAATTTATCAGAAGGGTCAAAATTAAAAATTGACATACTGCTTTATTAAGATACACTCCATTGGATTATCAAAAATAATCCATCATATAAAGTAACTTTTTGTATTATTTCATTACCAAACGTTCTCATTCATTATCTCACTCATATTATAATAATAACTATCATATAGTAGTGTCTCTTATATAAATATTTTGCATACTTAATAATATTAATAATAATGACAGTTTACCAATCCATCAATGAAGGAGTTATAAGGTTATAAGGTATATATATATTATCTATTTATGTCCAAAATAAACTTTAAAAACCAATTGATTATCATATTTAAGCTGACCAAGAATGCTCTTAGAGGTAAGGTAGAATTTCTCAATACCTTGATAAAACCACTAAAAATGCCAGATAAATCCATGGTTAAATCTTACACATGCTTTATTAACATATTAACACTAGGAGCAAAATCAATCTTCAATAATAAAGTAAGGCAAAGTAAAAATATGATAACATTGCTCAGAGGATGCACTTACTTTTGAGGGCTAGTAAAGGATCTAGGACTTTATCATTAGTCTGGGAAAATGAGAATGTGCATCAGGGATAAAATACTAAATAGGAATTGCCTTAGAATAAAAAGAGCCTGAGCTACAATTTCTAAAGTATATGCTATAAGCACACAAAAGCTAGCAGAACAACAAATAATAAGACCCTAAATGCTTCTATCCCTTCTGAAAAATAAGCGAGCAAAATTAATGATGGAGACTAACTACTATCCATAAAATATACTGGCATGTAAAAGCACTCCTAAATATAGAGAAAATAATTCTATTATCTATAACAAAATACTATATCAGCTAACGGATGTAAAATATGATAAACAAAATTAATTAATACTAAATGTGGTTCTATTAATATTAGGCAATAAATCATAAAAATATACATCAGCTTATTCAGCTTACAGCAACATAATATATCTTCATAAATAAATTACTCATATTTTTAGAGAGGCACATACTATTTCAAAATATGTTCATATGATAAAATATTATTCTGAGAACTTTAACTTTTAATATTTTAAATACATGACAAATAATATATGTATATCATAACATAGTATAAAATCATAATATAAATAAATTTAACTTTTTTTCCACCAAAACTAAATTATATTAAATAATAATGTCCTTCTGTTTCATTCTTGACCAATTCTCCATTACTTGAATATGAAGAAGAACATTGGCAGTAGCATCTTGTGGACAACACAAAATGTTATAATCTATAATATAATTTTAAAATGTCTAATGCATTTTTTTTTAGATATCCAGGGTAAATTCAATTTATTCTATTATTAAGTATATAAGTTAATGGCCATTCATTCAATGTATTCATAGATTTAAAGTCTAATAAATATTCGAAGTACGGCAGTAAATATATCACAAATCCTTAATTTAGGTTTACTGAATTAATCCATTGTGCAAAGTAATATAAATTAATATTAGCAATATCATATAGGACAATAAAATAATTCAATGATTATTATTTATTAGCATTGTTGAACATTTACAAAGAGAATGTTTGACTTAACTATGATCTTCAAAATGTCAGTGGTTTCCAGAACAATGCATAAAGGGAAGAAATCATTTATGAGTTTTATACATTTGTGCAGGTTTCATAAAGTTAAGGTTGTTTTAATTCATTAATTGGAATGTCATTATTGCAGGCAAGGTTTGGTATTTTCATTTATGAAGTAAACATTTTTAAAATTCACATATTTTATCAATTGAAGAGTTTGTAATAAATTAAATGTTATCACCCATGCTAAGAAAAATTATTTCTTTCCTCTTTCAATGGGAAAATCAAACAAAAATCATTATACAGCACAAGTAAACTATTATAATTGAATTATAAATTCTTTTAATCAATTCTATTTCTTTTGCAGAATTAATTATTATTGAACATCTAAAAATATTCACAATGTCAATTTATAGTTCTTATTTGCATTAGTTTTTATTCCATGTAAATTAATTCCAAATAATATTAACTAAGGACGAATATTATGAAGAAGCTATTAAGAAATTATTAGCATTTATGGTAATGTTCTTGCCAATAATAAATAGAATAAGATATTCCTTGGCAATTTTAATTATAATATGGACATTCAATTTATATCTAAAATTGACAATTGTCCTCCAGTCAAAGCAATAGTGATAATTTTTGAAATTTTTCATCATGGAAAATTTTAAAAGATAATATTCTAAATCCTGCAATAACAAATTATATTACCATTCCTTTGGAAATAACAGAGACTTCAATTCCTTTGGTGTTTCTGATCAGATAACTGTGTCTAAATATAAGCTTAGCCTAACATACTGACTAATACAAAACAAGTTTTAAAAAAAAATTACCCTTTTTTAAAAAATTAAGCAGAGTTTAAAATTCAACTGTTACAAAATTAAATTGAATGAGAACCTTGAGAAAATGAAGAGCGACTGGTGTAGAATGATGTCAGATATGTCTCAACTTATTTATACCCATGGTCATATGACCATTTTACCAGACTGTGTATTTACCTTTGAATTTACAACTCCTTTGATTAGTTTGAATCCTTGATGTATCTATTGCCAAGGAAGGTTGTCACTTAAAAATTATTTAATTAAAATTTTAACCTTGTATAAATGATTTTTTTTTTTCTTAGATGCTTGAATTAATTAAAAACACTTTCTGGTTGAATAAAATTATTAATAAAAATTACAGAATAACCAGGATAAAAATTAAAATATATAAGTAAAAATTTATTACATCTTTAATCAATGAAATATTAACACAATTTAACATTTATTTATTACAATTTTAAATCTAAACAAATATCTCAGAATAAGTTTTAAATTAAAATTATTTTAAGAATATTTAAACTAAATAACATCTAATAAATATAATATCTATCCACTTATTCTACATTTATTTAACTATTAAAATCCTAATTTAGTTACTAACTTTATTAATTCTTTTATAATAATTAAATTAATTTAAAAATATTTAACTAGAATATTCTGTTTTACATTCAAAGTTAATTCAATATTATAGCTTTAGTTTTAAATCAGCAAACCAAAATATAGGGTATGAACATGATTTCTCAACTTTAAAAAGTAATACAAGCTTTTTAAAAGTTTTACAGTTAAACTATAACTAAATGAGCATTTTAAATTCTAAATTACACTTTTTATCATTGACATTATTAGCTTTAAAAAATTTAAAGATGTTTAACATCTGAAGCATTTATTTAAAACTCATTATTATTTAAGATGTGTCAAAATTATTTTACAGCTAGAGAATAAATAACTTCTGATATAGCAGCTCTTATATGTAACAATTACAGCATTATAAAATATTCACAATAGTTTATTTAAAGCAAAATTAAGTTATATAATTTTTTAGGAGACTTGTCACAAAATTTTAACTAAATATTTAGCTTCTGTCAAGGCTAAAGCTTATATGGGGGAGGGAGGGATTTAAACACCAACTTCAATTAGTGTAACACAAGAAAAACTTCATCATTGTTACCACATGACTAAATATAGTCAATATCATTTTGCACATAAGTTAATTCATTTCTACAAAAGATAATTGTTTAATTACTTATTTTACATGGAAAAGGTTTTAGGCTGTGGGCATTGTAGGGACACTGCACTACTGTCTTAGTTAATTTATTAATCATATAGAATTCTTACTTTTCATCTTGTACTTAATTTTAACACTGATCATTATCATATTAATACTAATATTTAATTCAAAGGAGAAAAGTTTTGTAAAGAAAACTATCTTCATCTTGCAACTAATCTTAGCATCAATTAATATTATCTTACTAACATCACATTGATTAAAGGATAAATATTTCTTTAAAATAGTTTTCATCCTACACTTGATTTTTCCATGTACTAACAACTTCTTACTAATATTAGAAAAATCAAACAAAATAAACCTTTTAGAAATGTTTCATTTTACAGTTAATCCTATTGATTAATTTTTTATCAACATTAATTAAATCAAACAAAATGGATTTCTTAGAATTAATTTTCATCTTACAAATTAATCCTTTTAATAATTGATAAGTTACTATTAATATTAACTGAATCCAACAAAATAAACTTTCTAGAACTAGCTTTCATTTTATAATTTATTGTTCTGATAATTGATAATTTTCTATCAATATCAAGTAACTTACACAAAATGTATTTTTTTGAAAAAACTTTCACTTTTACAATGAATTTTCTTATTTATTAATAAATTTCTATCAATATTAACTGTATCAAAAAAATAGATTCCTTCAACATTGATTTCAACTTATTTTTGCATTTGCTAATACTTTCTCATTAACTTGACACTGATTAAATACAATAGATTTATTTTAAATATCTTTCATTTTGCAATTAATTTAAGCATCTACTGATAACTTCTTAGCAATATCAAATATACTAAATATATTATTTCTAACAACAGTTTTCATTTTACAATTAACTTTACTATTGGCAGATATTTGACCCACACAAATGAGATTGTAAGTGAAAGTACTTTTTACTGAATTTTCAATTTCCACAATTTAATCTATTTGACCATATTATTCTCAAGAATTTGAAAATTTATTTTATATTCTACATCCAACACTTTAACTTCTTCAAATATTTCTAATTCTTTCAATTGTCATTCTTGTAACTCTCCTAAGTTAGACAAATTACTTTCTAAGGGTATTATTGTTCTAATTAGAGGTTCACTTTCTTCTTTTTGAGAATCTTTTATTTTTGTAACTGGATTATCTACATTTAAGACTTTACTATCTCCAATTACTCCTAACCCTTTTAATTGCTACTTTTGGGACTCTTATGCACTAACAGAATTATTTTCTAAGGTAGTCCCTATATCAATTAGACAATTTATAGAAACTAATATTTTGCTCTCTTCAACTATCTCTATTTCTTTTAACTATTTTGTAACTGATTCCCTTGAGACTCTTCTGAACTAATCAAATTATTTTCTAGGCAATTTCTATGTCAATTTGAGGTTCTATTTCCTCTCTTTATGATTCTTTTACATCTATAATTAAAATTTCTAAAGACTTTATTTTCTTCTAGATTTATTAAAAGATTCTTTCATTTTGCATATATTTACAATACTCTTTAATCTGACTATTAATAGACTTTCATATTACTACTATGGATTTCAAATTTAGTATCAAATTCACTAAATTTAGTATCAAACTTATTAAGAGATTCTTTAATCTCTTTATTTTCATTACTAAACCTTTCAAATTTAGTATTGTATTCATCAAATTTAGTATCAATTTTATCTTGAGATTCTTCAGATCCTGCAAATATCTGGCTTATTGCTGCTAACATACTAGGAAATAACTCATCTTTAACCTTTTCCCCAATTAATATGTGGTTGTTTAGAGAGTGCAATCATTTGGCCCTGTTCTGAATCAACATTTTGAGAATCAGGGGACAATAACTCTTGGATTCCATCCAAATCATCAACATTTTCTTCAAAATTACTCAACTTTTTATGCATTTATTATGATTATAAACTTATCCAGATATAAAGATCTAAACATCAAGCATTTAAGTACCAACTCTACAGCAACAACTTTATGGATTAATAACTTTAAACATTCTAAACACTCAATAAATCATCTTAAAAATAATTTCACATCATCACCACTCACAAAAATCTGAAATGTTTTACCTTAAAATGGACTATCATAATTTAAAGACACCAATGAAGAATATAATTCACTTTATACATGATAAATAGTTGAAATAGCAATTGATAATAAGAAGGAATACTACTTTGTATTAAACAAATTGAAAAATTATAATAGGGTCACTACAATTAATCAAACCATCAATTTTCAATACAAAAATATATAATCATGGTATAAAATCATTACTGTAATCATGGCATAAAATCTGATCATCATAATAGATTCTAGGTGTACATGTATAACAACAAGACAGGCATAAAACTAAGATTTAATATAGTAAACTTACCAAATTAAAATCTAATATTAAAACAACATATGAATGTCACAACAAATTAAATGCCATTTTAATTGGTTCATTGCCAGGTGATTAAGCCATGTGTTAAGGAATTACACCATGTAATTGGGCCACATAAAAGGGTGCCATCTGGATCAACCCCTTACTGATCAATATCCCTATGTTGGGCACCATTTTGTAATGAATAAAGAGAAAAAGATCAATGATAAAATACATTACACATCATTCTGCAATAATAGTAATCTATAGAGAGAATACATGCACACAGGAAATGCAACAAATGATGATCTATTTCCATTCCAACTCCAAGAAAACAAAAAACGATTCTAAAAATAAATCTTGCAGTGGTTATACAAACCAATCTTGGAACCACAAATATGTCAGCATATAAAACATGCAAATTCATTTTTCTGATTATTTGATATTTTATGGTGCTGTGTTTTCTCAACAAAAATCTTTTTTTCTGAAATACTTCAACACCACACCTAGTTACAGTGCTCCATTGTAAATAGAGAGGATTTGAACTCAGACTTTCAAGCAACCTTCAACTATCCACACAATCTCATACTACTGATACACATGACTACACACATGTAGAAAAGATAAATAATCACCAATAGACATATTTCATGCTAAAACAGCATCCACCAGTTGGTCCAGATTACAATCTCTCATACATATATATATAATCAATGCTTAGTTTATATTAAGATAGCAAATCCTTACACTTTAATGGACAGGCTTCAACCTACTCCAACATCCAATTCTTCAACCATTCATACCATTGAAAATCTGATGATAGAATTCCCAAATCCTATGCTGATGACAATATTGTTGTCATACCCATGTTGACCTGAAGTCTACTTTTAATTATTTATAATACTTGCAAAAATGTTTAAAACCTGCAACTAATTTTTTCCCCTCTGTGCATTACTATGGAGAATGGTGAGGTTGCTGACAAGAAATTGGAATTATTATTTTTTTCTGCAAATATTTAATATATGCACTTTATTAGACGTACTTTATTATATAAGATTTACGTTACTATTGCAAATATGAATAATTCACCTAATAGATTAATTAAAAAACCTGAGTTCAAGTACTTGAGAGATATTTACTATAATATTCATAATTTACAACAATAAATATGTTTTAATGAATAGCCATGAACTTATCATATGATTGCTAGCAGAATTATTTTGAATTTAATAAAGATATTAAAAAAAATGCATTCTACATTTTGGTTATGTTATAGATTTAATATCTTAAGTAATGTTATTGCCCACAAGATTTGTTGCCAACATTGGAGAATGATTGAAGAAGGAAGCAGAAGGACATTATTTAATTTATTTATTTAATGGTAAAAGATTGAAATTTAGTCGTATTATGATTTTATATACTATTTTTCATTTATGTGCATAGCATTTTTATGTTGTATGCTATATTTTAAAATATTAGAGGTCTTGAAATATTAGAGGTTAAAGTTCCCAGAGTAATACTTTATCATATTTACATGTTTTGAAATACTATGTGTCACCCTTTTTAAAATATGAATAATTTATTTACAAAGGTATATTGTTATGCTGTAAGCTGATGTATATTTCAATGATTTATTCATGGCTTATTGCCTAACGTTAATAGAATCATATTTCATATTTGTTAGCTGTTGTATTTTTGTTCTAGATAGTACATTTATTCTCTTTCTATTTTAGAAGTGCTTTTATATGCCACTATATTTTAAGGATGGTAGTTAGTCTCCATCATTATTTTTGCTAGCTTATTTTTCAAAAGGGATGGCAGCATTTGGCTATCTCTTATTATTTGTTGTCTTGCTAGCATTTATATGTTTGTGGCATATATGTAGGCTCTCTATTTTAAGGCAATTCTTATCTAGTATTTTGTCATGAAGTGCATTCTCATTATTTTCCTAACTAGTGACTAAGTCCTAGATCCTTTATTAGCCTTCAAAAGTAAGTGCATTTTATGAGCTATGCCATCATACTTTCACTTAGCTTTACTTTATTATTATTGAAATTTTATTTTATTTGTAGTTTACAGTACATTTAATAAAGCATGGGTAAGATTTTACCATGGCTTTATCTGACATTTTTACTGGATTTATCAAGATATTGAGGAATTCTATCATATCTCTAAAGGATTCTTGATTGGCTTAAAATGTGAATAGTACATTGTAAATGTATCAATCCTATATTTAAGCGTTGCTAATTGTCTGGACTAAATATGATAAATAATTAATTTAAAAATTTTAAAGTTTATTTTAGGCATAATAGACAATATACATCTATCTTTTAATTCCTTCATAGCAAGATTGGTAAGCTAATATTATTATTATTATTATTGAGTATGCTAAATATTCATAGAAGTGACACTACTGACATAAAGGTTATTATCATTATGTGAATGAATTAATAAATGAGAACTTTTGACTAATTAACAATAAAAATTATTTTAATATGCTGGACTATTTTGCTTAATCAGATGGAATTTATTTTAATAAAGCAATATGTAAATTTTTAAATTTTGATCCTTCTGACAAATTTTGCAGAAGCAATATTGTGAAATTTTTTGGCTATGTGGATTCAAATATGGATTAATTGTAAATTTTGTTATTAATTTTATATAAATAAATATTTGCTGTATTATTTAAGTAATTAAATATTTGTTATGTTTAAGTAATTTTGCAAAGTCGTTTGTTCATATTACCACACTTATCAAACAGATATCATTTGACATCTTGATTATAATTTAAATACACCTGGGTCTCTTTTTACGCGGACTTATTTAACATGATTTTGAAGTTATGCGATTCGTGTTTCACCGAAAGTTGAAGTCCGATATTGCGCTATTACTTTAAATAATAAATTTCGTGCACTTACGTTACATTGAAAGTAATAGCACATTATTGAAATTCGACTTTCAACTTAGTAATTTCAATATTTTCAGTACTTTATAATAGTAAGATTTTATGCAATAATGAAATTAAAATCATGATTTTCACATTTTATGTATACACACATTAAATTTTACAAGATTATAATGTAAATTTGTTAAAACATTGTGCATGTTAATTTTGCATTTTAAAGCACATTCTGTTTTTGCTTTTTAAAAAAGAACGTAATCAATTATTAATCATTTAGTGTCCGCAAGTTTATTTTTAAAAGGTGAGCACAATTAAAATTGAAAATTAAAGACAAAAATAAGAATTTAATTTTTAGTTGTTCGATTAATTACTAATTACGTTGTCACCAGAAAACCATTAATTAACACAACCTGAGAGTGATGTTGGTGCTAGTTGTATTTCATTTTGTGAAGAATCTGATTTTTTTTATCAGTTTGCAAATGAACCTTTTTACCGGCAAAGAGCGATAATAATTAAAACATGTATAAAAAAATATAAATTACTGTAAATTATGCATAAAAATATATTGTTTTGAATAAAATTAAATATTATAGTTAAAAAAAGTTTGTCTTGTATCAATTTTTTTCAAATTTGAAATTTTTTATTAATCATATTTTATTTCCTTTTTTTTTTTTGCACGAATTTTAAAGTAAATTTTACGTTGGTGCTTTGCTTTTACACGAGTTTTGAAAAATCACAGTCCGTATCCCCCCTTTTTTCAAGGTAAGTTACATCTATTTTTGCACAATTTCGTTTGCGCGTGTTTTCTGAGGAACCCATCTATCGCGTAAAACGAGACCCAGGTGTACTTATAAATATTATACAAATATTTAAGTGTCTTTATTAAAAAAGTAAATGACATTTAAATTAATAAAAGTCATTTTACTGGATTATTTAAGAATTATTAGAACATCTAAGAAAGATGTATTACAATATATTTTGTCAATTTGGATCACTAATTAATTTGATTTGCTTATTTCATATCACTATGCATATTTATTCTAAAGTTATTTTCTTATTGGAAAATCATATTTAGTATTTTATGATGAGATTTAATTTTACAAGAACTAGTTCATATTTAGGGTTATGTAAATTTATATTAAGATGTTTAGGATCGTTAAAAAATCCCTTATCCATTCTTAATGTGTAATCCTAGCTTATTCTTTATATTATTCTAAATTTAAGAGATCATATTGTATTTTATTTAAGTAGTAATAATTTTGTTATAATTATGATAATACATTAACTTAGGGAAAGTGCATGTCTTATTTATTTTATTAACTAGCATTTCATTCGATATTGAATAAATCTAAAGAGTCAAAAGAGTTTATGAGATCAAAATCCCTGAGATACCCTAATATAAGTTGCAAACCATATTATTAAATTGATTTTAGTATTACAAATTATACATTCAAAGATGTTCTTACATGGCATAGATTTTCAAAGAACATTTTAATTTTTATAAGAATTAAATTGTTTTTATCTGATCAAAGCAATAAGATGCTTATAAGATCTTTAAAAGATGGATAAAAAAAAATAGTAGTTATATTAGATCTTTGCAGAAGAAGGAAATTTTATCTGTAACCTCAATAACATATGTTTACAATATTAAAATTCTTTTACTTATGCTAGAGTGAGTTGAGATATTTCATTCTCTTCATTTATTTTGTATTTTACTATATTTATTATAATGCTTCCCCTGAATATCTTTGATTTATAGAATATGTTATTGGTTGGACCCGCTGAGCTTAGCTATCAAGAGAAGTTTTAGTTTGTACTTAATATTATTTTTATTCGATTTCTTTATATATAAATATTACAAAATGACTCAAATAAGTTTTACAATTATTAATCATGATGAGCCTGATATCAATGACAAGTAAACAAACATAATATAGTTGGGCTATCATGTTGGAAAAGATTTCTCAACTTTGACTCCACTTTTCCATAAACAAAAATAAAAACTTGGCAAAGCCTATCAATAATCGTAACCAATAAATAAGTTATAAAAAATAGAGATGAGGTGCTTGTGTGCACATATATGTATATATTGCATACACTTTTTTATTATTATCCTAAGTTGTTATGAGCATTATCAACAGGCATCAAAAAATGAGCAAGAACAGTTTGCCTCTTTGACTGTTTAATATCCGCATCCTCATCTTTAAAAGACATCCAGCATACACTGCCACTTGTTTTCAATTTTTTATTGCTTTCAAATTGGGAAAAAAAAATGCCAATAATTTTCTAATTTTATAAAAAGGATTACTCCAACAAACTTTACAGAATTATGTTTCACATCTTTTCCTCCCCATCTTCTGTTTTTTTTTTTTTTTTTAGTCTGTGGTGTAACTACAGTTTGAATAAGCTTCAGGCAGTGAGCACACTGTATTCCCCCCCCCCCCGTTCCCATATTCATTTTTTTTTTTTTAAAAAAAAATTCAATAATGACAATAAACTTCTCCCTGTTTTTTTTTAAAATCCTTTATGACAGTTATTTTAAAGATTAAAAAAATAAATAAAAAGGAGGAGAAAGCACGTAACAAGTGGCAAATAGATGATGGTTGTTTATGTAATTGATTTTAAATACAGAATGAGGGAGGGGGTAGTGCTTTTGAACAGTTGAGTGATTATTTTCAATAGATTGGCAGTTAACATCTTTTAAAAAGCATCAAATTATTGTTGTCATTTAAAACCTTTTCATTCATAAGATATGCAACAAAGTACTTGTGAAACATTTAAATTTGTTATTATCCAACAATGTCACTTGTTAAAAGCTTTCCATTCTGAGTAAATTGCTGTTTGAACTCGGGCTGACTGCTTACAAGAACTCCCACCCATTTCACACCATCTGATATTCTGTTAAGATAGATTAGATGAGTTTTTTTTTTTTATATAGTTTAAAATTTCAAATGAATAATTCATATTAAATTTAAAACCTGATTTCTTTTTTTCAATGATATTAAACACTTTTTTTTTTTTAAAAAAAAAAAATATTATTGCTGTCATAGGTTTTCTTAAAAATTAAAAAACATATGTAAGAATCAAATCAAAACTACAACAAGTGACACTTTTTTTTTATTTAAAAAATTAAAATCTTTAATAATAACAAACATTATTATTGAAAAGGGCAATTAAATAATTTTAAATGCAGTAATAAACAAAAAGAAGTTAGTTCGGTGGAGAAAGCAACTTCCTGGCGAGCAGACAGCCAACAATATAGTGGCTTCTTTAAGAGCGGTTAGTTCATTAAATATTATATTTTCTTACGAGTGTTAGATCAACAGTGAATTAATTTACTAATATTCCAAAACAGAGTAGCTTATTGTAAGGGAAAAGTGTTGTTAGCCGAGAGGTCATCGCAACCGCCCCGCCTTGCAAGCAAGTAGTTGGTTGCAGACGGTTGTGGGTTCGCGTCCCGGCCGATGCTATGGCATATGAAAAAAAAAAGCTGATAGTTAAATTGTCAATTCGGAAAAAAAACAACACTCTAACAATATGAATTGGAACTGCAACATAGAGATGTAATAAAATGTAATGCCAACAACAATAAATTGAGCTTTTAACTGTTATTCTCTACTTACTCTACTACAATGGTTAATATTCAAGTAAAACAAAAATAATAAAACTACTGTTGTCACTAGTAGTGAAACTTTCACCATTACAAACTGTGTATTCTTTGTAAGGTCAATCCAACAGCACTCATGCAACTAACTGAATATGTTGAGCACTATTATCTTCCAGTTATGAATATCTATTTAAATATTCATTTATTAACCAGTAGTGGATAGCTCGTAAGTTAATTGTGGGCTGGCTACTTGGAAAAAATGGCAATAATTCACATTCAACTTTACTGAATTCAAAACCAAATAATATGTAATAAAATATATCAAATTAATGTTTTCGCTTATAAACATTTTAAGACTACTTAAAATAGCCTTCAAATAATCCATTGCATAGTAAATAATCTTTCAAATAGCTCCTTATAAAAGAGAAGATAGAGAAATGATTCACTAGGTTTAGCAAATTATTAGATAATCAAATGGCTTTATGGCTCAGGAATTACAAGAAGTTTGAGTGGTGATGAGAGTGTTTTCTATCCTTGTTTTATTCATTAGCAAAGCTGATTACAGAATGGTTACCTGTAAAAAAAAAAGGTAACATTTTATTAGATATGGATTCAAATCCAAGTCATAAGTATGACAACAGATGTTCTTCAATTCTACCATATGCACATATTTAAAATTGTTAATATTAAATAACATTTGAAATTACTTTTTTTTAAAAATGCCAATATTACAATATGTAAATACTTTTATATTATATCAAATGGTGAGATACTTGGGAAAGTTATGCAATAATAAAAACAGGTTGAGCCTTAATCCAGAAACTTTTAGCTCTCAAGTCCATCACTCAACTATATTAAATTGTAGATAGCTTTTTATATTAAAAGATGGGTACCAAGAAATAGACATTAGTAATCATGACTTTAAGTTTAAATTCTGTGCCAAATAGTAATTATTATAATTTTTTAAGGTAATTAGATCAAGCCAACACAGCTATTTCTAAAAAATTGGTTAATAAATGTCTATTTAGTTATTTTACCCAGAAAATAAAGCATAACCCCCTAAACATCTCTAATTAGAAGTTTTCTGGGCTCTTAAATAATGTATAATCCTCAATCCCTATGATTTAGTCCAGTGATAAATCTAAAGGTCAAGGTTCATAACTTGCAGCTCAACTCTGTTACTTTTAGTATTCAAATTTCATAGAAATTCCATATAATGGAATATTTAAGATCGGTACTTTATATTATGTCAAAATAAAGTTGACAGAAAAGGATTTATTTTGTGAGTGCAAATTCATAAAGGCAATAAAACTTTTTAAATATATATATATTTGATATTACATGTAAAAACTTTATAATCACATAAATTTATATTACATGTATTTGATATATAACAACACAAACTAAAACTTGTAGAATTTACCCTAATTTAATCAAAATTATTACTTAAAATTCAAATTCAGGTTTAAATTATCACTCAAAATATATTACAGACTCAACAAAGAGTCCTTGAACAAATACATTTTAATATACCATAATTACAATTTACACATTCTAAGATTCACGAAATTATTCTAAGAGATAATAATTGTCAGAAATGAGTGCATGCTGATTGAAAACAAAATAAACTGTAAATTGTATCACATCATGTAATATTGATTCACTTTTAGCAATGGTCTCCATGTTACTTCATTCCAAGTCTTTGAACAGATATTAAAATCTGCAGCTAACAGCGCACTCTATGTATACATTTTATAACACACGCAGAAAAATATTTTCATCATTTATATCATATCTTTGATACAATTAAATTTAAAATTTTTATATATTAAGTTATCAACTAAAATAAATCTAAAAAATTAAATAATGCAGATAAGCACATTTATAAGTAAGTATTTGTAATGTAGTCGAATCTACATGTTTATGTAACTGAATGGGTAGATTCACTCAATTAGTCTCTTTCTCACTCAAAAAAAAAAAAAAAAAAAAAAGCCAGAAAACAGTTTCTTATGATAAAAATTGATTACAAGGATGAAATGGATGAATAGAATGCATATGTGATGTTAAGTGTAAATACTTGTCTATACAAATAGCAGCAGTAACCAGTATTTTTCTTGATGTTTTGCAACCACAATGCCATTATAACACTGTCAATGAGAATTAGAATCTGATTTAAAATGACCAAGAAAAAAATTTTAATAATTGCAGCACTTCTGGAAAGTTAAATCATAAAATGTTTGGGCTTTAAATTCACACTTACTGTTTTAGATTCTTGCAATAAATAGTTTGATATAATTCTTTTCATGGATCCTTTGCTAAAAACTATCTATAGAAATCACTTTCTGACATAAGGTATTTCCTATATTAGAATCTCTTATTTATATTCTTCCCCCATAACTTATCCTGCATGATTTACTGCAATGGTAGAACTCTGGAACTCAAGGTCTATAGATCATAGCTCTGCTCTACTTACTTCAATTGCTCAAATTTCTCCTGAACAGTAAGCCATTCAAATGCCTATTACATAGTAAGCATCATTTTAACTTATTTATATAATAGTTTCAGTATACAACAGTTTTTACTTTCAAAACTAACTCAATTATTTTCACTTTATCATAAATGCACTTCACAGTTTCTACTAAGTTTTTGCATATTTGCTACCATCATTAATTTATGCTTTGCAACAATTTAAATCATCATTCCTGTGTGCACAATGCATATCTGCATTTTCTTTTTAAAGTAGCAGTCATTGGCTTCAGTTTAAATTATTGTAAAAAACTTTACATATAGAACATGAACAAGATCCACCATTCATCTTTTAGTATAGTTTCAGAAAACCCAAGTTTTGTTTTTCTATGCTAAAAATTAAAAATTTAATAGGATAATTTTTCCAATTACTGCAATTTTTTTTATTTTTTCTCATATTAAGTAATAATATGGTTTAATGCATACTGAAAAAATGTGTAAAAATAGAGTATTATTCCATTGAATCAAGCACTGTCAGTAATTTTTCCATGAGATTCAAAGGCTATACTTTCATGTAATTTTCTGCTAGTGGTTTCTCAAAAGTAATAGTACTGAAAAAATAAATTAAAAAGTCATCTTTGCCAATTAGTACAATGATTGTCTTTATTGCACATCTCCCCCCCCCCATCAGTTAGAAATGAGTTTTTACTACTGAACATTATTAATTAATGGATGTCAATGGATAATTTTATCAAGAGTTAAATTTTCAACCACAGATAAATATTTGTTTTTTTTTTCCCAATTATTATTTGATAAAAAAGTATATGAAAAAATCTCTTTTGAAACTAATAAATAAACTATCAAAGAAAAAAAAAGTTCCAGATGGGGTAGTAAATTTTTCTGTATGATAATAGGCATTCCTTGTAGGCCACTTATAGATAGATTAAAAGTTATTAGAGGTTTTGACCAAAAACAAAGACATCTTTATTTTTCAGGAATTATGATTTTTGTTTTAACATATTAGTATGACTATATTTTAACAACAAAAAATATATCATCATTCATTCATCATCAACCATTATCAATCCACTGCAGGATGAAGGTCTCTCCAAGTTCAATCTATCTTCTCTGATCTTTATCTTCTCTTCTCCATATCACCCCTACACATGTTCTTATTTCATCCATCCAACATGTGGTTTCTTTCTGGGTCTTTTACAATCTCTTGGAATCCAGTTTAAGATTACAATTGTCCATCTATTATCATCTCTTCTAGCAATATGTTCAGCCCAGCCCCACTTCAATCTTTTAATTTTTTCAATGAGATCAGTAATATCTGTTTGTTCTCTTACCCATACATTGCATTTTCGATCATTTCTTGCTACTCCCAACATGCATCTCTCCATACTTCTTTGAGTGGTCTGAAGTCTCTGTATTGCTCTTCTATTAAGTGTCCAAGTCTCAGATCCATATGTAAAAACTGGTCAAACACATTTGTTAAAAACCTTCCTTTTCAAACACATTGGCATATTTCCTTTTAGTATCAAGTTATTCTACCAAAAGGACTCCAAACAAGTTTAATTCTATGATTAATTTCATCCATTATGTTTCCATCTGTATTAATAATCTGACCAAGGTATTTGTAATTGTTAACTTCTTCTAGCTCATCATAATCAATCTTTATTTTCATATTTTGAGAAAATCGATTAAACATTACTTTAGTCTTTTTAACATTTATCTTTAGTCGTACTTTCATCTGATAACTCCTGCAACATTTCCTCCAGCTCTGAAGTATTATTTGCAAAAACAACTACATCATCTGCAAAATCTAAATGACTTAAATAATCTCCATTTATTTTCACTCCTTTAGCTTCCCATTTTAATCCACAAAATACTTCTTGCAGCACTGCTGTAAAAAGTTTTGAAGATATGGATATACCAAATATTAAAAATTAAAATTACAATAAAATTTACAAAATTATGCCTATTATATATATAAATTATTATTTTTGGGATTAAACCGTGTATTATTTTGCATTACAAAGTGATATTTCGACAAACTAGCATTCGCCATTGCCAAGGTTGACTTTTAAAAGAAAAATCGTTAGATTTTAAACAGTAACATGACCGAGTGTGAAATGAGAATTGAGATTCAACTTGAAGTAGTTCAGCATTCACAATATGAGGCTTATCAAAATGTTTATTTCCCTCAGTTTTTTCACCTATTAATTTTAGGTTAATATTAAAAGACAGAGATAAAATGAGAGCTATGAGGAAACCTCTCATTTTATCCCTGTCTTCTAATATTAACTTAAAATTAATAAGTGAAAAAACTGAGGGAAATAAATATTTTGATAAGCCTCATATTGTGAATGCTGAACTATTCCAAGTTGAATCTTATTTCTCATTGCGCACTCGGACACATTACTGTTTGAGATCTAACAATTTTTCTTTCAAAAGTCAACCTTGACAATGGCGGATGCTAGTTCATCGAAATATCAGTTTGTAATGCAAAATAATACACAATTAAGTCCCAAAAATAATAATTTATCTATATCATACAACCGTGAAAACATTAAATATAATATATAGATGACTACTGCAATGTAAATTTTAAAACTGCATACCAGATCTATAAAAAGAGGGTAATTGATAAAGTTATTAAGAATTTTATTGATTGAAATTGCCATGAGATAATATAATCATTCAAAACAAGTCAAAGTAAGGTTCAAATGATGAGTCAATGCAAATAGACTTAATGGAAATGTGTCACATATAAGATTACACACAGAGAAAAATACAATTTTTGTCTGGTTATCAAGCATACTCCAAGTGGTGTTACAACATTCCAAAAGAAAGTGCTGTATTGTCTGCCTAAAAAAAGTTTGATGTTTTTAACTGTCTGATACAATGATTTTGGCACATGTCAAAAGGGCTGAGGGCTGCTTTAATTCCTTAACAACTTAAATTAAAATGGGCAATGCACTTCAAATTTCACCTCACTAAACTTCTTCAGAAATGTGGATTGATGTGCCCAGCTCCACTCCATATCTTCCAGTGTAGATGCCTTGACTCTAAGATCTGAAAAGGATGAATCATGAATAGTTCTAATTAGTAAGTTATATTTGCATTTTTATTTATATGGTTATTCTTATACTGCATGGTTACTTTAATACAGTATATAATTATTTGTGAGCAATCACTTTGTAGTAATCACTTAATTTTATATTGTAGGTTGATTCTACCTGCCAATGAAATCTTTTCCACGAGGTAAAAAAATAAGATGGAGAATAAAAGTAGCATTATTATTAATAATATTCTACATTGCAGTAAATCAAAACTCTTTTTTTCTGTATTTTATCTGATCCATTTACAATCTGAAGATTATTTTAGATTTTTTCTTCATCGATTATACACATCTACACCTACAAGGAAAGAATATCTGTGGAGTTTCTAGAAAAAATAAAGTATATCAATGTCACTATTTTTTGATATTTTGGAATAATGATTTATCTTAATTAAAATGTGTTATATCATTTGATCGGAATTTTTATAAGGAATATCATGAACCCAGTTAATAAAAATATATTTGAAAATTTATCTATTAAAATTTAGAATTTATGAAAAATCATAAAAATAATTTTTAAAAGTGTTATTTTTTTTATTACTTTGAATATGCAATGCCTATTTTTTCAGCTTTAATATTACATTCCTTGGTATTTTATTTTTCTGATAATGTACACTAATTAATTTTTGCATGCAAACTAAAACTATCATAAAAACTGTGACCTAAATCAATTCTTCAAAAATCAAATAAGGCTACCATGATAGTCAAAAAGTTAAATAAAATTTTAATTTTTAAAGGCACAACAATAATACAATATCATGGTGAAAATGCTGGCACTGCATTCATAACAATGTCATTGCATAAATGCATCAAAAATATAGATTTTGCTATACAATTAAGTTATATATGCACAACAATCGGTTATAGTGGTCAGACTGTATGGTATATCTTAATATAATGTGTAATCATAATTTCTAAATTCATTTGAATCAGAAGTCAGCAACTTTTTAGGTTATAGAGATACTTTTATCTTCAAATTTGCATTGCAATGTACTACTCTTTTATTAGATATTAAAAGAAGATATTTTGAAGTATAATATTTTGTTATTAAGAGAGAAAAACAAGAGATTTTAGAAATTTTTTTTTTAAAAAAAAAAAATCAAACTTTAAAATCATTTTTATTGAATTATATGAACTGATTTCAAATTTTGATAAACTCAAGTATAATAAATAGCTCTCAAAATCAATAATTGTATTTTATAATATATATATATATATATGTGTGTGTGTCATGACTGCATTTCCAACTTGCCTACGGACCAAACTTGAAAAGAGACATTGGTATTAATGGTTAAATATATGTGTAATTTAATAAACTGAACAAACAAACAGCATTCTTAATATATTATTCTCTCAGATCATGATTACAGGATAGATAATATTTAGACATTTATTTTAAATACAGAAGCTTTTATTTTCTTAATACTATTTCTGCAGTTTCATAGACAATGCTTTCTTTTCCACATTGCTGAAAGAATGGTGTAAAGTTTTCAGAATAAAATGAGTTAACATTTCATTTACGATAATTGAAAAATTCAGATCGTCAATTACTGTGATGTGTTCTACAATTTCCATGTGCAAATTTTAATATTTTCATCTGTCATATTTTTATAAGCTAAAACTTGATTTTATTGAAATATCTTTTCCTGAGATTTATCTTTTAAAATTGTCTAATATTCCAAGTTGAAAAATTTTCATACCATGGAAAAATATAAAACTAATGTTAAATATAGTGGATTTGAACTCAGACTTTCAAGCAACCTTCAACTATCCCCACTATCTCATACTACTGATACACATGACCACACAAATGTAGAAGTATGCATTTTGTGCTGAACCAGCACTCATCAGTTGGTCCAGATTATCATCTCCCACACACATATATATAATCAGTGCTCAGTTTATATTAACGTAGCAAATCTTTATACTTTAATGGACAGGCTTCAATCTGCTCCAACTCTTCAGCTATCCATACCATTGAAAATTTAATGTTAATAAATTTTATTAAAAATAAATCACAAAAAATAACTATATGCACACCATTCAATTATGGGATTAAACGATTAGTTAGCGATCAAGAAACTTAAATATACTTCAATTCAAAAATATCATCTATACCCACTAATATAAAATGATTATAAGAATAAATTAAGTAGATAACTTATACTCACCTTTTATTATGCTTATAATTTTATAACTGGTCATTTTAATAAAAAAAATGACAAGAATACAATTAATAGTTATCAAAAAATTGTACAATCATATAACTTCTTTAATGAAAGATAATTAAACGATGTCATTTATCAATGTTTAGAACTCAAAATTCAGTGAAGTTATCTTTGAGAAATAGAGGGAAAAAGTGTCATACACTACACAAGTTTATAAATGTGTCACGCTATAGATAATTTATTTCTCTTGCCAATACAATTTTTAAAATGACAACATTACTTTTTTTTTCTACAAATTTTTAAAGTAAGTTATATCTAAATAATATTTATATTAAAAAAAAAAGATACATTTTTTTAAAAAAATAAATAAATTAATAAATGCTTTCAGGTAAGTACAGCATTATTAATTACATTTTTACACTGCATCAAAATGAATTATATTAATGCAAATTTATTTCTAATTAAAAGAAAAATTAAGTTTATTAATATAATATTAATTATGTTCTTAATACAAGTTTATAAAAACAAAATTGTTATATAGTAATATTTACAGTGCAAAAAGATTTTCGCATTCAATGCACATGTTTATGTGAGTGCATGCTTGTATAAATTGATCAACTTTAGAAATTTATATTTGTTTCTCATTTCTATTAATATTATGATTAAATAAATACTTAAAAACAAATAAATATGTAATCTAATATTTGCTTTGTTAAGAAACAATGATTACTTAAACAGATTTCTTCTACCTAAGAATAAGATTCTTCAGACGTTATGAAGAATTCATATTTTTACAATTATATATGGTTTTTATAGATATAAAGAAGGTATATGATAGGATAAATAGAAATAGATTATGGTTAAGTTTACTAAATTTGGAAATGGATCTTGTTAAGAGATTGTATGAAAATAATTACTATACATATCAATTAGGGAATATAGAATCAGTTAAAGTTAAAAATGAGGTGGGACTGAGGCAGGGATGCCCTATGTCACCTATTTTGTTTTTGTTATGTTTCAGAGAAATGGAGAGAGCAATAGAAGCACTAGAAAGAGGAGTAGAGATACTATTAATAGGTAGCAAGGGAGTATATACATTATTAGGTCTTTTATTTGCAGGTATATTCTAGTGCACAGAAAGTAGGAAGCTGAAGACATGTGCAAGGATGGGTAAAAAGATGGGGATCAAATTTAGTGAAAAAAAAAAAAAAAGGAATGATGATTAATTGATGGGGAAAGAGAAGAGAAAATTTTTTTATATAGGGATATAAAGTTAAGTGTGATGAATAGGTATAACTATTTGGGATATGTCTTAAATAATCAGAGAAATTGCTTGGGTAAATGGAAAAAAAGATTGATAAATGAAGCAAAGAAAAAAAGGGATTGATAAAGAAATTAACAATATTTTCATATAGTAAAAATAATGTAGGTAGAATTGTATGGAAAGGAGTGGCAGTAATGATGTGTTATGTATTAATAAAGGGCTGTTAGGTTACTTAGAAAAAGTACAAAGAGAAGTAAGGAGACATGCATTAGATGCAGATGTTTGGATAGCAAAGGAGGCAATTCAAAGAGAAATGGGAAGGTCAAGTTTTTATATGAAAGATGCAAAAAGCAAAATGAAAATGTTAACAATTTATGGATAATAAAAGAATAACCAAAGTAGTATTTAATTGGGTTATGAGTAAAGGTCAAGCAACAAGATGGATGAGAAAGGTAGTACAGTATGCAAAAATATTTGAATAAAGAATTTAGGTCAGTACATTTATACAAAAGATGGAATGATTGTGTTAGATGTTTGAGGATTATAGTGGCAAGGAATTGGATAGAAGAATAGATGCATTAATAAAAAATAAAAAGGTGGAGAGATGGAGAACTAGTATGGAGAGTAAAAAAGGTTAAATATATATAGAAGTAAACAGAATATTGGATGCGAGTTAAATTTACAATAATAGCGAGGAAAGTAGTTTACTGTTTAAGGCTCGAATAGGATCTTTAGCAACAAGCAAAGATACACATAGTAATTGCACAGAAAGTAGGTTATTGGTTTTTATGCTGGGTTTGGGAAAAGATAAGGGGGATTTAGATATAAAGGCCATAAGAGTTTGACAAAGATTATGTTGTGGAAATGGGATGGAGCAGGATAGAGAACAAAATATGGAAAAAAAACTTAGGGTGGGAAATGGAAAGGGAAATAGCTAACAGGTTTCTGTGGGCATAGTGGGTGGGAGATCCCTGACTCTGATAAAGGAGAAACCACAGTGCATTGCATTGCTAACAGCTATTAATAGAGGTACAATGACTGGGCTTTCCATTTTCTGGGATCTGGAGGTTTTAGCAATTTTCATTTTTGTTTTACCTTTTCACTAAAAAAAATAGCTAGATACTTCTCCACTAACCAATATTCGATCGGTTATCTAAATTGGTTAAAGGCTAGCTATCTGGACGAAAAAAAAAGATCCTCAACCTATATTAAAAGCTGAAAAAAAAATCCTAGCTTAGATTCAAAACCAGATTTACAAAGCTTCTATTTATTTAATGTAATATAGGAAAATATTTAATTTTTTCCCTCTGCATTCATTCACTGATGATGAGAAGAGATTTCAGCTAGTACTTACATATATGTACATTAATTTCTGTCTAAAGGCAGATAGAGGAAACTAGGAAATGACGTACTTTGATCATTATCAGTGGTGCTTTATTATTATGCCACTCCTTCATTACAATTTTTTCGACCATCTAAAAATATAAAAAAATTACCCTAAACTTTAATGAGACCTTAAATAAGCTAATATGAAGATCTGAGAAAAATAGCATAAGATTTTTAATAATTGTCTGGTTTGTATGTAAATAAAAATAAAAATGGTATGTTGTTATTATTATTTTTTGAAAAGGCATATACTGCCAAATAAGAATAGCATAAATACATAAAGATGCATAAATATACATACACACACAAAAAGCTGTAATTGCTTTTCCATTAAACATGAAGTGCCACATATTAACTTTCTAAATTGCCAATACTTTAAACAGATCACAAACATATTACAAAAAGCCTTTCTCTAAGCTGAAAAGGGAACCAGTAGAGAGAGAGAAGAGAAAAATAAATAAATATGTGAAGAGAAAAAAGAAATTAGGTTTGCAAATTAAAATGGCAGAACAAATTTCCAAAGAAACAAACACAGACGTGCTAAAGGGAGCATTTGCAATCCATTATACATCCAGTCTACCCAACCATCAAAGAGTTTGCTCATATTGCATTTTAAAATCTGAATAATGTTAATAAAAATCAATTGCGTTTAAAAAAAAAGGCCAAAAAAAAAAAAAAAGAATAATAAAAGCAAAGAGGAAGGGAGATGGAATAATAAATTTATTGTTTAAATTTTGCAATTATCATTCTCAAACAAAATCTTGAAATACTCATAGCCAATTTTCAATAAAAAAATTAAAAGTTTAAAACGTAAGGACAAAAGTCGTCTGTTATTTAAGACTTTATTTTCAAACCCAATCATATTTATTTTCTAAATAATAAAAATTATAAATTTCTTCTTTCTGTCACCAATCTTATCATCGTCATCAGCGGCCACTTGCAAACAAATAAGTGACAATTCCAACTCAAATAAAAAAAAAAGGCAAAAAAATATTTAATTAATAGTACATTTGATATGTGTTTATAGATGACTATGCAGAAAAATCCATTAATCACAAATATATCAATATGTAGAACATTCTGTTAATCTGATACTTGGTAATGCTGACTTTTAACCTAATCTACAGCAAACTTTTCTATTTGAAAAACACCAATACTTTATATCTACATTATATTCTCTCTTCAACGATATCTCTCCAATTAAAGCAATTTTAATATTTTTTTTTTTTTTTAAATGTCCTTGAAATAAATTTTAGAATGTATATAGTCTGCCCCCTCTCCTCTCAAAAAAAAAAAAAAAATTATCAAGTTTATCATAAATACTATTTTTTTAAAAAATTATGTTTTATTCATTCATTCATTTCACATATCTAATCTAACAAAAATGCAATTTTGTAACAGTAGATTCTTAACTAGAAAGTCCAAGAACATATTTCATTTTAAAATTTGATGAGGTTATTCATAAATGAAACTTTTCTAATGTAACATTGACAGGAATTCCAAGTCCTAGTTCCACATAAAAAATTTGGTTTAAGAAGATATCAGGGTAACTATGCTTAAATATCTTATTTTTTATCTTACTCAAATCAGCAACACCAGAATACAGTCACTTTAACATCAAAGTCCATTTTATCACATCATTTGAATTAAAATTATTTACAGTTCACTATAATATTGATATCTTGCTGTAATTTTTCAAGCAATACCCTTTCCCATCTTAATAAAAAATAATTTCTGTCAGTTATATTTTGTCCTTATCTCCAGAATGAATCTTTAATTAAACAAACTGATTCAGATAAATTCCAAACCAAAAATTGCTAATACAATAATCCAGCATTCTTATTTGGTAACACTCTCAATTAAATTACTTACCCAGTATGAATAGATTAGTTATCATCATGTAGTTGGCTGTCCATGAGATCATGAAGAATTGAGTACAATAGTTTTTTTTCTTTAAAACACTTTACATGACTGAGAATCAATCCAGAAATTCTTCTGTCTCAAATTTTTCTACCATTGCAGTAAACTTTTATGTGCAAAACAAGAGATTAATTCTGAATAGATTTTAATGCTAATGGTATACCAAAAGAATCAAGAATAAACTAACAACAAAATAAGTTCACCTTTTCTCAAGATTTTTTTAATCTGTCTTTTCAATAAGATAATACATATCTATATAAACTAACTAAACTAAATGTATTAAATAATTAATTTTAAAATATTTACCATGTGAAAATAATATATAGAAAAATAATAATCTGCAAGAGTGTGATAATAATATGATAATAAACCTCAAAAAATTGCTAATGCAAAAACAATTTAATCTGACAATCCAGAGCATAAACCAATTGTGCATTTTCAAACTTATCCATGAAATTATTAATTATTCTATTGACAAAGGACATTAAAAATCAATATTAAAATCTTAATTCATAATAGAAAGTATTTTTTATGCAAATTAGAAATATAGGACATATTAATCCATGGCTTCATAGATATTCTATCATTTTTATGTTTTCAAATAAATTATTTTATTTGCCTATCAAATATGATTTTAGAATATTCAGTTCTAATCAAATCATGTTTATAACTCTCTAAATTATTTTTTATATTAGTTTTAAATTTCTAAAGTTTTAAAATTGGTAAATAAAAAGGCTTTCACACCTGCAACTGTTATCAAAAATTCCATTTCACTACAAAATGGTAAATTTGAAAGTCTTTTTATTTAGAAATTTAATACTTTGCAAATTTAAATGTAATAGAAAAAAAAACAATATAGAGAATTATTAAAATGATTTGATTAGTGTTGGATATTCTAAAATCATGTTTGTTAAACACATAAAAACATTATATTAAATAATAGAACATCTACTATAAAAACATGGATTGATATGCTTTATATGTTTATATGCATAGATTTTTTTATTATTATGAATAAAAAATTGAATATGGTTTTTGATTCCTTTAACTTTAAAACGACTAATTAATTCTAAGTATAAGATTGAAAATGCTGATAAAGCACAGTTGTTTTAGGCCCTGAATTGCCAAATTAATTTTTGTATATAATAATAATAATAATATATTTTTGAACTTTACTACCATATTTATTGATCACTCTTGTGAGATATAATTTTTACATTTTACTATCATTTGAGTATTTTAATTTAAATAATATATATACATACTATATAAGCAAAGTAAAGTCACATGATTTTTATTCAATCTCACATCAAAAGTTATAAGTAAATTTTTTGATCAATTAGCTATTAAAAGTTGCAAAAAATCTCAAAAAAGAGAGAGAGAAAGAAAGAGACTATTTATTTTATTCGGGAAAAACCAGTGCAAACAAAATAATGTTAATATTACATGTCATGTTGCTGATGTAGATTTTCTCAAGTAATATTATGTATTTTGTTTAAGATTTAAAAAAAAATTAAAATTCGTTATTTCATGTTGAGAGAGAGTTTTTCTTTTACTAATATTAATAAAAATTGTAGCTGATTAATTTGTAAATTACTTGTAATGAATATGAAATAAAAATCTTAGCCATAACTTCAAACATTATTCAAAAATAATTGACAATTTTGTAAAAATTCAAAATTATATGATTCTAAAACCAAAAATTTAAAACAAAATCTTTCAGTATAATAAAAAATGTTTGCAAAAGCAATGAATAAAATAATTTCACAAACTGTTGCTTATTTGAACCAATTTCCCATTATTTAAAACAAAAAAATATTTCTAATAACGAGAAATGTTGAATTCCTTCTTTTGGCAAGGACAACTTTTTTTCATAAATTAAAATTGAGATTGCTGTCTGTTAAAATTTGGAGCACTAAAACATAATTATCATGAAAAGGGTAAACGATATTATTTCCGGGTAGATTATATATGAAATTAGTACTTCTATATATTGGTGCATATAGTGTTTCAACATAAGATTCTATCCTTTTTTTTTTTTTTCATATGTCATAGCATCGGCCGGGACGCGAACCCACACCCGTCTGCAACCAACTACTTGCTTGCAAGGCGGATGCGATGACCCCTCGGCTAACAACGCTTGACGATTCTATCCTTTTGTCTTCAATATCTCTCCATTTTCTTTACCTTCTTGTATTAGTTATGAGAATGGTAAAGCATGTTTGGGCAATTATATTTTTCTATTTTCAATTATATGTGAGCAACATTAACTCTAATTTTCTCCTTTGTTATTCTTGTCTCACTTTTTCCCCATATCGAGCTAGAATGGCTATACTCATTTATGAGTGGCTTGGCTGGACATGCGTTGCTGTATCTTTGCAATTTTATAAATAATATTATTGACTGCTTAATTATGGTATTTATTTATTACACAAGTATAAAAATTATACAATTATTAGAGAGGACAAAAGTAGAAAATCGGTTACTAAATATAACTTTGTTTTCTTGTGCACAAATGATAAATATTAAAATTATTATATATGCCAATGCATTGTTTATTAACATGTGTTTTATCATAAAATACTTCTGCAAGTTATCTCTTTTAGTCTAGTTTACTCCTTTTTAAAATTGATAGGTTTTTTATAATGGATTTATTATGAAAGCAATGTCTAAGCATGACTCTTAAACTAAATGTGATTACTATTAAATTTTTCTACTTTTTAAATTTCTAAGCAAAAAAATACATTTTCTTCTTTGACTTAAATTACAATATTTTAAATAAAATGCAAAATACCAATATCATTATTACTTTGAAAGAATCATATTTTCAAGAATTTTGCCATTAATTAGTTGAGAACAAGTTTCATCTTTACCAATTCAGAGTAAAAATGGTATTGTTCTGTTTGAAAAAAAAAATCATTAATTTACTTGATAAAATACTTTCTGATAAAATAATTTAAATAAAACTAAATGATATTCAAAGTAGATATAAAATTTACTAAACAATCTATCACCTACTTTTTTAAATATATTTATCAGTGATCTCCAAAAATAGAATTCAGAAAACTTACTTATGCTGATGACCTTGCTTTGACATCACAAAAGAAATCATTTCCCAAAATAAATAAATATGTCAATAAAGATATGAAGAGTTTGGATATCTTTTTCAAAACTTGGTCTTATTCCTAATCCAACAAAAAGAATCAACTTTTCATCTAAATAACAAAATAATAATAAACTGAAACTCAATTTTACTTCATGCTATTTAGTAGTAACTTTAGACATTATGCAGTGAAACAATTTTTGTACCTAACATGTAGTAAAATTCAAGTTATCAATCAGATGTAAACAATACAATTTGATCATACAGAATGATTGATTTTCAATACTTGTATGCTATCCATCTTGGATTAACATAATTTGCTTCTGTGAACAAATTATCTAGCCATTTTATCTTCCCATAAAAAAAAATTATGTATTAGTTGAAGAATGTTTAACAAAGACTTGATAACAATGTTGAACAGTGAATTTTTGTTGATACCAGAATGAAGAAATTTGCAACCAGATTAAATCACTTAATAGATTACATTTGAAATCAGTGTGTATGAGTCTGGCTGCATGGAAGCCTTTGCGTTAATAATGTATTTATACACAAATAAGCATTTATTTTATATAGCGTCTGTATACAATTGTATTTACATTCAAATATCAGCCTTTCAAGCTAATTGTGCAAACGCTTTGCGAGTGTTAATAATAAATGAATACTTTCCCACCAATACAAGATATAGTATTTATGCAGGAATAAAAGGAATTCTCTTATCCCTACAACTCAAATATTTATATATGAGCAAATCTGAAGTACTGGCAAAGAAAGCATGATGAACGGTCACTTTAAATTACTCTATATGATGTCTGAATGAATGAAGTTTCAGTTGGAATGATGTTTAGTAAATTCTAGACAATTTCATCATTGTCATTCATTCAGACATCGTATAGAGTAATTTAAAGTAACTGTTCATCACGCTTTCTTTGCCAGTACTTCAGATTTGCTCATATATAAATATTTGAGTTGTAGGGATAAGAGGATTCCTTTTATTCCTGCATAAATACTATATCTTGTATTGGTGAGAAAGTATTCATTTATTATTAACACTCGCAAAGCCTTTGCACAATTAGCTTGAAAGGCTGATATTCGAATGTATTTATACACAATGAAAGATTAATTAATAATGAGTCCAGAGTTTGTTTCATATTTAGTGTATTCAAAAATAATTATACATTAAAAAATCACATGATCACTTTTTCTTTATGATTATATAAGCTGTTAAAATAGTAACAATTTTTTTTAATCAATCACGTAGTCACTTCTTCTTTATACTTATACAAGCTATTAAAACAGAAGTACATTTTCCCCACACTATAGTGCCATCTAGCATAAGCTGTAGTAAACAACAGATGCTAGATGACTGGGCATCATCATCTATATTGAGTGCTTCCCAATCAATATCCCCAGACTTGTTTCTAGCTTATAGTTTTCATTAGTTAAGAGCATTGAATCTGGAAGCAGTGCACCTGGTCTTTGAATTTAATGCACCCCATCTCCAGCATCCACAGTTTACTTTTTCAATAAACTATAAAGCTATCAGCTAAAACTGGAAAACAAAATACTGTTTTCAATCCAAGGAAATTTGTCTGAATATTCATATAGATTTGAAACAAGTTCAGTATTGTCCTTGGTTTTTTAATAACCATAGCCATATTTATCCTTTGGCTAGGAATGGCATTAAACCATTAAAAACATCACATGATCACATTTTTCTTTATGTTTAAACAAGCTGTTAAAACTGTAGCAATTTTTTTCCGACAATATCATGATCTAGTGCAAGCTTTCGTAATCAATAGATGGTGTTAGATAACTGTGCATCATAATCACTATCCAGTGCTTTCTCATTCAATATTCCCAGTTAGTTTCTAGCTAATAACCTTTATCAGTTCAAAACCTTTTTGATCTAAAAACAATTCCCCTAGATTTTTGGATCAAATGCATCCCTTCTACAGCATCTATCTTTCACCTTTTTGCTTAACTATAAAGCTATCAACGGCACATATAAGCATAGAAAAGGTAAACATGTGATGTTTTAATGGATTACTACATATCCTAGCCAAAAAATAATAAAGGTGACTATGATTATTAAAAAAAAACCCAAGGATATTAAAACATACAGATAGCGGAAAAATTAGGTTGAATTGAAAAAATTAATGTTTTTCGGTTTGCGTTAATAGCTTTACAGTTAAGCAAAAAGGTAAAAGGTGAGTGATGCAGAAGGAATGCATAAGATCCAAAGATCCAGATGCACTACTTTCAGAACCAAGGCTCCTAAAGATCCAAAGATCCAGATGCACTACTTTCGGAACCAAGGCTCCTAAAGATCCAGATGCACTACTTTCGGAACCAAGGCTCCTAAAGATCCAGATGCACTACTTTCGGAACCAAGGCTCCTCAATGATGAAAGCCATCAACTAGAAACTTGTCTGGGAATATTGGGTGGGAAAGTATTGGAAATGAATTACAATGCACAGCTGTCTAGCATCCATTGATTACTAAAATTTGCAGTGAGTGAGACTATTATCGGAAGGGGGGGGGATCTTGCTACCATTTGAAATAATTATACACAAGGGTAATTTTTTAGCTTTTGTTTATTTGCCTTAATTTTAAATTAACTTTACAATATGAGTATAAAAAATTTTGGCTGCTTCAACAATTTAGTTCCATAATTTTCAAGAGTAAAATTTTTTAATTTAATAAATCCAACTTTTAGAATGGCCTAGTCGTTAAAAACTAGAAAATTTGAATGAAAAAGATCAATTAACAATAAGAAATGACAACAACAACAACAACAAAGCATTAAAATGATGCAAGGATATCCATATCTGTTTTATCATCTGATGATTTCCCTATTAGCAAAAAAAAAAGAAAGAAAATATGACCGTCTACTTGAACAAGGAATGAAGATAAGCCAAATGGTTTTGTATCGAATATAAAAGAGATACTTGTAATAATAGCTTAAATCCTGTGAAATTAAAAAGACACATGAGTCTATTCATCCAAAATACTGTAATAAAAATATTGAACACTTTCAACATAAATGTGAAGAAAGATGATTACATAAAAAAAAAAAAAAGCTTCTTTGTGTATATCATTATATGACGCAAAAAATGCTAAACCTACAAATATTTTTTGTAAAATATTATACATATACCATATGAAATTTATGTTTAAATTTAAATTGGTTTTTAGATGCAATTTGAGATTGTATAAATGTAAACAAACAACCCTATTTTATTCAGTTTTTTTTTTTTCAGTGGTAAAACTATAAAAATATTTTTTTATTTTTAAATATATATATTACTATTGCTAATACTATATATATGTAAACAAAAATTGCTATAATATATAATATATATATATATATATATTGTCACAACCACACTGAGCACAAATATTGGGGGGGAATCATGCTAATTTTGATAAAGTCAACAACAACAACAAAAAAAGAAGTCAATATTCCCAGATTTAAAAATATAAGACCCAATAGTATTCAAGTGCATAGCATGACCCAATGCAGGAAACATTAACAAAATAATAAAAAACAAATAAATAATATTTATTTTAAAATCTTACTATTACTGGAAAATGTCAGTTATCTCATTTTTGTTAAAAAGTTGGAAAACAATAAATTTTGAGTTTGCCAATCAGTTAACAAGAATGACTATGTATACATTGTGATTAAAAATGAAAACTCAGAGACTACACAACACAATAACATGATTTTGCATACGATCCAAGCATTACTTAATATAATTTAAATTCTTCGCGATTATAACAACTGGGGGTGAATCAATAAATCATAATGATAATAGATAATATACTCTCAATTCATATGGTGCAATAATAAAAACTTTATCATAAAGCTACAAAGTAAATAAAGTCAGAGATAATTCATAATGAATATTAAACAATATAAAAACTTCAAACAAAAAGGCAATATAGAGTCAGAAGCTATACATCCCAATACTATCATCCCCCACCCCACCTCTTTCTCCCCTCTCAAGCAAATATAAAAATTATTGGAAAATAAAACCAGTACGAGATGATATTAAATGTATTCCAATTCTTAGCAGTAATATAAATGATGATGAACACATTTTTTATCATTTAAAATATTTGTCATTTAGATAGATATTTTTGTTCTGGATTGATAATTAAAAAACATTTTTTACCTTGTAAAGTATTAAACGATGATTTTTTTCATTGTAAACATTATTAGTATTTAAAATGTTAAATTAGATTATATGTTGGAACATTTAACCTGGGTTAATATCCTCATTATAACAGCTGAGATTAGGAGATATAACATTCTGAAGAAGATTGCTGGGGCAATCAAAACTGTAAACTGCAGAAAAGGGTGGATAATAAAGCTTTGTAAAAGTAATAAAGTGGTTTGGTCAATTGAATATTATATAATAGTATGAGATAGTGTGGTTGGTTGAAATGACTTGAAAATCTGAGTTCAAATCCTCTAGATTTACAATTGGGCTTTACAAGAGAGCACTGACACTTTTATGGTTAAGAGAAATGTATTTTGGGCAAAAACAAATGTTTCCTTAACAAATTTCAACTTGAAGAATTTACCCTTTTTTTTTTAAAAAAAAAGGCCTAATATTTTTTTTTATTTATTTATTACTTTAGTTGACAAATAAATAATATTTTAAACATCAAATGATATTAGTTCATAAGGTTTCCTTACGTAGCAATTTTTGGAATTTAAAAATAGATTAAAATAATAATAGAAAAATAAAAAATATTCTTATAAATCCAAACACCTCAAGTTTAATAAAACAACTTTCATAGTTTGTGTTGAACAATCATTATAAAAAATGAGTGAAAGAATCTAAAAATGTGGGTTATTTAAAAACTTAAAAACTATTATCCAATTAGGACAACCAATCAACATAAACAAATTCAAACCTATATCCATGTTGACTGATTTCATCTTGGAGTTGACTGATAAAAATAATAATAATAATATTTTTTAATACAAAGTAATATATATAGATAGATACATACACTCACAAAATTTTATATGAATAAAAACCATAAAAATCAAAAGTGGCAAAATGTCTGTTCTGTAGTTCAAAATATCAACTGTTTCACTAGTCAATCTACTTTCTATAAATCTGGGCTTAATTAACTTGAATCAATTCTGAATCTACAAGTCTTTTTCAAGACTTTATATTAGTTTTGATTAAAGATAGGATAAATGAAACATGCTCATTAGTATTTTTTGAAAAAAGACACAGAGAGAGAAATAGAGAGGGAAAAAACCCTCAAATCAATGCTAAAATTAAGAGAACATCACTGTCACTTTTAAAAAAAAACATAGAAAGATGAACAGATATAAATCTAAAATTTAAATGTAGTAATAATAAATTACTGTGTAATCAACTCCACATTATTATTGCTGTTAGAAAAGCTGATAATAAAAATACAGTTATTAGACCAAAACTCTTCAATATAATATTAATAAAAAAAATCAAATTAATGAATAATCAAAAATACAATTAATTATTAATATATAAAAAACGTAACAAGTTGCAAATTATGAAGAACAAGACACTATTTTATTATCATAAGAGTTAATGCCTTATTTAATGTTTAGAATTGATTTTTGAAATCTAAATGTGTATATTACAATATATATATAAACAACTTATTATTATTAATAATAAAATTATCATAGTATTAAACATAATGGTCATCAGAGTAATAAAATTATTTACCAAAAATTATCTCTAAATGAATGTCTAATTCAATCATTTTAATTATGTATAAAATTTGATACATGCAATATATATTGTTTTCCTGAAGATTTGTGATGATTTGTATTCTAGTTGTATTTATATACTAGATTATTTCCATCAAGTACTGAATATCTTAAGAAAAATATAACTTAAATAAAATAAAACATTTCAAATACATTCAACTGTTAGTATATGCATACAGGTTAGTATAGGCATAATGTTTTGAGATGTATTTGACCAGTGACAGTACTAGCATGGAAATCAAATCTGGACCCTTAGATTCTTGAATATTGAATTTTAAGATAATACTATAACCAACTGAGCCATTTTACCAAAGGCAATAATCAGAAATTTCATATACTTATCTATGAGATTCCTCTTGATCTTTCACTTTTTCTTAAGAGCAAAGTTGATTAGTGGTTTCCATATATTAAGTATAGTCACACTAGATTGACTTATAGGGTTATCCACCACTGTCATGTGGGTAGCTTCTTTAATTTCTTTTCTTCTCTATCCAATGTTTTTGTATTTTCACAATTAAACATAGTCTGCTATCTTAGAGACATCTGTTTTCTCTCTTTTAAGTATCAGTTTGTGTTCTTGCAATCACTTTTTTTTGTTTTTCATCTTTTTAAATTTAGGTTTTGTAAATGTTAGAACTTCCTGTACTGTGGCATGGTTCTGGAAAGATGTTCTGATGTTATACTGATTGTAGATTTTCCTTAATTTGTCTAGTATTTTTGGTATGCAAGGATAAACTACTACACCAATAATTTTTTTTCTTGTGATGGTTTTTTTTTTTTTGTTATCTATTTAAGGTTTTCCTAATAACAGCTGATGGATAACCATTTTTTATAAAAGTTTGTTCTATATAGATCTTTTCTTTTTTCAAATCATGATTTCTCAACAAACTACTTTTGTTCTGTTCCATAGTAATAGTAGAATTCCATGTTTTGTGTTTCTGGCCTGATTGGAAGTATATATTAAGTATTTTTCTGTATGTGTAGACTTTCTGTAAACTGCATTATATATATATATATATATTGTAACATTTTCCACGTTTTAGTTGACTCTGGTAGGCCTTCTTTTTATACACTATAAAGTAAAAGTTAATCAAGCTATGGATAAAAAAATATCTTATTCGTATTTCTAAAAACAGCTATATTTCCTGATTAACTGGCCTACTAATTATTGCAACCGGAATTGCCAATGAAGTTAAGTTTTAATTTATAAGAGGGCGCCACAGTCAATAGACTCCTAACTTCCTCGCATCCCATAATTTTGATGCAAGTAAGTAAAAAGATCGGGGTTATAATGTCCCGTAACTTTATTTATTTTTTTAGAGAATATTATTCCCGGAGCTTAGTCATCAAATATTGGCAAAGGTAAATTATACCCTCGAATCCTAATAAACTAACATTAATAAATTTAATAACTATCATTAATAACACACAATGAATAATTGATATTAGAAAAAAATATTTTTATTCTAACAAAATAAAATATTAAAAACACATTACTAATTAATTGGAAAGACTACAAGTACGCTAATCCAGACATTAAATCAAGTAACTAAAACAATTTAATAATTAAAGTTCACTTAAGTTTCTTCTTTGAATGATAATTCTGCAAATGTCTCTATTATTAGTAATATTATAATCTTATAGAAAGAATTGTTTGCACACAATTTAGTCACAATTGGGATATGAATAATCTTACCAGTAAGTTTTGTAGTACGCGTTTTGAAGAGTTCATTGAAGTTAACTAGTTTCTTTCTGTCGACATTTTTGTAGATTCTTAGCCTGTCCTAATGGCTAGACTCGACAGTTTTTCTACTTGGCCTATACGATGAAAGATATCTATAAAAACATCAGTTCTACTCTGCATGATGATCCACTTCAGCATATGAGCAATAGTGGTCTTGCATATGAGTAGTCCAGGATAGAATATTTTCTCTATCCCGGACCTAATGGATGCTGCTAGTTAAGAAAAAGACAAAGATCCAGTTTTAAGTTTTTCTGACCTTATATCGTGATCCGCTTTTAGACTTCTCTGCATATCTATTTTCTTTTGTCCTTTATCAGCATACAAGATAATAATCTTGGACATACTTTCTTAAATTTAAGTTATAAAGTCTTTTTTTTTAGCATAATTCTGCGATCTTTAATTAGCTTCCAAAAAGTTTAATGATTGTAATCTTTTACTTCGGTATTTTTCTTTTTATTTGTTTGGATTAGTAATCTGTGTTGTCTTTTATTCTTTCCAATTGTAACATTTATTTTTAATTACATATGAATAAAAAATTTAACTTTCATTGTACTTTTAAAAAAAATTACACAAATTAAAAATTTTTTTTAAATGCATATATCTTTGGACCATCTATTTGTAGACGGTTCAATATATAAACAAAATAATAAGACTATTCCTTGTTAAATATTGTTTTAAAACCATATATATATATATATATTAAAGTATGGCTAATAATATTGTAAAATTATTGTATTATTTTAAGTGACAGAATATGTCTCAAGCCCCTTACTTCTTTTTTAATGTACAATCAACTATTTAAAAAGGCAAAGAAATTTTCTTTTCACTCATAAGTAAACATTTTTTCAAATTTTTAATAATAGGGCATCTAATATTTATTCTTTTTTTTTTTAGCATTTAAATTCACTTTAAAAAAATTCTATTAGCAAAAATAAAATGTTTCAAATATAAAGTCTATTAATAGATGATTATGTAAGTTTCTAATGCCATTTTGAACTTATTAATGATTAAAATTAATGTTTATTTGATGCTTCTTTCAACAATTATAAATACAGATTTTTCTTATGATAAATTACAAAGTCAACCCTGAGCTAATTCTAAATAAACTTGCTGTAAGCTAATTAAGCCTGAAGATGTACTTATTCTGTAATAACTGCAGTAATAATAGTAAAACATTTCTGTGGTAAGCCTGCCCTTAATTAAAAACCTCAAATATATTTGATAAATAATAATCTCTAAAATGTATGACTAATAAAATACAAGTTCATAAATCTATGCTTATTAATATGTGCATGCTACTTTAGGAAGCTGGATTGTTGTACGAAAGCATTATAAAATACAGCTCTAAGTGTAAATCTACAAAAATTTATGTTATGAAAAAAAAAAGGAGAGATGTTTATGTACCTAGGCCATGCAACATGAAGTAAAGTTCAAAAACACAATTACCATTTAGCTAAAACTAAGACATTTTAATATATCTGTAATGGGAAAAAATAATTACAAATAATTTTCCAATTTAAATGACATAGTTAGTAGTTCCCAATGGTATGTATAACGGACTTTCGATTTAAAAATCAAGATATTTAAAGATTAATTTACTAGAGTATATAATAAATAACATTAAAATTATGCCATTCTTCAAAGTCAATTTTTTTTTAATGGTTATTGGTCACTGTAAAACCATACTTTTTCAAACTCTTAATAAAACTTTACTGAAACTGTTTCAGAAAAATAATTTCAACTTTGGAAAGCAGATATTTTCAAAATTCCCTTATATATATATATATATTATATATATATATATATATATATATATATATATATATATATATATATATATATATATATATATATATATATATATATATATATATATATATACAATGTTAAACATAATCATTTTTTAAATAGAAACGCTGTTACAGTAAGTAAATACAAACTCCCACCTCAGTACTGGCAATATTATAATAAAATGATTTCATTTTCTTATTATAATACTGGCAAGTATTAAAGTGACAATATATATTTCTTATTGTAACAGCATTTCTATTTTAAAACAATGTGTTTAATATTATATATTGTAACTGTATATTTAACTCTGTGGGTTAAAAATAATGTAATGTTTTAATTTTTTTTTTTTTTTACTTAAATAAATTTCATTATTATTAAGCTATAAAATCTTAACTAAGTGTTTTAATTTATTAATTAAACAGTTTATTAAACATATTTGAATATTAATTGCTTAAGGAAAATTAATTAGCTTATTTAATATCTGTTTAAAAAATTCAAATTTAATAGTTTAAACCTAGATAAAAGTTAGTTTGAAGTGTCTATATTTTAAATTAGTGCAGTGAATAAAGTTTTTGTTGCTGGTTGTAAAATATAATTTGTTTGTGTTAAAGTTTTTATTTTTGCTAATTTTCAAAATAAGATATATTTAAAATGGTATTTTAAAAGGTATTAGTAAATATAACATTTGTTTAAAGTTGGAATTTAAAAGGATTAAGCTTAAAGATAACTAATTGGAATAAGCTTTAACTTAAAAAAGTTTTAGTAGGTACAAAATTAGCTTCATTGCTTTTAAAATATTGGTTATATCTAGTACAAGCACACATTTCTTGAAAGACTGGAAAGTTTTAAAAGAGATTATTAAAAGTTATATTTGTAAAAAATATATATTAAATAATGATAATTTAAAAGAGCTTCTAAATAGAATAAAATGAAGATATCTTAATTAAGTAAATAATTATTATTTAAGTCAAATAAATGGTTTATTTAATAATTAAATGAAATTAATAAAATTCATTATATGATAATTAACAATCTAGACATCACATGTTTAGGCAGACTTAATTAATAAGTTCAAGGTCAAAAGTCTATAAACAAACAACCTAGATAATTAGAAAGATTAAAATATACTAATATTTAAAGATTCCACCCTCATACTTCAATAAAATTGTTGAATTCTGCCAAGTGACAAACATTACAGTAAAATTTGAATGTACACTACACAAGTGTTTATAAAAAGGAAAACTGTAAAAATTATTGACATCATTATTTTCAAATCAATTTTAAAAGTTTTCAGTACATATCATTTTAAATTGTTTATTATTTTATCAATTAAAATGTCCAAGTAAAAATTTAAAGTTATCCTTGTACTGCTGTTTTACTGTGTTTCACCTATTCATTCAGCAATACTTCAATGAAAGATGTGACAATATTATTTCTTAAAGAAAATTAAAAAGTGTCTGGAAAGAAAAAAACTTATTGGTAACTGATAAGACATTAAAATATGCAACTGTTTCTTTTATCCTATTACAAACTTTTAGTTAATCCAAACTTTTTGGCTTAACCAATGCTCTTGATACTTTAAAATATAACTTTTAAATTCATTATTGACAATAATTCTGTTATATTTTGATAAAGTTCTGACTATAAAATAATTTATGCAGATAGTATAATCAATGAACAGCAATTATTTTTAACTTTATTCAAAATAAGTTTAAAAATCATTATATCTTTATCAAACTAAAAGAATTACAATAATGAATTACCTGAAAAATATTGACAGACTTAAAAACAGGATAAAATACAATAGTGTTGAACTACTTTACATAATTTTAATGAAGAAAAGGTTTAGCCGGGTTTCCTCAACACCTTAGAAAAGACTACCTGTTTTTTCTGTTAATACAAATAAAATGATACTTTAATGTTATAATTATTCATCCTCAATCTGTTTATTTAAAGTGTATTTTATTACCTTGATAAAGGAAGAAATAATACAAGTTCACCGTATGCTTTCATATTAAGAAAATAATGTTTAACTTTATAAATGAACTATTTATTACTTGCTATTGTCAATCCTGACATACCTGCTTTCGCACATTTTTCTCTGAGTGTATATTTAAATTACAGACATTACTGGCAAACAATTCCTACTCTAGACTGTTGGATCTATATTCATTTTATCTATCATAATGAAAGACTGTGTTGCAATATAGTTCATTAAAGAGAATAACAAAAGAACTCAATTAAAAGGATTAATTTCATTTTAAAATGAAAGAACTTTTAATCCTTCGTTTAATAGGATAAATTAATATAGTGTATATTTAGGTTTTATAAATTTGAAATAATTAATAATTATAATTTATGACGTATTCTTATCTATTATTATTAATGATGTTATAAAATACATTTATGATGGTGCACATATATGAACCAGATTTGGTAAGAAATGTTTAGGTAAAAGGTTTATTTTAGAAGCTATTATCATTATTATTATTATTGAGAGTTCTCATCGTCATTATTATTATAATTTTCTTCTACTTCATCCTTTTTCTATATACTGACTTTTACTTTAATATATACCATTTACAACTTTTTTAAACACTTTATCAATACTATTTATTTATATCAAAACTAACAGTTTAGACTGTCCTGCAGTCATCATCAGAGCTACAATATTCAAATATATAAGTATACAATTAATACATTTATGCACATATTCATATACATAATTAAATACACAAAATAAACAAAAATAAAATATATATTTTAACCTGACTATTATAAATAATCATTTCCCATTTTATTACTTTACTCTTAAATAATTCTATCCACATTTGTTTTATATCAGTTTATTTTTTATTTTTTAAAAAAGTATTATTTATTATAATTATAAAACTTTAACATTTATTGTACTATTTAATACATATTATTGTCATTTTACTTATATTATAAATCAACCTTTAACCTTTTCTTATTTTTATGATTTCAGTGTTTTTATATTTTTTTTGTCACTTGCAGGCTTCTTGCTTGTTGATGGTACTGCATCAACCAGCCGCCACATGTGGCTTAAGTTACAACTACCTGAAAATTAATTTATTTGATCAATATAGAAAAAAAAAATCACAGTTCTTTGCCTTAAATATTCAAGACAATCTTCTTTATATATAATAAGAACAAATAGGGAAATGATTACATTTTCTTATTTAAGTATTGGAACGTTCTGAATTGGGAGCAAAAATTGAAAGCGTATCTCATATATGTTTTTGCATATAGTTATTTTTCCATACTATATTTCCTATAAATATTGCATACTAAAATTTTTCAATGTTATAGTATCATTTCTATTTAAAAATTCATGATGTGAATTAATTTACTACATATATGCTGTACACATATTCATTATCTAAATCTATTCATGAAAAAAACAAATCCAAATATGTTATTAAGACAATTATTTACGTGCTCATTAAAATCATTAGAATTATATATTTATTAGACATATATGCAAATATTTTTTAATGGAAATACTAATTTAAAATATGTTTAAGTAGAATATTTTTATTTAATTTTTTAAGCTAATTTGAAACATCCAAATTATAAGCTAACTAATTGTTCTGGATTTGAGAGAACAATATTCAATTAGATTTTAACAATTCCTGAATGCACTTCCAAGAACAGAACTCGTACTCCTATTCTAGAAAATTCTATTGTGAGTTTGCATAATTATTGGACATAAGATGATATAGTACTCCAATATTAGTTTCTGTCTTTATCTTTGAGAACTAGGATTCAAAGCTGAAATTAATGCACCTAGTAGCTACTTTCACTCATTTATACTATTCAATAACAATAACAAAAAAAAAAATCTTATACCCAAGCTAAAAATGCTTACATTGCTATAAAGATTTGATATCGGGGCAGTTTTTACATATTTTTGACTGGTTTTGTCATATGTAGAGCCATTTTATGGTGTTATCTAGGAAGGCCAAGTACAATATCACATGACTTTCTTATAAATTGTTTATATGCTTCCAAAATCAAATCCCACTCTCTCTAAAGCCAACTGCAGTAAACCTGAATATTCAATGACCACCAGATAGCATAGCATTATAATATTCCCATGTTATGTGGTTAGTATTAATTATTATTAATGTTAATAAGTCTTAAAAAATTTCCTCAAACATTTCTATTTATTCATATTTGCATGAAATCATAAGCACTTGAAAATTCATCACCTTTAATCACTGTTAACCAGCATACATCATTTTAAATTATGAAGTGTATCTTTGAAATAATACATTGGCAAGAATTATGGATTTTTCTTTAAAAATTGTAAAGAGCTTGTTGATATATTGTGCATCAGACATAACCAAAAATTTGTAGGACTGACATTATAAACTAAGTAAATATTTTGACTTTTTTACAGAAATAATTACCAATATTGTTAAATTTAATGTTTTTTCCTCTTTTATTATTTTTATACAAAGTAATTAATTTTAAAACAGGCAAAACTCTCCATACAGTAGTGCCACTCAGTGCAAGCCAGAATAATCAATGGATGTCAGAAGGCTTGTGCATAAAATCCCTATCTAGTGAAAGCATTCTGGCATCCACTGATTACTCGGGCTTGCACTGAGTGGCACTACTATATGGAGAGTTTTGCCTATTTTAATAACAGTTATGAACAAGCATAAAAAATGGTGATCATGTGATGTTTAGTTGTTTAATTACTTTTAATATTAAAAATATAGACATTTTATTTTATAAGTATTATCAACTTGGATATTTTTTTCATTTAAAAATTTTGAACACTATTGGAAACACTCTATATGTAGTATTTACTCCAAATTTTATTTTAAATGTTTACTTACTAAAAAAAAAAGTTCTGCATGATTTAGTTCAATGTCAGATTCTGGAACTCAAGATTTATGAACTGCAGCACCTCTGTGATTTTTTGTGATTTAATCAAATTAGTTATGAATTCCAGAGCATTAAATCTTTACATCTGTCCTGTTTGTTTTAGTGTAGCAATAGAGTAACGGATTCTAAAGTCAATATCCATGAATCATGGATCACTTATGGTGTTTGAACTTCTTATAAAATCCTGAGCAATAAACCATTCAATTATGAATAATAATAATAAAAAAATTCTAATTTAAACCACTTTTTATTTCAGTTAATTTTTCTTACTTAAAATATATAATTTCTGTAGATACAACACTCACTGTTAGAAAGCAACTAAAAAGATACACTATTTTTTTTAAAAAAAGTGAGTACATTAATAAAATAAACAACTATCCATATATATATATCATTATCAAAACCATTTCTTAACCATCACTATCAATATTTTGTTTTTATTAGACTTTTCTAAATTCTTCCAAATAGGCTGAAATATTTGGCAAATAAACAATAGGACAGGTGATATACAACCTGCCTTCTATTAGTAGTGTTGTTAACAACACCAACATTTACAGAGTAACTCATCTTAATCAGATTGAGTCAGGTGGCCTGGATCGGAAATAATATAACCAGTAAATATCCACATACTTGGAAAATTCAAAAACTTTATTTACACATACATATTAAAGATAAATGACTAACTTTTCTTTAAATGCATGATCTGTCTTCATAATATTGTCCATTAATGCAGGATCCTGTACTTTTAAAAATACTCCACTACATGTTTCATCAAAGAAAGATAATAATTTATTTGCACAACACCAGAAGAGTATGACATTTCCTCCACCAATAATTAATGTTACATCATATTACAATAGTATTTTTATTTTTACAATTATAGCAATAATTCTCATTTGACCAAATTAGATTAATATGGTATTTTTATCTTATAGCTAATAATAATTAGAAATCCATTTACTGATGAATAATAAATTAGTTATCTAGATCTATTATGGGACAACTAACTGACAAAAATAAATCTAAATCTACTTAAAGTTTACCCAGTCTAATTATTACTATTGAAGCAGTCAATCTTAGCCCAAAATTGAGCTTCACTATTCTACCACTTAACCCATATTTCAACCTGCTCCTTTTAGTCATATGTATGTAAGTTATACGTGTATTTCTGAGAAGTGTCTATAAGATTTATAAATATAATATTTTTTTAATTATTTTAATATTAACATCAATAGATGCGACTCAGATATATACATACATTACAGGAGCATATATATATATATAATTACAAACATTAAATATTGTAAATAACTTTGTATCTTTTAAAATTATATTTTATTTTACTTTGCAATTATTTTCTTTATATAATTACATAAAAATTCAAGATGGAAGATGCAACTGTTAACTGTCCAAAAGTAAGTAAAAGGGTGGAAACATTATATTGTTTCAGGGTTTTAAAATGAATTTTACTCAAAGTTTTAATGAAAGTAAAATTAAAACAAAGCTAATGGATTTTATTTTAGCTGCAAACTTTTTATCAAATCTATTTCCAATCTGGAAATTGATTTGAATTTATTTTTTGAACAGTTATCTAGCGATTGCATCTCCAATAACAATATAGAAAATATTTCTTTAGATTAATAATTCCGTTTGGGCTAGAAATATTAACTAAAAGCATTCTTTAAATAATTTAAAAGTTGTATAAATAGGACTGAAAATCTATTGTGAGAGAGTTTTGGTCTATTGTTGCTAACCTACTGCACGTCCTTTGATTTTTTAAAATGGTTTTTGAGTAGAGGGATCCAAGCTGCCTTTCCCTCAATCTTCAGCCTGTTTCTTCACCATGCAGCGGTATAGTTCCTTCCAATTAAGAGTGCCTGTGCCTATAGAGAACCGCCGAGGTCAATAAAAATGTCTCCAGTTTAATTATAATCTACCTGCTCCAAAAGTCAAAGAATGCCACCTCCACATAAGATTCGTCCATACTGTCATGCTGGAGGATCATGAGGTAACAAGCCCAAAGTCATTGTAATCGCCTTACCTAAATTCTAATTCATGAATCTTAAAATTAATGTTTTTCTTATGTTGAATCTCTTATAACTCACTGACGGGTGAGTATGTTAAACTAACTTCTTAGTTTCTGTGTATCGATTCTCTACAACTTAAACTAACCCTAATGTATAATCTTTCATCCAACTCACACTTCTTATTATTCCTATAATTTAGTGTGGTTATAATTTATTATTGATGATATTTTTCACTTAATTTGTATTTGTAAATGTCAATCAAACCCAGTCTTACGAGCTTCATCTATATCCCGTTATGGAATAGAGGGGGGAGGGAGTAATCAATTATTTCATGTTATTTATTTCTAAATGGCTCGTAAGATTGAGTTGTCTTTTTAAATGAATATATGCCTTAAAATAATTTATTAAATAAATATATGCCTTAAAATAATTTATCATAAATTTATACAAGATGTATAAATACTTTTCCAATCTGGTGAATCTTGGTGTCCATTGACTTTATTGATTTCTTTATTTTAATCATCATCACCAAAAGGCTGGTGACCCATTCTATTTTGTTAGTCACACTCTTAAGTGCACGAGTTTGTTTCTTTTATATATGTTAAACAAAATGGGATTGATTCAAGAAGAGGGAGAAATGCATGCTTGATTAATTATAATTTTAACTACTTATTAATGACTTTATAGTATATGGGTCATTATTTAAACATACCATTACATATTTATTAAACTATTTATGGCTTTATTATTTAAATCAAATAATTTCATGTCTTGATAGTCACGTTGCTGGTATATGTCAGTATTTATTAATGAGTTATACAGTTCTCTGACCGGGTCCCATCTGTACTGATCACGATCTTCTTTGTTTCTCATTCTTCTTCCAAATTATATATTATTATATTGCTCATATCCGTCCGCACCTCACTCCAGAGGATTACGAAGCCTTCCATTGTTTTAGTGTTCTCGTTCAAAACAGGGGTATAAGTCTACGCCCTGGAACAAGGTTAGTGTAGTAGAAGCTCTGCATAGATTACCATACACCAGACAATAGCAACTTCCTACCTACCTCTCCATTTAGGTATTGCTCTGCCTGAAGTGGGCATACCGCATTCAAATAGAAGAATGATGAAGTTTTCTCAGCCAAAGTTGCCATACTCTCTATCACTGACATATATGCTAGCACCACAATTCCTTATATTTCATTTTTCACCCTGTTTAATAAAATAAATCGTAATGATGTGTGATAATGAATCATTTATCTCTTTAAATATTTTTCGTTGGAGTTTTAGATCCAACCGTTCTGAAGCTGCCCTCCCCTTCTTTTAAATAAGCCATTACCATATTTATAGAGTTTCACAATATTTGATCTTTAAATGTTGGAAAATGTATAATAAATATCTGTTTTTAGTATACTTACAAATCCTAATGTATCCTATTTAAGTGTTAAAAATATATGCTAAATAAATCTAAGTATCATAATGCCAACGGCAAGTTCAATAAATAGCAAAACTCTATTATCGTATCTATATATGTGATTTCTCAATGTGTAGAACGTCCACCAACCACCCAGATAAACATTTTATGTAAAGTTAAATAAAATCTGATTTCCCAAATATAAGTTCTGTATTGTAATACCGCACAGATTGATATCTGTCAATCTGAAAATAATTGACTCAAGATGGTCAAATGTTTGTAATTAAAATAAACTTTACATTGCGTGAAGTTGGTCATATACATAATCATCTTAAGTTATAATAAATACTCATATTTAAACTTAATCCAGTAAGTTTGAATCTTATTAATATATTTATATATGTTTTTTTTAATTATATCTCGGGTTCACTTAATATCTCATCATCATCCTCATCAGCTTTGATCTCATGTAAAACATTGTAGCAGCAGGCCCAGAAATAATGAATTTATGTGGTATCAGTGTAGGTGTTCTGTAGTGTTATAGATTTGGGGAATGGGCAAACAGGTTAGAATTCATGATTGCTCCTGACCTGTCTATCTTGGACATGATTGGATTCGGGGTACTTTTGCTCATATTCTGAGTCTTGTTGAATAAACATACATTTTAGACCAGTATACTATTCTCAGGCTAAATGTAGACTTGATAAAACTCCATTTTAAAAACATAACTAAATGAAAATTAAACCTATTCTTTCTTCATAATATATATTTTTCGCTTAGAAAATGTAAATGCACTAATGTTATTATTTAAGCAAAACATACTCAAATTAATTCGTAGTTGAAGAGGGAACTGATTTTATTGTATTGGACACACAATCAAACAGCAAAAGAATAAAAAAATAAAATGGATTTTAAAATAATTTCACAAATGCATTGTATGATGCACACTGACCTTAAGGTTTTCCACCGCAATGTAGCATATATCTTGCAAGAGAAATTTAAGACCAGATAGACATAATCAATAGTGATATAACTTAAATACAAGAACTTCATATTAATTATATTCAATCCTTTCACATCTATGAGTGTTTATTAAAAAATTGCTTGTTTTATGTTATCAGTATTATTTTATTATTACTTTGCAATAATTGAATTTAAATAGCTGCCATTCTGCATGGCATAGGGCAGTGACAGAGAGATTGACTTTAAAGGTAAAGGTCCATAGACCACAGTTCCTCTGTCACTTTCTATGTTCTAATTTTTTATGAATTCTTGAGCAATAAATCATTACACTAGTTGAGTTCAATCAATTTGGGATGCATGAACATCACAAGACTGAACAATACACAATTATTTATATATTACTATTTTACAGAAGTAAAAAAAATAATATAAAAACTTAAGCAATCCAAAAGATGTCTTTTAAAAAGTAAGAAAATATTTTTAAACTCCCAAATGAATTCTGAGTATTTTAACAAATCACATTATCTTTCCTAATAAGTTAAAACAATGCTTTGACTAGAAGGCATTAAAAATTAAAAACCTTGATGGAGAACACAAATTACTTAATCCAATGATGAACCTATGAATTCATTACTTTTACATTAAGAACTCATCAACTTTCTAACCAGAAAGGTAAATATTTCAAAAGCAAAAACAATCGATCTATCATACTTTTAAAATTGTCTACAAAATTAAATATTCAACCCCCCTTCCCACCATTTTTTAATTATTATTTTTTAATGGTGCAGTTCCAATTAGAATGAGGTTACTTTTTTCCCCCTTGCTTTCTGATTTTTAAATCTCTATCATTTAATTGAACTCACAAAAAAAAAAAAAAGAAAAAGAAAAAATGGATCAGAAAAAGACAAGAAAAAAATTAATTAATTTATTGGAAAATTTATTGAATAAAATAAAAGAAAAATGGATTAAAACAATAAAACAAATTTTGTGAAGTGAAATGGGGGGGGGGGGGGGTCATATATAAACTTTATAAATGCTAACTTTGTATATATAAATCGAGATATATGGCTAATTTGGAAGAATGTTGTGACATCAGAAGCATAGGAGATGGCGTTGGACCTTACGAAGAGAACAAACTAATCATTGATTCAATGACTCCAAAAAACTATAAATCTGTCCTGCATTATAAACATCCATGCTAAAATAGTACAATTATATATCCAAAGGCAAGGAGAAGAAATCAGTAATCACATTTGTTTCTAAATTTGAGTATTTTCACTTTGTTTTATAGATAAAAAATTTCAATAACAATGTTTGTTTTGTATTTTTTTTTTTTTAAAATATCAATATTTTAATACTGTAAGGGGATTTCCCAAATCTCATATTTGCCTTGGGTCCCTCTCAACTGCAAAATCCACCATTTGGTAAATTTATGCCTATAGCAAAAGCGGCTGCTTGAGTGAAAGTCAAAAATATTTATTTATATATATCAACTGAAGTGATGAACTTCAAACACTACTTTAAACTAAAGCTCAGAATTGTTACTGTTATGGTTTTTAGTGATACAAACAGTTTATTACAGCGTACTGGAATGAATTATGTTAAGACATGACAAGCAATATCAAAGCACCACCAACACTAATTCAATATTATTACTTGCTTGCACTATCCAATTGCCTACTTACATTGAGATGTTTTTGGTTAGAGAATTTAACATGTAAGAAAAACTTGGAGACAAAAGAGTATTAACTTTTACATTTACTTTTTGATTGTTTTTTAAAATGTATTACAGCTATCTCCCAATCAATAGTATTCTGTTAACATTGAAAATGTTGGTACTCAAATCTTAAAGAAATATAATATGGAAAATAACTATATGCAAAAACATATACAAGATATGCTTAAAATCTTAATAAAGGCTGCAATTTTTGCCTACTGCACTTTTGACTAAGGTATATTAATCATAGTCATGGCATCTGACAGAGGAGAGAAGATCTCATATATATTTTTGTATATAGTTATTTTCCAAGTACTCTATTAATTTTATTAAGTAGCAAGGTAGCATAACTGTGGAATATTATGATGGATGTAATTCATGTCAGTCATTCAACCAAGTTCTATAGCATTGCTATGAATATGAGCAACCCGCCTTGAAAGCACTAAGCATTTAATATTTTTGCATTCTTTATAGTTTCTCTTTCAAGCACTTCACAGGCTTTTAATTTTGTTTATTTATTATGGCATTCTACAAAAAATTCACCAATTACATGATGTCAGACAAAGTGTGAATATCACTAAAGGTGTTATTGTACACTAAATCATTTACCACTCTAAATAAAGTTTATTTGTTTACTGCTCTGTGTAACAAATAGTTGCAATATTTTCACTGATGTATCGATTCTTTCATTTTGCCTAGACAAGCCAGAAAATTTTTTAAGGACATATTAAAATATTATGTGAAACAGTTACTTATTTCATATAAACATACAAATTTGAAATATGATCCTACATTGTTTTACATTTTAAAATATATTCTTCTATGTATGTGCATATTAATCATGTAATGTTTTACAATGTAGCCCCTAAAACTGTGATGTCAAAATTTATTAAACTGAAATGCTGACAAGCAATGGCATATTGCCACAACAATGATCAAGCAGAAAACTTATATTAAACTGTAAAAATGTATTTGGCAAAAAAAAATTTCCTACAAATTAATTGATATTATAGGTCTACATTTTTTTTACCATGTATCAGCATGCAAAGTCCTTTTATAAGAAGTACTGCTTAAGCACAAAATCAACATTTATTTAAATACTTGATAAATTCATTATCTGATGTAAAAATTAAATTATTGAACTAATTAACTATTAAATAACATTTACATATACCTTTACACCAGATAATGAGCTCAACTGCTTCCCCCAAATACCTCATAGAACCAAAATCTCTCTCTCAAAAAAAAAAAAACAACAACAAGTATAATGAGTTCCTATGGAGAAAAAATTAATTCACCTATCTTAAATTCAAAAAATATAAAAATCGATTAAAAAAATAAAGCCTCAAATTGAAAAAAGTGATAATTAATAAATAAACATTTTACTAAGCATATTATTATTAATAATAAACAAGTATTAACTTGTATGCAAATATTCTGTATGAAAACATTGCAGTAATCATATATATATATTTAAATTTATAATTTCTTGAATATTGATAAGCAATTTTGTTACTTATGTAGCCAAACAATGATATTCCTTAAATCTTCATTTGTTAAATTAAAATAAAGCATGTAGAAAATAATAATAATAACTTTAAACATAGCACATCTTAAAATTAATTTTTGATACTCTTTATATTGTATTATCAATTTTTTTAAATTTTTTATAAAGCAATAGTTTTCCAATTTATTCCTTTAACATAAATGCAATTCAAATTAACTAAAAATTAGACAAAGAAATATAATATACAGTTTGCTGTCATTTCAATAATATAAATAATTAAATCTTTAATTTTTTGATGAGATTATATTTTTAATGTTTGAAATAAATGCAGTCATTATCCTGAATGTCAGAAATAAATTAAAAGAATATTGATGTAAAACTAAGCTATTAAATAATTAATACTTTAAACGTATGCCTACTAATCTTTGATCATATAAAATTGATTATTAACTGCAAAATGCACAAAATCATTTTTTCTCTTTTTTCCCCCCAAAATAATTTATCGTTACAATGACTGTATTTTTCCTATGGGTAAAATTAGCATTGATAAGAATTTTAATCCAAAAATAATTTAGTAACTATATTTTATTTAATGAATACATTTTAAAATTTATTATTAATGCACTTTATTATTATATATGATCAAAGAATGTTCTTAATTATGTAATATGCTAAATGAAACTTACATTCCTTTGCTTCTATAGTTATTAACAATGAAGATTTTCTTTACTTTGGATATCTCACAAATAAAAGCACCGATTATAATACTGGATGAGAATTAGGTAAATATATTAATCATATTTTAATTCTATAATGAAAACATAATGTCATATATTGTAAAATTAATAAACTCTATTCTGAGTTTTTTTTACCACAAATGTCATCATTTTGTTTTCGAATGACATAGCTTTAATGAAGTCACTATTTTACGATAGCATCAATTTTACAAAATGATTGCCATTAAAGAAAAATGATAAATACTTAAAAAAAAAAAAAGTTTTCCAATATTTTTCTAAAGATTATAATAGTGAATAATTGAATGTAAATCTTCATACTGGGTACAAATTGATAATGACCACTATGGTAAATCCTTGCATAAAGATATATTGTATTCCAGGGTAAAGGTTTATACCAATGAACTTTTATTTATAAACATTATACATAAAAAGATTTGACAATTCATTTTTAATTATAATTTAATCAATGAATTTTATTTTAATATTTTTATTACACATTTTATCCATTAAATATTCATTACAATTTTCATTTAATGAATCAAATAATTATTATTTTAACAATGTACTATCATTTTCAATCATTATCAATACATTGCAGTACAAAAATCTTTTCAGGTTTAAGTCAGTTTCTTTAAAGTATAACTTTTCCCCTTATACAGCAAATTTCCAGATAAGATCCATATATTTCTCACATGATCGCTCTCTTGGTCTTTTATAAATTCTTGAAATTTCATGCATGATATCATTTATTTATCTGTTGTCATCTCATCTAGTGACATGTCCAATTCCACTTCAGCTTCTTATCTTATTCAACTTTATTATTTCCAATATACATCTCCATACTTTTATGTGTTATCTGAAGTTCTTCTATTAAGTATCTAAATCTTTGATTAGCATGAAGAAAGCATTGATAAAACACATTCATTATAAATCTTCTTTTTCAATTACATAAGTTGTTTTTTTTTTAAAAAAAAAAAAAAATTATACATATCAAAAGAACTCCATCCAAGTTTAATTTCATCCATTATATTTCCATCTGCATCTATAATTTAACCAAAGTATTTGTAGATATTAATTTCTAATTCCTTACAGTCAATCTTTAATTTGGCCTTTTTTGAGAAGACATTGAATATTATTTTATTTTAGACTTAATAACATTTATCTTTGGTTCTACTTTCATCTAATACTGCTGATAATATACTTCCTGCAAGTCTGGAGTCTTATTTGCAAAAACATAACCTGGAAAATCTTGATGACTTAAGTAATCTTCTATTTACTTTTATTTGTTTAATTTTCTTATTCTAATCCTCAAAACGCTTCATGCAAAGCTGCTGTGTAAAAGATTGGAAGCCTTAGTGTCACCATGTATTCTAATCACTGCTATTATATTATGATATTCTTCAGAATTTGACATCTGAAGTTTAAACCCTGTCAAAATATTTATAGAATCAAATATCAAAACTTTTAAATCCAAATTGTATAAGCATTGATCCTTTCTACAATTTCTCTCAGTACTTATACATCATCTATCATGCTCTTATCATTCTTAATTCTAAATTGTTCCTTTGGTAAGTTTGACTCCAAAATTCTCAGAAGACAATTATCACGCATTAAACTGATAGATTTGTAATTTTCAATGACTTTCTTTTCACCTTTCTTAAATATCAATATCATTACGGCATTCTTCTATTTCTCTGTCATTTCTTTATTGTTTAGACAATTCATAAATAATTTCACCAATAATTTTTTGATTTCTCCACCCATTTTTTTTAAGTAAGTACTTTTTTAATTAAAATAATTAACAATCTTTTAAATAGTATAGATGAACATTAAAATATTAAAAGATGTTATAAATTTATTCTTTTGTTTAAAACTAATCTTCAAGAGATCTTCATTTTCAAAGACAATAGTTTTTTTTCTTTTTGCTGGATATCATGCTAACTAGTTAACCCTGTTTGTAATAAAACTGCTTGAGTTAATCTTTTTTTTTTTAAAAAAAAAAAAATCAGGATGGAAAAGTATTTTATTACTTTTCAAAGACCTGCCCAAATAATTAATTTTATTAGAACACAAGAATCCTCCCCTCCCCACACACAAACAATTTTTCAACACTGCATTCATTTTTCATTTTTTAAAACGCCTATTTTCTTATTATTAATTACAACATTGAATTATGATAGCACACACTATTTTCAATTATTATTGACTTTTTCTTTTAATTATTATTTTAAAATTACAGGTTTATGCATATTTTAAATAATGAAAAAAATTACACAGAAGACTATTTGGAGAAAAATAATTTTAAAGAGTAGAAGAAACTTTATATTTATTTTTTAAACATTAATGAATACATTTTTAAAATGCAATTTATCTATCTGGATTCAGACAGAAAACGTGTCTGTGCACGCTTACTCAAATATACGCGTTCAATTTAACATGCAAATACGTGTATGGCATAAGTGGTATAACAGAATATTTCAAGGTCACTGAATATAAGCTATCGTGCATTTATTAATATTTTAAAAAATAAATATTTTGAAAACTTATTTCAAATGATTTGCTGTAGCATGAGAAATTGTATAACTTGAAGACCAATACTTATCCTGAAGGTAAGTATTGTAGACAATAATAGTCAGCATTTATGTTTTTGCATTTGGATAAGAGAAAAAACTTGCAAGTCGTATACTTTCTCAAAACAATCTTTTACGACAATTATTAAAAAAAAATTAAGTAAACATTAAACTGATGTAAAAACGAATGAAAAAGTCATTACTATTTAAAAATAACTTTCCATTAAAAAAATGGTAAGGATATATTCACTAACTTAAATTTGATTATATATAAATAAAAATTTGTCTGAAGGTTTGTAATGATGGTATATTATAAGATATGATATGCTGAACTATTTCCATCATTTATGAGTGAATGTTGAATGTATAGAAAATTTTAAAATTTATTTAAACTCTCTAAATACAAACAACTTGTTAGTAATAACACATAAACAGACAATACAGGTTAGTAATTACACAACGTTTCGAGTAGTATTATTCTCCACTCTTCAGGTGTTGCTGGCCTATATGCACAGTGACAATATTCGCTTTAGAAGTTGAACTCGCACCTTTAGATTCTTGAATATCAAATTTAAGGCAAACGCTCTACCAACTGAGCAATTATGTCAAAGGCGACATACAGTAGAAATTTGATATATTTATATATGAGGGTTGGTTCAAATCCTCCTGAGACCTTCAATTTTTTTTTTTATATAACGAGGCTAATTATTTTTTTTATTTTATTTCAACTTCTAAGTGAATAGTGTCACTGTGCAAATAGGCCAGCAACAACTGAAGAAGAGTGGAGAATACTACTACTCAAAACGTTGTGTAATTACTAACCCTAACCCGTATCGTCTATTTGTGTGTTATTACTAACAAGTTGTTTGTATTTAGAGAGTTTAATTAAAGTTTAAAATTTTCTATACATTCAACATTGACTCATAAATGATGGCAATAGTCCAACATATCACATCTTATATAAATAAACTCCTAATTAAAAAAAAAAAATCCGTAAGATTTCTTATATCGTCATGTAAATAAGTCAATTATTTTATATAGCACGATGTTTTTTATAAACAATAATATTTAAACAGCACTAAACTGTTGCACATGTGCTTTGGATTTTTAAATATAAAATGAATGAATACTAACACTTCAACCACATGATAAAGTCTTTGGAAAAGATAGAATGGCCATCTATCTTTTCGAACCCAAACGCTTTTGTATGGGCAAATCTTAAGTGCTTGAAAGTGAAAGCATGAAGATATTAAATAATCACTTTAATTTCAAATAAGAATGATGTATCGTAAATTCTAATAAATTTCACCAGCGTCATTCATTCAAGCATGTAAAAGTAATTTAAAGTGATTATTTAATATCTTCATGCTTTCACTTTCAAGCACTTAAGATTCGCCCATACAAAGGCGTTTGGGTTTGAAAAGATAGATGGCCATTCTATCTTTTCCAAAGACTTTATCATGTGGTTGAAGTGTTAGTATTCATTTATTTTACATTTAAAAATCCAAAGCGCATGTGCAACAGTTTAATGCTGTTTAAATATTATTATATCGTCATGATAAATTATTTTATTAAGCCTATGCATTTGAAAAGAGATGAAGAAGGGTTTAATAAAAGCTATTTTAAAAAGTCATTACCAAAAACAGTTCTAACATTTTCATGGAAAACATTGTAATATTGCCACTAATGGCTCCTGGACTGAAAAAAAAAAAAATCCCTATAATATTATGTCATAACATTAGATCAATCAAAAGCTAAAGAATTCTGGGGCAATTTTGCACTTAATGACTCGTTTTTAATACTAGTGATTCTATATTTTAATTTTTATCCCAAAATGACATGACCAATTAAAAAATAAGAAATCATAAAAACTGAGGCTCTAACTCTAGAAATTTTGTGAATTATGTTATATACCGAGGTGGGAGGATACATGCTTTTATCTATTTCTATATCTAGTATTTCAATTTTACATTTATTTTTATTAATTTGACATATAATTATCAAAATGAAATATATGAATAATATTAAAAATTAATTTTTATTGTATTTAGGCATTAAAATTAAGATTTTTTTTTTTAAATTTTAGTAAAATCAGATTGTAAGCATTTTAAAAAAAATTCATGTGATAAATTAATTGTTTTTCTTAATATTTAACAATAAATATGCAAAAAGATTTTATTTTGCTATAAATTCTATTCAAATTAAAGATTATATATATGAAAAATTAATTTTAGATTTTATGTCTCAACATAGTTATATTTAATTATATCTCAAAGGTTAAAAACTATCATAATGTGATTATAGTTTAAATAATAACTTTTACATCAGGGCCTAATTTTTAAAGTGTTTGAAGTACAAAACTCATGAAATAGCTAACATACAGGCTATATATATATATATACACCTGCACAAACAATATAATATATGGTATTTTGAGCTGACTTTCCCACGACTCTCAACTCTCCACACTATCTCATACACTGATACACTTAACCACACATATGTCCAAAAGATAAAAAATCATCAATCGTGTGAAAGTCCGAGCTCAAAAAACTCATGAAAATAAATTTTTGTATTAAATGAAGTGTTACAAAATGAGTAATCATAGCAAATTAATAACATCAGTTATATTGGATCATACTAAGAGATGATCAGTACCTCAATTTAAATTATGCATGATACTATTTAAAAAGTAAACATAGATTTAGACTTTTTTGTTTTTAGTTTCATTTCAAAATACTTTTTTAAACAAACATACATACAAAAAAGCTCTATTGCATTCATAAGAACAAAATATAATATCCTAAAGATCCTAAAAAGTTGCTAAAATTAAGTTCTAACTTAGATGTTTAAAATTGTATATATCGTTGGAACATTATGATTTCTAAAGTTAGACCAAACTTTTTAAATATTGACAGTTCTTGATTCCTTGAATAATCTAGTGATGGTAAAAATATTAATCTCAATCTTTTATTGACATCGGTACAGAGATGCAATGAATAGCCTGAGCTTATCAAAAATTAAGATACATATTTTAATAATAAAGTTATGGTAATTCTTGCAATTTTATATGGACATAAATGTTGGATGCTATGCTAAATAACAGGGGTGGGGGGTGGGGGTGAAACCAATGCAAGTATATGGAACATTTTGAAAATCTTAGGACATCAATGGAAAAAAATTACCATGTTATTAAGATTGAACCTAAATCTTGAAACACAAATAAATAGGTTAAATCATCTTACTTTAGGCATATTATGAGATAATGTAATTTATTGGATTAAAATTAATGATAGAAAAAAAAAAGAGAATGATAAACAATGAGATGGATAGAAAAACCATAAATTATATATCTTGTAAGGGTAGCTTATAACCCTGTTCAAACCCACCCTTACATATCCACAACATCAAGTTAAACCCATTGGAAACTTGAACTGAGATAATAGGTTAGATACGCATGATCAATTTTTTTATGCAAACAGACATATAGACATATATATACACATTAAAAGTTTATTTTAATAATTACTAAATCAAAATAGTGTTAAAATGAAATAAATGCTCTTTTTCAATGGAAAGTAAAAACCTAATTAAAAAGACCTTTCATATATATACTAATAATAAGTCATTTGTCAATGTGGAAATGTTACTATTTAAGACTTAGACTTTGCAGGCATAGTGATGACCTAGGGTCAAATCAATACCTAGACAACCAAGTATTAGAGAATGGGAGTAGAATTTTACTATGTAATTTTACGATTTAATTTTATTATGTAATCTGGTTCTAGAAGACTAGCCCATGCCACTTGATGGCTCTGTTGCTAGTCAAAAAGCCATAGATATAACATTACCGGGCTGATTGTTTACAATTATTTTTCTTTAAAACATTATTTTTTTAAAAAAAGTGCATTTACTTTTTTTGGGGGGAAACATTAGTTTCTAAATAACATTTTAAAATTATATTATACATGTCAGCGTGTAGCGCTGGAATGTGCAGAGAGGGGGACCGATGGTTTTGACAATCCAAAGGATTGGCCAAACATGCCCTACTCTGATCAAACAAAAATATATATGTATTAGAAACATTCCGCGATGACATTTTGAAAACTATTTTAAAAAAATAATAAAATGTAAAAATTCCATTTTAAAATTACCATCTGATCAAACCAAGCTTATGTTTTTAAAAATGACAAACCACGGCCATTTTAGTAGTCTCGTAGCTGTACTTGCGCAAAATTCCTTTTTCATGTGAATTCAGTAAAATGGTGCTGGGACGTATACTTTTGCAATTCGTTTCACCTTAAAAAGATATGTATGGAAGCACGGCGGCTTTACAATTATTAGTATCTAAAATTATGTCAGGTCGTGTGAAAAATCATTACTTCGAATGCACATGAAAAGAGTTATGGCCACCATCACATCATACCGTAGCGATCTGTGCAGTGTGCACTATTTGTGTAATACTGGGAAGCACAAAAGCAGGCCATAATATTTGTGGGCAACACCATCTATGCCTGCTTAATGGCTAATATGAACAGAACTGTTCTATAGGCCATGTAAATGGCATATTTCTGTGCTTTTGCCTGGAATCAGTGACATCAAATGGTGTGTGGTGGCTAATCGACAAGTACCCGTAATTTTAACTTTATCTACAACCAATATATATATATATATGCAACAATAAACAATCACAGCAACTACAAAGGAAATGGAAAAGCTCGTATACTAAACAATGGAATCCAAGTTCAGTATAAAAGCAAACCCAGTTGATTTCCATCACCTTTTGTCTTTTATCAAAGGTAAGGATAACTGAACACAACCAGTATCTTAAGTTCGAACCATAGAATGCAAGATGAAATGGACAATTCATTCGAAAATCTCATTCTAATTGTATAATTTTCGCAGCATAAAAAAAGTTGAAAGAAATCACAATTGACGCTTAAAATAGAGAAAGTTGATAATTTTCTAACAAGTAAATAAAAGAAATGAATTAATTTTAAGTTGATAAATAAAAATAATGAACTGCACCATTATTCAAACAAGAGGAAAGAAAATAATATATTGCCAGCATATATGTATTCTTGGACAATGAAGTAAATTTTCTTTTATATAATTCTTTAAATACCAAACAATAAATTGAAAAAAACTGAATTTATTATAAAGTACTAAGTAAGGATCAAAGCGCTACCATAAAAAAGTGATGATTTGATTCACTTGTATACATAATGCCTAAAGAAGTATCAAACGCTTCATCTGAAATGTTTGAATGGATCCAGGAGGAGAGTAACTGCAGAAATGGAAACAACATTGTTTCAAGCGCATTGCTGAAGAATTTTAGGGGTGGGAGGATTTATTGGAGTAGAATGATGAGAATAAAGATAGACTGTATCCATGAGAGACGTTATTAATAAATTCAAGGACTTTAATCAAGGTGATTTGAAAAGAAATTGATTTATCCTGCGTTATAGTAAAATTCTATTCTTATTTCATTCTCACACTTGCAAGTTTCAACATTCTTATGTTTGGAATAATAGGCTATTATGTTGAAAAGTAATATAGTGCAGGGGGAAGGTACTAAGTTAGATAAGATTTTTTTTATATATATAAAGTTTAGGTTAATTCCCTCCATAGTGACCTGACATTCGATACCACTATGAATTATGGGATAAGGTAAGAATTTTCTGATTCTATTCCATATTAAGTACATGCACTATTACAGGGCAGAGTTTGGGTTAATTGTTTATTTGCTTTATTTAACTAACGATAGTCATATTTTATTATTCAGTATGAATGACATTTTCTTATATGAATGTTCCTTTTCTATCAACTATACATAGATAGGGGATCCCAAAGACGATAAAACAGCAATCATTGGAATTCGACGACGAGGCTCTTATATATGTATTTGCATATTATGATAAATTAGCTAGTCAGCTTCATGATCATGGTAATAATGAATCAATTATATATATTTTTTTTTTGTTAAACTTACCTGCTTGGCAAATACTTCATCTTTTGCCATGTATATCTACTATGGGAAGGGTTAGAATTATAAATACATTTAATCATTAATACGGTAAAGATACATACTTGACATACATAAATATATATATACATATTTTTTTTATTACCAGGTTAATAGAGTTTGAATTTTATCTGTTACCAAATAAACAGTGTCCGTTTGATTTAAATTAAAATTGGTCTCTAGTTTATCAACTCATTCATACACTCATCCATCAATTTATTTGACTATATAAATGCACACACACAGTATTATTATTATTATTATTATTATTATTATTATTATATGTAACACAGCAATAGGGTTGGATGTATTTTAAATCAATGGGAACCTATACAGAGGGGCAATAGTTGCTATACAAGGTAAATTCAGCCCTGAAGACAGCTGAAGGCAACATTCTCCCCGAGTTTGAATACTGAGGTGTAATGGAATCCGAAAGAGGGATGAGGTATGGATGTACCAGCCTAAATTGTTTCTGAGTTTAATGTGTAAAGTTAGAGCTAGCCTATTACAATCATTGGTTAGGTACTTCATCGCGTCATTCACAGCATCCTACCTGAAGACCCTAGATGTGTTCCCCCTCTTCTGGTGAAAAACTCGGACCATTATTATCTATATAATGTTTTTGAGATTTAACTGTTTTATTTTTAAATATAATTGAATATAGCCCTCAAAAATAATTTCAAAAACATTACATTTAAATATTTTAGCATGATAAATTATATATATATATATATTACATTCCAAGTATCAAACTTTCTACAATCACAATTTTGACCTTATCACTTTAGAAACATATATTGTTTATTACTAATCATTTATTAGACTAGAGATATCCCTAGCCCAGATATAAATTTTAAATTTCACTCGAAGATTAACACATGAAATAACTAAACAATATCTCTCTTATTCAATGCAAAAATACATATAAGAGATTGTATCAATTGAAGAGTGACAGTTCAGCATAAAATTCATCTTGTAGGCCACTTACCTTTTTCAGATTTTTTATTCACATGTTTCAAAGATGGATGATGAAGTGAATGTTTTAAATATATATAGAGAAAAGCAAATTTTAACATGCCCATACCCTAATCATTAAAGTTACAATGAAATAATTCAGTAAACACAAAACAGAATGTAGTGCTATAACAATAAAATGCACAGATAACACATTGTTGTACTTTATAAATCACTATATTATTTATAATATATATCATAAATATAAACTCATTATTCTCATTTCCTTGTGTGGTTTAATACAGTGATAAAATAGTAGATTTGAGAGCTAAGGAAGGGTCTGTGAATCAAAGTTCAATCAGGTGATCCAACATTGTGGCCTGTCAAATGACAAATCATTTAATTATTTTTTGCATTTATAATAACTATTTAATACAAAACCATAATTATGTTGAACTTGTTAATTGACCTGTCAGAATATAAAGCATCATAAGTCAAGATACATCTCATGACCACCACTTCTTATGCTTGGGTATAACTGTTGTTTAGACAGGCAAAACTCACTATACGTATTGCCACATACAGCAAGCTAGAGTAATCAGTGGATGCCAGAAGGCTTGTGCATCAAATGCCCATTTAGTGCCTACTCATCCAATATCCCCAGACTAGTTTCTGGCTCGTGGCCTTCATCAGTGAGGAGCCTTGGATCTGAGAGCACTGCACCTAGATCTTAGGATTTAATGCAACCCTTCAGCAGCCATCTTTTATCTCCACTTAACTACAAAACTATGAGTCTTAAATTGAAAACATCTTAAGGTTTTCGATCCAAGACCATTAGCTTATATAGTCATATGGTTCTGAACTCAGTTCAGTACCCATATATTTTGGTGTCTTTGGTTCTTTAATAACCATAGCTACCACTATCCTATTAGGCAGACTATATAAGCTAATGGGCTTGGATTGAAAACATTAAGGTGTTTTCAACTTAAGTCTCAGTTTTGTAGTTAAGTGGAGATAAAAGGTGGCTGCTGGAGGGTTGCATTAGATTCTAAGATCTAGGTGTAGTGCTCTCAGATCCAAGGCTCCTCACTGACGAAGGCCACAAGCCAGAAACTAGTCTGGGGATATTGGATGAATAGGCTCTAGATGGGGATTTTAAGCACAAGCCTTCTGGCATCCATTGATTACTCTAGCTTGCTGTGTGTGGCAATACGTATAGGGGTTTTTTCAAGTTACATCTGAAATAAAAAATAACGTCATGACTCCCTGATATATTTTGTTGACTTATATAATTAAAAACAGTATCTACCATTATATTTGAATTAAATAAGCATAAAGTATTTCATTATCATTACCATTTCTTGCAATATATATATATATATATATCAATCATAACAAGTCACTTTTTTTAAAAAAAAGACTTTAATATATATGCATACAAGTAAAAAAATTCTAAAATATTTTATTAAAGTCTCAAAGGATCTTAAAATTCATGTATGCATCCTTGGTTTTATGCTCATGAGTATGTGTGTAGATATACAAATCAATATTTCCCCTCATCTCCTTCATTCACTATTTGCACACTGAGGTGGACTATAAATCATCTTTCATAAACTAATCACATATTTTACGAGAAAAATTTAGCATTACAGGCAGAAACCAAAAATTCTAAATTCAAAAAAAAAAAAATCGGTTATTTATGATGTTATAATATCAAAGCAGGTTTAATGGACAGAATTGGAAAAAAAAAAAAAGCATATTCACATTTCAATGAATTATGACTAAAAATCAATTGTGACATTATTAAAGAAACCTCAACTTTGCATTCTAAGAATATGGTTAATGTAATTCCGTTATCAGAAGTTGTTTCTTATTTCACACTCATCATCTAATATATATATATAATATGCATGTGTCTGTAGTGCTAATAATGCAAATTATTTTAGAATGTAATTTTTTAAATATGAACTCACGTTTTATTACAAACTTAAAAGCGTTATAAACATTTGTAGATGGTTACCTCAGCAAGTCACTGATCATTCTTTAACTTAACAAATATAACATATATATATATATCAAAGCTTTTTGAATGTTTTTTTTTAATTATTATTTTCATAACTGAAGTCATTTGTTTTATTGTAAATAATCAAACTGTTTGCTACAAAACAGATCACGTGATATTCAAGCAGAAGAAGTTGGTATTTGATCCAAGAATCTTTAGGTCTCAAATCTAACACTCTACTACTGTACTATTCTACACACAACACCAGCAATAGTGTTAATAAGTAGATAAATTGCTCTAAGTTTATAGTAGTGGAAAAGTATATCCATGGATTGGTGCTCAAACATTTTATGAACTCTTGCGCAATAAATCATCAGATTTTTTTTTTTTAAACATAAATAATTTTTAGAATGATGCTAAAACTGCAACTAATAAGAAGAAAAATAATAATCTTATCCTGAAGTCTGTTTAAAAAATAATTTTGAATTTTATAGAATATGTTAACATTGTAATTATTGTCAATCGCTAGTTAACTAGATTGCCACACCTGAGATCTATATAAGAGTACTTTCATCAACTTTTAGTAAAGTAGTCAGTCTTCAAAAAAGTTTATTTTTGCATTTTAATAATAATAAATAATTGAATGATTTATTGCTTGAGAATTCATAAGACGTTTGAGCACCAAAAGTGACATAATTCCAAACCTGCCACTTTACCACTGCATTAAACTTTTACAAAGGGTTGCATTTTAATTATACAATTGATATAAAATCATAGATAAAAAAATGATATTGCACTCATTATTATAATAATAATAATAATAATAATAATAATAATAATAATAATAATAATAATAATAATAATAATAATAATAATAATAATAATAATAATAATAATAATAATAATAATAATAATAATAATAATAATAATAATAATAATAATAATAATAATAATAATAATAATAATAATAATAATAATAATAATAATAATAATAATAATAATAATAATAATAATAATAATAATAATAATAATAATAATAATAATAATAATAATAATAATAATAATAATAATAATAATAATAATAATAATAATAATAATAATAATAATAATAATAATAATAATAATAATAATAATAATAAATCTTAATTGATAAAAGAAACAAATCCCATAACTCACCCCCAAGCTCCATTATAAAACATTAAAAAAAATATATAATTTAATTTCTCAATATATTAACAATCATAATTTACAGTATTATAATATCTTGTTAATGTTTTGTATAAATCCATCTTAGCAACTAGCTAAACTATTTGGGTGAATTGGAATTTGGATAACTGGTATTTTTTTTTAAGACTGCACAAATTCATTTAAATGTTCATCAATCAACTGTTAGTTAATAGATGTGAATACTAAACACAAAGTTATCTATGATATGTTTTCATATCCTTTTTCTTTTTCCTTTCTCTTTTAAGTTCAATCTTTCTCTTGAAAAATCAATCAAAAATTTCTGTAATTAATTGATTATTTTCTCTTTTTATAAAATATTGAAACTCATCTTTATTTTAATTCTTTCAGTAGTGTAGTGAAACTATATTCTAATTATTTTTCATTATTCTCAATTAAATTCTTTTATAATCATTGTGAAAGACAACACATTATATGATACGGAGTTTTGCCTGTTTTAACAACACATTATAGTGATCAATATATTAGTTTGCACATTCATAACTTGGGATTAAAACTGATGATAGGCATAGAGACATTTTCAAGAAATTGAGAAAATTTCATACAAATTAGAATTTTTTCAAGCAACCATCTCATCTAGTTATAAAATATTGACTGATAAATGAATATTTAGCAATTCTTAGCTGAGGGGTAAAGGTTTCAGGAATATCTAGATTGGCCAAATATGAAATAATGCATTGAGAATAATTCACAATAACTCATCATTATACTAGATTGTACTCTGATCAGCAATAAAAAAATGTCACTAATTTATAATCATTGATTTATCTTTGTAATATCTTCTTGGGTTATTTCTAACACAGAGAGATGAAGAAAGTTTTGCATCACTTTTGTTTAAAGTTAATGATGAAATCATATTAAATAAGATATATAAAAATGATCAAAAGCTTTCCTTTTAAACAGATATTTTTCCTTAAATGCAGAAATGTAGTTTATTTAAATAATCAAAAACAAAAAATTACCACATGATCTCCATTTTACACAATACTTTTCAAAAATTATTTATTCCACTCAGATTCCATTACCTTGACAATCAATAGATACTAGATATAATAATCATCATTTTCAACCATTATCGATCCAGAGGATGAAGGTCTCTCCAAGTTCAATCCATCTTCTCCAATCTCTAGCCTCTCAATCTAGTGCTATCTTATCCATATGTCCAAAGTGATTTCTCACTTAGGTCTTTGTCAATAAGAAGTTATGAACCAGGATATAATACACTTAGATTTGTTTCAAATACATTTTCTTTCAACAGTTATTTTTAGTATTTTGAATCCAACACAACTTGCATATAGTTACATAGATCTGTTTCTAGTTCAATATCTATATATTTTTGATACCCTTAATTTTTTAAAAACTGTAGTTATCTCCCATCACTTGGCTAGGATAGGTATAAAAAATCATATGACCCACTTTACATACTGCTTTTCACTCCAGCCCTACCATCTATTGTTAAACTTGAATAATCAATAGATGTTAGAAATAGTGCCTTAAATTAGACTAGTTAAAGTCTTCATCAGGGAGGATTTTTGAACATAGATCTAATAACATCTGGGAGTATGGATAAGACAGCACTGGTTGAAGTTTTAATAAGCATTATATCTAGCATTTATTGATTTCTAAAGTTTCCGATAGATAGTAAACAGGAATAAATAGCTCTTAGATAATATATGAAGCCTTTTTTTTTTACAGTTGATATTAAATAATATAAAAAATAAATACCAAAGGTAAAGCAAATTATGTATAGATAAAATGTAAAGACAAAACAACCTTTAAATAACCCACTATAAAGAACAGACCCACCCTGCTCCCTTAACAATGAAATAATGAAGAAGCTATAAGTTTAATCAACTTTTTGATGATAGTTTTTGTAATATTTGACAATGTTTTATCCAAAAGTTTATACTAAAGATATTTACCAATCTATGATTTACAAGGTTCGTGACTGTCTGACTCAAAAGAAAAAAAAAAATGTTTTTTAAAAAAAAAATCTTCAGCAACCTTTCATGTTTCACTTAGATTTAAACAACAGGTAAGTAAGCAAGACAAAGAATTTGGCTTTGATGGCATATATTAATTTTAAGTTTTTCAGGATATATTTATTATATATAAAAATAGAAAAACTATATTTATTGGGAGTGAGTAATTAATTCTACCTTTGTAAATTATAAATCGATTTAAGTGTGGCTGCTGCAGAACACATCAACTGATTTCAATATAAAGCTTATTATTGTTATACTCTCTTTCCAAATAAAAGCTTAGAAATGAATGGAAATAATTTCAATTTCATTCATTGCTTCTTTCTTATCTTGACACTGGAGAGTATTGCATTAAATATAACAGCTTTTAAGTTCTCTTTCTGAACACTTCATATGTGTGTATGTGTGTTTATCTACTTACTATAAATAAAATTGTCAATTTTTTATTTTATTAAACTATTTTTTAAACATAAGTAAAATATGATATGCTTCTGCTTTTATATGTATATGTCATAGAACATTACCCCATTCCAATGTCAAATTGTAATGATGTCATGAATGATCCTTCTGCAACATAATCTGAAAATTGTATAGTTTTCAATGGTCATTCCTTTTTTCCTATCCATATCAAACTTCCTGAAAATTAAATACTATTCTAATATTCTATAACATTGGCAACCTATGCTTCAAACAAACATTCAAATCTAATCTGATTGGTTCATTGTCCTTGTCTATTTCACAGGCAATTTGTTATTTATGTATGTCTAAATTACCCAAATTAGGATTTTCACAAACATGCCTCATGTTATATTAACATTTCATATATTATTATGCTTACTTTCATTTGATAAAAAATATTTTCATATTTTGCACACCTCTGCATCTGAAGAGGGATTCTACTACATAAAATGTAACATGTGAGAAGTTGCCAAATGAATCTCTTGTAAAAAAAAAAAAATAGACGACATTTTTTTTTTCTCAAAAGCTATAATAACACTTTTCATGTCTTTCTTTTTCAGCATATAGAATACTATATCTTTTCGAAGATTTTTACTCCCATTTTGCTCAAAGGAAGATTGTGATGAATCCCATAACTACTGTACCCTCATTTCCCAGGAAATGATTTTTAAAAAAAATGCTATTGACTTTTATGTCTTAAACATCAATTTTAAAGTTAGCTGCTGTACTTGGGTTTGTAAACGTCATCCAAATCATTTTGTTTGGGTTTTTTTTTACTTTTAAAATCTTCTCCATATCTGGCATAAATATAATATCATTAGCATATCTAAAGCTTCTGAAGTTTTTCTAGCAATGACTACAATTGGGCTTATATATACAGATTCAGTAAACAAATATGATAAGTTTTATTTACTGATCACTATTATTTTTTAGAGCTAGAATAAAATTTTACCATACAGATTATTTTTTGACATCTGTTAAATATCTTTCCACAATTATCCTAAGTTGGTTCTGCCTCTGTGTGAGAAATTTCTATAAGTATCTAGTTTAAAGGTTTCCTAAAGTACATTTGTTTTTATTAGTATACAACCTATTAATTACCATAGCTTTCTTCCGCAATTCAGATGGAATTTGATGATGAATGTTTGTAGCTTCTGATTCAACTAAGGGTTATTTTAGAACTTCTGCATCCATGGAATAAAATCAACTGCAACTTGGTCGAACACCTTTGACAATGTAAAAATATCTGTTTTATCAAAAACTTCAGCTACTAATCTAATACAGAGATTTTTCATTAAAAAAAATTATGTTATAACCAGTTTGCTAAAAAAATTCATAATATAAAATGATCAATTATATAAAAGGATTTGTTATAAATAAACAATATGGAATATGCAAACTTCGTTAATCTTTTTCAATTATCCAGAATATGGTAGTAATGATAACTCCTTGTTTGTTGACTTTGTTGAAACTAACATATATCTGTTAGTTATTTTTCCATATAAGGCTGTAATCTGTGCTGAACAATTTGCAATAGAATCTTATCTGCATATGAATTAAAAGGCACTATGCAATAGCTTAAACACTGTTTAAAATATCTTTCTTAAACATACATATCACCAATCTATAATTATTATATTTTTCCAAAATTAATTTAATCCCCACTAATGCCAACAATTTGTGATCTATATTCAATAATCTTGATATGAATCTAACCTTATCTCTGATTCCTTGGATTCCACTATGTAGATAACCTGGTTATTAATGATTTTGTGATAAATTCTTCAGCATATTCATTATCATTGATCTATAGTAAAATAATTATAATCTATTCATGGACATTTTGTAGCAAACTCATCACTGTTATATTTTTTTTGATCTCATAAATTACTTGAAAGATTGCACTCATTTTTACAATCATTTCTATTTTCAATATTCAGTCTTTTCTAGCAACCAACTGGAATTATCTAATAAGGTAGGTCCCTTACAAAATCTTTTATCATATTAAATTGAAGAATCTTTTCTTTGAAATTACTAGCAAACCTGCTATAGATTTTGATTTTTCTGATTATTTCATTTAGAATAAATTTACTCAGACTTATTTTTAATTACTGTATTTCTTTCTCTTCTATCTACTGTTCAATTGACTGATTATCAAAATTAAATCCAGAAACACAATTCAATTTCTGATATTAATCCTAAAAACAATACATATCTCTTTTAGTTTATATCCAAGATACTGAACAAGTTTTTGATTATTTAATTAGTAATTTATATTTTCCATAATTAAACAAAAAAAAACTGATTTCTTATTCTTCACATGCTAAGAACATAATCTGTTCAATTTTTGAAAAATGAATTTGACCAGTAAGCATCACATGATCACATTACTGAATGAAGAGTTTTGCCTCTGTTAAAAATGAATTTGTGATAAAATATGGCATTGAATTCAGACACCCCCCCCCCACACACGAGTACTCATTGTTCTGATTCATTCTCTTGTTGAATTCATACTTTTCAAAAACATTTCCTTTCTTTTTATTTCCAACTTTTGCATTCCAGTCACAAATCACTAGAAATATAAACAGTAAGTTTTATCAAATTTTGTTGGAATTTAATCATAAAACTTTTCAATTTCTTTTTAGTTACTGGAGTTGCAGGAGTATAAACTTTTATTATGGTAATATTAGAAGAAATATTCACAAAATAGAACTGATTTTAATCTATCATTCATGCGATTATATCAAATAATAGTCCTCATAATATTTCCTGTGAAAATAAGAGACATCATTTCTAAATAGCAGGCAATATGAAAATTAAAATTTCCAATTCAGTTTATCTTCACTTTTGAAAATATCTACTTATAAAGAATCCATTTTGGTCTATGCATCAAACTTTTCTTGATTCATACTATACTTACAAGGATTAAATAATTGTTGGATTGCATATAAAAACTCTCTTAACATTTATATAAAAACAATTCAAACAGTAATGAACAGAATAATATAAAAAAATAATTATAATTAAAAGTGAGAGAGAAAAAATATTATGTTTAGATCCTTTAAAATCTATGATATTTTATACAATTCAAGCTACAAACTAATTAGATTATTAAGTGTAGGTTAAAAATAAAACTTTTTGGCAGTGTTTCTTCTAATTCATTTTAAAAATAATTTCTTATTACCTGTTTTAATTTAATAATTTACATTTTAATATTCAAATAAATTATATACCATTACATATATGAGGTTTATTTAAACTTCTTTGATTTAATAATCTCAATCTCTTTAGTCATGTTGCAATCTTTAGTTTCTATATAAACATATTAGACCATAAAGATGGGTATCTATCTTTGTTGTATAAAGGAAGTTGCCTTGCCAACAGATTGAGATTGCTAATTGTTATTCATATTGGTTTTGTTTAGGTGTTAATTGCTTTCATGTATTCACACACACACACACACATATATATATATATATATGTAAATATAATAGTTTTGGGGCTTTGAAAAGTTAACCTTGACAATGGCAGATGCTATTTTATTGAAATGTTAGGAATTAATCAAAACTAACATGGTTCACCCAAAAACTATTGTATTTACATCATATAACCATGAAAACATTAAATATAATATATATATATAAAGCAATTATATTTTCATTACAACAAAGGGCAGTCATTGCACAAACTCTGCAAAAATAAAAAATATTTCTCCTTAATAAACTTAATAAAATATTCACAGATAATAAAGTTTAATAATTAGTAATTGTCCTGGTGGCTTAGTGGATGGTGAAATGTGAATTCTGGAGATCAAGATCCATGAATTGTAATCTAACTCTGTCACTTCCAATATTCAAACTTCTTATAACATCTGAAGTAATTAATAAACCATTTGATTATTATTACTTATTAATAAGCAATTGTTGTTAACAGTATAGCTAACAGTTTATTTCATAATGAAATTCAATGGATCTAATTTTATTTCTGAATGCAAATTTCTATATTGTATAATTACAAATTTAAACTAATCAGGTACTGCTGCTAATCCAGTAGTTTTCTTTTTTAAGCATGAAGGTATGCTTTTTAAAATGGAAAAAGATTACAAATAAGCTAGATAAAATACTCCATGCAATTTTTCCCCCAAAATCATAATGATTTTATTTCTTTTTTGTTTATTTACATAATAATATAGCATCTTAATAATATAAAAACCTAATTTAATTTAAAAAGTTCAAATAAACACACAAACATACTCACTCTGGCGGAATAATTTCAAACTTGTTTTTTCGAATTTTGTTACTTATTCTTTTTTTCCCCTATAGTTCTAAAGTTGGTATTTTGACAATATCTGTAATTATAAACTTGGTCCTTTGACAATATCTGTAGTTGTAAAGTTGGTATTTTGACAAAAGTAACTGTGCATACATTATCTAGTGTTTGAAATCCATTCAGAGAACTTGTGTAAACATCACATTACTTCACAACTAACTACAATAACGCTATGGCAGGCATAAGACATGTAACACTTATGCCAATAAATAAAATGTTAGATCTTCTGACTATTCACACAGAATCTTAGTGTTCATGGCAGTTAATGGGGAAACTTCAAACTCAGGAATTAGCAAGGAGGAGACAGTTAAAGAACAATGTCCTATATCAGCAGTGCAATGAACAGTGTTCACTGGTGAGATAAGCTGAAGGCACAGCTGGTGTTAAATGGCAATGCATTATATTGCCACTGTATAGCCACAAGACACAGCTCTTTTTCCCCAAGGACCTTACAGACAGGTGGGATGTCTACAGTAACCTAGAATAATTTATAATAGTACATATATGCTTTGTTGTTGTGTGCTAGGAGAACTTTGTGGATCCACATAACACAGATATCCATACACAAAATATAAAGAATCTATGGATGTATGTGAAATGTAAGCTAAAATGGCAATCTGCTACCGGAAATGCTTTATTTTCATTAAGATCTGTGACAATTATTATATGTATTACTCAGACTTTCAAGCCCCTTCATTATCCACACTACCTCATAATACTGAAATACATGATCACACAGATGCAGAAAAGATAAATAATCACCAATATAGGTATTTTGTACTAAACCAGCACTCATCAGTAGGTCCAGACTACCATTGATTATATATATATATATGTATGGGGGATGGTAGTCTGAACCAACTGATGAGTGCTGGTTTAGCACAAAATATGCATATTGGTGATTATATTTTCTGCATGTGGGTGGTCATGTGTATCAGTAGTATAAGATAGTGTGGATAGTAAAGAAGCTTGAAAGTCTGAGTTCAAATTCCCTATATTTGCAATTAGGCTCCAGGTATAAGAGTGCCTGGTATTTCAAATCTTATATGCATAGTTCAAAATTATTCTGCCAGAACATGTATATTTCAGTCCAGCTGTTTACAACTGAAGGTTCAATACCAGATTGAATGAATTGGTTTTGGACACTTTCTTTCATATAATAAATCCAAAGATAACTTTGCTAACGATTCAATATTAATTAGAAAACTAGTTTGATCGGATGAGTGTCCACATAAGATTAATATGATTTAGCTTTCAACAATGGTAGCAGAAGTGTCATAGGCACTGAACTTACTTTATCTTTTTAAAAGTGAGATGTTATAACAAAGTGTGTTAATATGGTGAACTGAAATAGCAATATTACCAAAACAATAAATAAAAAGTTATGTATGGTCACAATAGTCTACTGCCAAGTTATTCAAAATGTCCTTAGACAAAGAATATATACATTTATTTACATTTCTGAAATAATGAATTGGAAAACAAATGACTGAGAATATTTAAGAAGTAGGAAGAACACAAGTGGAAAAGTGAAACTTTAAACGTGTCTAAGCCGTTTTAATCAAATCCCCAATAATTAATTCATTGTTACTTAGGATTATACACGTTACACATGTTTTCTCAATTTAAGATTAAATTAATAAATCATCTAAATCTCCCAAGAATGTTTTTAATTTAAATGGTCCAGATTTTTAAAAGATTTATAGTACAGAGAAATTTCTTTTTTTTTTTTAAAAAAAAAAAAGAAAGAAAAGAAATCAACTTCATCAGATTCAATTTATAAAAGAAAAAAAAGCAAAGCATAAAGCAAGAAAGAAAAAGAAAGCAAAGAGGTGATTGGGTTAAACTGTCTTCTCTGGTTTCTGAATGATTCAAAAGGAACAAATAAAAAAAAGAGAGAGAAAAAAGATAAATCTATTTCCTTTCACCTCTTTTTCAGTGAAAAGGAAGTGATAGTTTATTTTTAGCACAACCAGGTCAAACACACTAAGAAAAGACTGGTCATCTTTATTAAACTAATTCAGTATATTGGCTGATACAGTAACTGAGTTTACAATAAATTAAAAAACAACTGAAATTTAAAATACATAATCACACATGCTCAATTAAAATAATGAAAGCTACAATGGGTGTTGCAGGGTAGGTGTGTATTTTTGCAGATTATAGTAAAGCTGCTATTTATAAAAAAAAAAGGGATCAAAAAGAAGCCATTCCAAAATTTATTAAACTACATATAGACCAGATGGATAATAACATACAATTGTGTAACAAATTGTAAAAAAAAAAAGAAACAATGTGATATAATAAGTAATTTGCATATACTGAATGTTTCTTATATATGTAAGTAGAAGGATTTGAACTTCGGATTTTTCAGTCTATATTCATCCTCCACTCCAACTCAGCCGATACACATGACCACATACGTCGTGTGAAAAAGAAAAATGATCCCCAATATACGTAGTTCATGCAGAACCAGCACTCATCAATTGGTCCAGATCATAATCTCCCACACATATATACAATAAGTGCTCGATTTATATTAAGATAGTAATTCCTTAAATTTTACTGGATAAGTTTCAATCTTCCCATTTCAACTATTCAACCATCCATTTCATTGAATAACTGATGATGAAACGTTCAAAGCCCTTACTGAATTTGATGTGATGTCTACATGGATATGACTACAATATCCAATAAGTGCTTTGAGCATTCCATCATCAGTTTTTCAATGAAATGGACAGTTGAATAACGGATGGGTGAGAAGATTGAAGCCTGTCCAGTAAAGTTAAGGAATTGTTATCTTAATATAAACCAAGCACTAATTGCATAGATATGTAGAAGATTATATAATCTGGCCTAACTGATAAGTGCTGGTTCTTCATGAAATACATATATTGGGGATCATTTATCTTTTTAGCTTGTATGTGGACATGCGTATCAGTTGTTCAAGATGGAGTGGAGGACAAACATAGACTGAAAAATCCTAAATTCAAATACCTCTGCTTAAATATTATTATTATTATTATTATTATTATTATTAACAACAACAACAACAACAACAATTTCACTTAATTATTTATTAACTTACACAGTATAAGATAAAATCAAAGCAGGGTTCTGTTCTAGAGACATTTACAGTACGACTGAATAGTGAGTACTTATCAGGCAGTGCACTGATAAAGTTAACTAGAGATCAGTCGAGAGATGGGAAGCTAAACATACTACTATCTGACAATCAATACTTTTCAATAGATGTCACTGCAAGAAAAAGCAATTTCTGTTTTATCGTGAAAGAATAAATTGCACAGAAAATTTTCAAGCCCAACTTGTGATGATGGTCCTCTTCACTGATTATTCATAAAACAGGACAATAAAATGAATAAATAAATTCGTTCAATTCTTAAGACTCACAAATAATATCCTTCTAAAAAAATTAAACAGAGATTATCGACCATTAAATAGAATCTTGAGAATGTGCAATATTCAAATGAGAAAATGAAAAGAGTTGGATTTTTGCATTGTCATATTATTGACGGATGTAAAATCATTACTTAATAGTGTCCCATTACTTCCTCTATGACAGGAACTTGAAAGCTTTCTATATGCCCTCTGGATATTTTTAAAAACATATACTAAATGGCTCTGTATAAAACTTCTACTTAAGTACATGCATAGTTCAAACATTGAATAAAGAGTTAAGTAAAATAAAATATTTCTCAATTACATCCAATTTTTGTAATAGTTCTAGTTCATTCTATTAGAGGTGCTATATTCCAACAAATCATAATGTGTGGTCTATCTGATTACAGATTTAATCAGTGATGCTGATGATATTGTTTGCTTTTATAAAGATTTTCACATACTCAAAAATAAAATTAGGATTTTACTTTGTTTTATTATTATTATTTTGCATTTATTTAAATTTTTATTTTATTTTATTATGGCTACACCAAATAAGATATAAAAAAAAAATGACATAGAAAATTGTGTAATACAATAGAAATAGATCAATACATTTTTTTTTAAATAGAAAAAAGACTAAATTAATATGCTTTGATATGTCTGGTAAATATTTTAATTAATAAAGAACACTATTTATTAAACATTTTGATTACAACAAAATTATTGGGGAAAAAATAAATATTAAAACAGAAAACTTGAAAGGGAGCTTCATCAAGTGACTGACATGTCTCATAAGAAGTCCAAACAAGTCAGAAAATTCTGTGAAGGCAAATTACTTTTTTTTTTTTAAACCAGAAACTTGAAACAATTTTTTGAAAGGGAATTTATAAATTTTAGCATCTTAGCTGCTATAGAATTAATCTGTCCAAAACATAAACAGAAATTTAACGAATATAAATATCTCATGAAGAATAGTTAAAAGCAAATTGGAAAAATTGTCTATTAAATATGGAACATTCATTAGTAATAATGACACTTTATTTTTAATCCACAAAAAATTATGACCCTCATTTAAAAATGGCAAGTTGAAATTGGTCTACCAGCTGAAAAGATTGACCAACTGCCCACTTCTAATGATTAGGGGTAAATTAATTAAATGTTTGGTCAAATATAGCAGGTTAATTTTTAAGCCGATAATTTTGTATGACCTGCAAATGTTATTATAAATATTCAAATGGCCTTTGGCAAAAAAAGGTTTCCTACCTCTGTTCTATGTACTTACAATATTTGCATCTATTGTAAACTTGAGTATCAGAATCTCCAACCTAACATCTGGCTAATTGTCTGATGATTTAAATGCAGCATTAACATACATATATTTTTCATACTATTACTAATTTCAACAGCAAGTAAATAACTAACTATTGGATAAATATGTAATGTTTATAATTATACTCATATCACAGAAAGAACATTCTTATTCTAATATGATATTCAGAATTATTTTTAAGCAGACTCATATTGAACCATTTAATAAACTTGCAGTATAATTTTACTTTTCATTTGTCAATGCCCCTAGACTGAATGAATGGGTATTCATAAATGAAAAATAAAATAATTCTGAGTAGCATATTTGAAGGAGAATGTTCTGTGATACATTATTCATATATATGATAGTTCTGGAGTAAAATAAATAAAGTTCATTTTTCCTCATGCAAAACTGTTATTTTTGACATCTTTATCAACTATGTGTTAACTGGACAAACCATCTGCATTTATATATTGAAAATAATTATGGCTATATTGAAAAAATTTGATAAATAAAAGGTTTATTTTGCCTTTTTTTTAATATTCTTTTTTTTTTTTTTTTTACAAAGTTGAGTTATTTTATAAATAAAATTATTAACTTTTTCATTTTAAGATTTTAAATAATAACATACTATCCATGCAGGCAGTGTTACATTAGGATGTGTTTTATCAAATAATCAAATGATAAAATGACAGTTCAGTGAACAATGGAGTTGGAAAAATAAATATTATCTATTCGAGATTTGTTCTGGGATGAAATAGTATAGACAAACTATGTACAAAAGTGATATTAATGAGAATTCATCATAAGTTGATGAAGTAAATCAAATGTTTTGACCAAATCAGTAAAAGAAATCTATAAAGCATCCCTTTTCTTGCTTTTTCATGATGACAAAAATCATATCTTCAATCCTGATTTGAATGTTTAAAACTAGACTGAGTCTCTGATTACTAATCATCTTTGACTAAAAAGAGCTTATTCACAGATATAATTAAAAAATACTTTTGCTATAATAGTAAAATAAATAACTGAATGGTTTATTCCTTGAGAGGTCATAAAAAGTTTTGAATACCAAAAGTGGCACAGCTGCCTATATCTATCTATGGACCTTCAGTGTCACAGTCTACTTGTATACCATCACATTAAACTATACAAGGCAGATAATCGGATCCCATTGTGACTGTAAATAACAATAACATTTCATATCTCATTAGTGTTTATAAAATGGAACCATAGAAACATCAGATGGAACATTTTAGGTTATCATTTCATATTCAATTCTAATAATTTGAAACTATCACATTACTATAAAATTTTATATTTTTTTCAGGAATCCCAACAAGACATGCAGCCTTCTGTTTTTAATATTACCAAGAGCTGTTTTAATTTGTCTCAAATGTAAATGAGAAGGAAAAATGAGTACTTAACTATATATAATTATCTGAATACTTGTTTTATTATTTTAACAATAATCAATGATTATGATATTTTTCAAATCAATGTATTATTTTCAATGTATTCTAATAATAAAGCAAAACACAAATTGTGTAACTTGCTTTTAAGCTTTATTAAAATGTTCACTAGAGGGAGATTGCCACTAGCTCCAATCAAGCTTTAATTTATAAGTGCCGAAAGAGAAAGAATTCAAAATGTCTATTGGAGTAGTCCTTATCCCCAGACTAATAATTAATAAAACAAGACAAATTATGTAAGTAATATAATTTTCTTCTTCCTTTTCCTATATATTGATTTCTACTTTAACATATCGTACCATTTACAACTTTCTTAAATACTTTATCAATACTCATTATTTATATCAAAACTAAAAGTTTTGACTGTCCTGCATCATCATCAGAGCTTTAAGGAGCTCTGAAGATGACTGCAGAACAGTTGAAACTGTTGATGACTGCAGGACAGTCAAAACTGTTAGTTTTGATTAAAATAAAGTGTTTAAGAAAGTTATAAATGGTAAGACCCAAATTGTGTAACTTACTTTTAAACTTTTATTAAAATGTTCACATTTTAATAGTAGACATTTATGTGTCTGAAAAATTCAGATTTTCAAATTGACAGTAATTTATTAGTTAAGTGCTGATTTTTGAGTTAGTATTTTAGATCTAGTATCTGGAGTCCTAGCTTCTCACTGAGTCATAAGCTCATAACCTATTGGTCTGGGAATGAGAACTATTCTGATAAAGATTTTGAATTCTTTCACTTTTGGCACTTATAAATTAAAGCTTGATTGGAGCTAGTAGTAAGCTCCCTCTAGTGAACATTTTAATACAAGCTTAAAAGCAAGTTACACAATTTGTCTTGTTTTATTAATTATTATAAATGTACCCTTGAAGGCTTTTGTGATGTTATATTGCTGAGGCTATTAATATATGGTAAAACCGAACTGAGTTCGAACCCATATAGCTATCTGGTTTGTAAGACTGGATTTGAAGACATTTAAACTGTCTGAAAAATTCAGGTTTTCAAATTGATAGTTAGATAAGTGTTAACTTTTGAGTTAGTATTTTAGATCTAGTGTCTGGACTCCTAGCTCCTCACTGAGGTGAACCATAAGCTCGAAACCAATTGATCTGGGGATAAAAACCAATTCCTATTGAGATTTTGTATTCTTTCTCTTTTGGCACTTATAAATTAAAGCTTGATTGAAGTTAGTAGTAAGCTCCCTCTAGTGAACACACACATATATATAATATAAAGAGCATATCAATAGCTCTAACAAGCTTATTTTTTTAATGATAAATCTACAAGACAAAGAGTTCAATTCATCTTTATCTAGGATTGTCCCTATTCCCAAACCAGTTTTGAGCTATGGCTCTCTTCAGTGAGAAGGTAGGACACCAGATTCAAAAAGCTAACTCAAAATAAGGATTTATATAAAAATTAACTCTTAAGAAGATCTGAAAATTTTAGACTCCTACATGTATTTATATATATAAAGTGAATATTATTGCAAATGATTGTATTTTCTCCATCAATTATTCTTAAGTTTTCTATAAATAGTAAAGATATTTAAACACTTCCATATGCACTAAAACTGTGCAATTTCTTTAATCAAGCTAACAGTTTAAATACTATTATTCTTTATAGTAGTTTTAATATAACCAATAAGAAACTCCAATAAAATAAGTAATATCTTACTCTAAAGCTTTGTTGCCAATTACAGAATTTCTTTCTTTAAACCTCTACATTGTTTATGAAGCTCCATGCTCACTATACATTTCACCAAATACAGAATACCATGTTGATGTTTAATTTTGACACTGATAATACAATCTGACAAAGAACTAATCAGAACTTTTATTATTAATAAACTCAAGAATAGAATTCCCCATTCACAACACATTAGTTAACAGAATCTCAAGTTTCAGTAACATGAGTTTGAAATTCAAAGGTAGTGATTTTAAATTTTACTAGGGGATGAATTTAACAAATAGCAGTTGTTTCTAATAAAAAAAATATGACATTTCCAATGAATATATTTGTAGAGTTACTTTTGATGCCACTACGATTTTAACATCAGAGCAGACTAATTTATGATTTACCATAAATTTGTATCCATAATATTAATTTCTTTTACATTCCTTCACAACTCTAATACAGTTCATAGCATACCATAGTTTTTATGAATGCATTCAAATTCCTTTACAGTAATCTTCTGTTTAAAGAAAGAGCTTTTGATAATTAATCTATAACTTGTGCAAAAATTTAATGATAGAAGACTATTTGAGTTAATGCAGTCACCTTTCCTATTATTTCTAATAACTTCCAATTGTAATTTATTGTTTATGCCAGAATGTGACTTTAATCTTCAACAAGTTATATAAATTAGTTTATTGTTGATACTAATGTAATAACACTATCCAACAAGAAATGAGTTCTTTCTCTGAACTTTCTGAATCTAATGAGGAAGTAGAAGCATGTTAAATACCACTAAGTAACAACAGTAGAAAAAATATGCATTACACATGCATTCATTCAAAAATAAATTAATTTATTTTAAAAACTAAAGTGTATTCAAATGCAAAAAAAAAACATTTAATAGTAAATCAATTTCATCTCAGTAATCCACGGACTACAATCTAACCATTTTTGATATCAGAGAATGTTAATAGAATGACGATAACATCAAATAGAAATATTCTGATTTTTATGGAAAGAGAAATTTGGAACTTTAGACCTGCAGTTGTTATTTCTGTTTTGAGCGCAATACTAAATCAGCAATACTTCATGACCCAATCACAGAAAAGGTAATACATAGTAGTATTTATTATGAATTATTAGTAATTCAAAATTTTTAAGACATTACCTTGATAAAATTTTAAAATATTATTTTTTATTTAATATTAGACAATATACAACATAAATGAAAAATAGTTATCAGAAAAGCACATGAATAATCATCATCTATTGCTAATAATATACATTTTTTTTTGTGATTTGATTAATTTTCAGGCAGTCATCACCCCATGCTTTGGCTTACTGCATTAAATTTAACATTTTAGTTTGAAAAATATTTGAAAATATTAATGGTTATTTTAATTCTTTAATGTAAATTATATTTAAATTTATGTTTCTTTTTTACTCATTAGTTTCTTCACAAAATCTTCCCATGACCTCACTTCAGACTCTCTATGACTAATTTGGATCACAACCTAGTATTGGGACATTAGAGTTTATATGAACAGAAAAACAAACTAATTCATGCATTGTATTTATATATTGGATTATTTCCATCATTTAATATTAAATATGGAATGTCTTTAAAAAATTTTTACTTTATTTAAATTTTCCAATTACATTCAGCTGTATTAGTAAAAGCACACAGGTTAATATATGCACAACATTTCGAGAGATATTATTCACCTCTCTTCTTCAGGTGTTGCTGGCCTAATCAATGACCATACTAGCATGTAAATCAAACCTGAACCCTTAGATTATTGAATATCAAATTTTAAGATAACACTCTAATCAACTGAGCCATCCTGCCAAAAACAATAGTCATTAGAAATTCCATATACTTATCTATGAAGTTCTCCTGATTTCTCCATTTTTTCTTAAGAGCAAGGTTGATTAGTGGTTTCTATAATTATGTATAGTAACCCTGGGTTGACTTATGGGGTTATCCACCATTTTCATGTGATCAGCTTCTTTAAATTTTCTTTTTTATACCTCTTCCTCTCTATCCAATATTTTTGTATTTTCCCAATTGAATATATATGAATTGATACATAATGATCTACTAACTTAGACACAACTGTTTTCTCTCTTCTAATTGTCAGTTTGTCCTTTTACAATAACTTATCAATGGGGTAACTTGTCTCACCAATATACCTTCTTCCACTTTCATATGGTATTTCATAGATGCAATTTTTGCTTTTTAGCATTTCAAGTTTAGGCTTTGTATATATTAGCTCATAGTGGGGTATGATTCTGGAAAGCTGTTTTGATGTTATACTGAAAAAATATAAAAAAAATTCAAAGAAACTGCTCACATGACCATGGTGAATAATCTCATAAGTAAACATAGGGTGACTATACATAATGTATGAAAATCACTAATCAACTTTGCTCTTAACAAAAAGTGAAAAAATCAGGAGCCTCACAGATAAATGTATGAAATTTCTATTGACTGTTGCCTTTAGCAAGATGGCTCAATTGGTAGAGCATTATCTTAAAATTCAATATTCAAGAATCTAAAGATCCAGGTCCGATTCCCATGCTAGTATTGACACTGGTGAGACCAGTAACACCTGAAGAAGAGAGGAGAATAATACATCTCAAAACATTGCGCATATATTAATTTGTGTGGTATTACTTATACAGTTGAATGTATTGGAAAATTTAAACATTCAATACTTAACATTAAATGGTGGAAATAGTTCAATATATAACTAAAACATCATCATTATAAACCTTCAAGAAAACATTAATTCATCTCTTTATTTACCAAAATCAGAAAAACAGTAAAAAGATGTTTCATATTATTTAAACATTTTCACATCAATTATAATAAATCACCAAAAATCCTTTATTTGTAAGTTTTTAATTTTTATGAAATATTTTGACTCTTCTAAACCACCATTTGCAGAATGTGCATAAAAAAGATAGAAATAACTGAAATAAATATTATTTCTTTTAAATTGTATTTACACATCTATATATGAACTAAGCAATATTATTTTAATTGTACCTTTTTAAAAAAACTACAAGAATATTGTGCATACTTAAAATTTAATTACAAAAATAAAAATAATGCTATCATTATTATCAATTGATGCATAAATGAATGCCTATTTAAAATAGCAATGAATACAGTTGATGACTTAAATGTAGTAAGTACACAACTCTGATGATTGATATATATATATATATATATATATATATATATATATCATATATATATATATATATATATATATATATATATATATAGTATACATGTTATAAACTAATATATTTTTGATACAATCAGTGGTATTTATTTTATATCCTGAATAATTTATATATTTATATAATATACATCAGGCTTATGATGTAATGATGGTACATCCATCTGCCAAATTCATGATCAGGGTTTGAATTCGCTGTGAATAAAACATGAAAAAAATTTCTATGTACCAATCAGGTTTAGGATTTTTCTTTTAAATAATCAGGTTTAGGATTTTTCTTTTAAATAGCCAGCTCATAATCAATATTGCTAACCATTAATTCTAATTGGTAAATGGGTATCTAGTTATTCTTAGCATCGTCATCATCATCATCATCATCATCATCATCATCATCATAATAATAATAATAATAATAATAATAATAATAATAATAATAATAATAATAATGCAAACCTATTCAAAGTCTTCCATCTAATAGTCAACAAGCATAGTAAAAAGGCTCCTTAATAATCTTTCAATTATCTTAATTCTCATGACATTGCAAATCTATTTCAAGTTTATCTGCAATTTGCTCTGTTTCTTCTTTCCTACTAAAATCTAGCTAGTTTCTAATTCAAACTCAGCAACTTCTATCACGTATTGAATATGCCAAAAGCATGAGAATTTTTTTAAAATCTGAAAGTACAAATATGTAATCTAGTCATTAATTAAAATTAAATTATAATAATCCTTTTATGACTTCAATCTATAACTGTCAGATGGAATATTCTTTTTAATAATAATAATAATAATAATAATAATAATAATAATAATAATAATAATAATAATAATAATAATAATAATAATAATAATAATAATTTTTTTATTTTATTTTATTTATTTATTTATTTATTCATTATGAAGCAAACAATAAATGTATAATACAGTGAGATAAATTCCATACAAGAAAAATCTTGTGTGAGGAATTTAAATGTAACAACTAAAAACACTAATAAAATACAAAAAAAAAAAAAAAAGTATAAATATAACATAAAATATTAAAATCACACAGATATTGCATTTGGCAATTCAATCACAGTAGTAAATAATTACATCATAACATATAATATAAACAAAAATAAAATAAAATAAAATAAAACTAATGCTTAGCATAATATAACCAGTGCCATAAATGCTTTTTAAAAATCAAATAAGATAGTGTTCATTAAATTCACAGAACAATCTCTTATAAATAAATATTAAATAATTTAGGACCATTATAACTAAATTGCTTCCTACTGGATGTTTTAAGAAAATTAAGTAAAGCTAACTGATATTTAGTAGATAAACGAGTATTTACTAAAAAACACTAATAAAATACAAAAAAAAAAAAAAAGGATAAATATAACATAAAACATTAAAATTATACAGATATTACTTTTGGAAATTCAATAACAGTAGTAAATAATTACATAACATATAGTATAAACAAAAATAAAATAAACAAAATAAAACTAATGCTTAGCATAATATAACCAGTGCCATAAATGCTTTTTAAAAATCAAATAAGATAGTGTTCATTAAATTCACAGAACAATCTCTTATAAATAAATATTAAATAATTTAGGACCATTATAACTAAATTGCTTCCTACTGGATGTTTTAAGAAAATTAGGTAAAGCTAACTAATATTTAGTAGATAAACGAGTATTTACTAAAAAACACTAATAAAATATAAAAAAAAAAAAAAATATATATATATAACATAAAATATTAAAATTATACAGATATTACATTTGGAAATTCAATAACAGTAGTAAATAATTACAACATAACATACAGTATAAACAAAAATAAAATAAAATAAACAAAATAAAACTAATGCTTAGCATAATATAACCAGTGCCATAAATGCTTTTTAAAAATCAAATAACTAGTGCTCATTAAATTCACAGAACAATCTCTTATAAACATATTAAATAATTTAGGACCATTATAACTAAATTGCTGCCTACTAGATGTTTTAAGAAAATTAGGTAAAGCTAGCTGATATTTAGTAGATAAACGAGTATTTACAACAGAAGATTTAGTATCCAAATGAAGTTTCCTACAATAAATATCAAGAATTACTCTATATTTATACAAATGGAAAACATCTAGTATATTAAAAGTGGCATAAATATCCTTAACAGATGTGGCACGTGATCTACCAAAAATGATACGCATTGTATAATTCTGTAAAACAGACAATGTAGTCATTGCAAAAGTAGAACAGTTCCCCCAAACTGATATATTATAACATAATAAGCTTTGATAAGAAGAAATATATAAAGTAATCAAAGCTGACCGAGGAAAAAATTTAGATAAGTAGAAAAACATATAATTTAATTTACGTAAACGAGAACAAAGGAAGTCAATATGGTTTGACCAAGATAGTCTGGAGTCAATAAAAATACCTAGATAGCAAATATTATCAACAAAAGAAATGTTAGCACAAGTACAAGTGCTATTACAATGCCAAAAATACTTATTACAAATAGTAATGTTAAGCGAATGAATATTTGACCTATAAGAAAAATTAATAGCTTTTGTTTTACTCAGATTAATTGATAAATTATTAAATGCTAACCATTTACTAATTAGGATTAAATCATCATTAATTATTTTTTCAACAAAATTATATGAAACTGCAGCATAAGATAAAGCAATATCATCTGCAAAACCATAAATCTTAGATTCTAAAGGTAAAGAAAATAAATCATTTATATAAATTATAAATAAAATGGGACCCAAAACTGAACCTTGTGGTACACCATGGTTAACTGTTATAAAAGAGCTTACAACACTAGAAATATTTGTTGCTTGTTTTCTATCCTTTAAGTAACTCGCAAACCATGAAATAAATCCACCACGAAAACCATATGAATATAAACGCTTAAGTAAAATTTTGTGAGATACAGAGTCAAATGCCTTAGACAAGTCTAAATAAATAGCAACAGTTTTAAAATCCTTATCTAGTGAAGTTGTCAAATTGTTTACATGACTATAGAAAGTGTCCAAGGTACTTCTACCAGAAATAAATCCATATTGATGTTCAGATAAAATATTATTTTTAGATAAAAATGACATCATTTTCTCTTTAACCACCATCTCTAACAATTTGGATATTACAGATATAATAGATATTGGTCTATAATTGTCAAGCTGTACAGGATCACCCTTTTTAAAAACAGGTGTAATAAAACCAACCTTCAAACAAGTAGGAAACAAACCAACATTTAAGGAAAGATTAAACAAATAAACAAGAACAGGTATGAAAGCTGACTTATTTTCCTTAAGAATCTTTGGTGTTAACTTATCTAGACCAGCTGAATGAACATTCTTTAAGAGATCAATTTTACCAGACAAATCCAAATCAGTAACATCTGTACACAAAAAAGAATTTACACAAGAATCAGCAAAAGACAATTCTTGTACTGGTGTTCTATCTATTGACAGATCTGAAAAAAAATTATTAAACAAGTCAGCAACACATTTTTCATTATTTTCTACTTCAATCAAATTATCATTGTGTTTTATAAATTTAAGTTGACTTGACAAAGGTTTCTTTACAAGAGAATTTATCAACTTCCATTTCAAAGAAATATTTTTATCATTAAAATATTTTTGATAATATTGAAATTTTAATTTCCGAATATCAGATTTAATCTCAGTATTCAATTTTCTCAAAGTCAACAAATCTCCACCCAAACATTTTAAATGATTTCTTTGATTAATTTTTCCAATCAAATCATTCGTTATCCAGGCTGAGCGCTTGCGGTTTTTGCTAGTCAATTTAAAACTAACCATAGATTTTGCAATTAAAGATTTACAAATATCTTGAAATTTTAAAATAATAATAATAATAATAATAATAATAATAATAATAATAATAATAATAATAATAATAATAATAATAATAATAATAATAATAATAATAATAATAATAATAATAATAATAATAATAATAATAATAATAATAATAATAATAATAATAATAATAATAATAATAATAATAATAATAATAATAATAATAATAATAATAATAATAATAATAATAATAATAATAATAATAATAATAATAATAATAATAATAATAATAATAATAATAATAATAATAATAATAATAATAATAATAATAATAATAATAATAATAATAATAATAATAATAATAATAATAATAATAATAATAATAATAATAATAATAATAATAATAATAATAATAATAATAATAATAATAATAATAATAATAATAATAATAATAATAATAATAATAATAATAATAATAATAATAATAATAATAATCCCGAAAGAACAAATGAAAAAAATTGGTTTGACCTCTTAATTAAACCCTTAAAAAAAATGTTGGTAGGAATAAAAAAAAGTTAACATTCATCATTCAAAATATATTACTTATGGTAAGATAAGGCATCAAAATAATCTGAATTGTGGAAAAGAACACAAAGAATCTAATTACTCATTAAATATAAACAAGGTTCACGCTAATGTATTAAACCAATTATAAATTAAAGTAATAAACAAAAATGAACTTCAATTAAATTTTTAATATCATAAATTAGAAAAAAATAATTGTAAACAATGCCATCAAATATCTTTAAGATACATTATTATGAATAAAGTTTTACTCAAAAATATTGCTACTCTTGGTTTAAAATTGTAATGATTTGTACTAGAGAATATTAAAGCAACATGATTATACTTATGACTAAATTATGCTAAGTGTTTGCACATAGAATATCAATTAGTCTTAGCTCCTTAGCAGCACTCATACAAAAAAATCTATATTATATAGTAAGTTAATTCAATGATATTTGAATTTTTTTTTTTACATTCCTTAAGTAAAGAATCAAACATGAAATTTTTACATGTATTTGATCACATAAGTATAACTTTACTATCTTTCATTATAATGAAACTTAAAAAACTAAAGTATTATAAAATCAATTTACATACTATGTTAAACAAAACGTTTGTGTTTTAAATGCACCACACAACTTTTCGCTTTCATTTAACAAATATAGTAGTGATATCCAGCATTTAATCCACAAAAATACTTAAGCAATTAATAAATTAATGATTTCTACTTGACTAATGGTACTGCAAGCTTTTCACAAAGAGTATCTAATTAATTAAATGCCTTCTTTTACTAAAAAATACTAGTGATAACATCTAGTGTTATTCGGTGTTTATAAACTTTAGCTTTAAAGTTAAGTAATAAATATCACCACTACTGACTGACTCAAATTAACTTTTTTTTTTTTTAAAAAAAACTTTTAAAATTTACAGTGCAATTATTTATTTTCATTTCTAAAAACAATGAGTTAAAACTAATAATAATTCATTCAATTAATTCATTTTTAAAAGACATAAATTTTGATTCTGTGTTAATATATTTCTGATGCGAACTCACATAATATTACTGCAATTCTATGATTACAGCATTTTTTTAGTTAATATGATAATATTGCTGAGTTCATGAATACTCACATTTTTTTTTTTTATTATTTCATGCTTTTCATTCTTACATATATTTTCCTCTGCTATATATATATATATATATTTACATCTTTTCCTACATGCACATATATCACTTATCTTTAAATATTATTTACATGTATCTGATTTTAGTTTTAGTAAACACTTAAAAATATATATATATATTATTATTCAGGCAACGATAGTTTATGAAAATGTTATGCTTGTATTAAAATTATAATTAATGTTAATTTACAAGTCATTAATTGCTGAAAAATTATCCAATTAGAAAATTATTATTTTGATAATATTTTGATTGAATACTTGAATCACAAATATAGATATATAGTCATATACCAATATATATACAAAATAGACATTTTAATCATGCTTAAAAATGATTGCAAAACTAAAATCAAGATATTGAAAATATAGTTAATAATAAATGATACTTTATAAAGGTTTAATGATTTAATAATATGTTTTCGAATATTTACATTTTTTTTCAAGTTATTTTTAATATAACTTGTATGATATAATGCAGATTAGTTTGAATAAAAAAATATTTTTGATAAAGATTGCATACTGAATACAGGACAAACTCCCTTGTCTCTTTGTGAATATGTAAATAAATATACTCATATAAGTTACCAAATACATATATAAATTCAGGAAATCCACGATATATATTTTTTAATTTACAAAGAGATCTGATAATCTTAAAATGTTTAAAAAATCCTGATGAAAGAGCATTGTTTTTGGAATGGAAAAATAAGACTTTAATTAAAGAAAGTCCTGTATGTTAAGTTTCTTAACCAAAGACAGATCAAGATAACTAAATAATTTAGTACAATGATTTAATGATAGATCCTTTGTAGTTGGTCACAGTTTGTCAATATTACTGTCCCCTCAAAACCATTTCAATATTTAAGACATAAAAAACTTGAGAAATCTTTACATTTCCTTGTTGAAGTTTAGCATGCTTTTGGGCAGAAATTATATATGACATTAACTTTTTTTGTAATTTGACATCAATGAGTGGCACTTATGCCCCAGCAAAAATAATAGCATAAAATTACATCTTGACATTAAATCAATTGAAATTCAAAGAATTTTAATGTGATTTTGCATTGAATGGATCCATCACAATGCTAGTGATTCTATACTTTCATTTTTGTCCATAAATGACAAATGTAATTTAAAAAAATAAGATAAAAGCGTTAATGCTTACATAAAAGTTTTAGAAATTTAGGGATACTGATTATACATAGTATTATGAGAAAAAAAGGAACTGTATCATGGATTTCTATAGATATTATAAAAATGAAAGGAACTGTATCATGGATTTCTATAGATATTATAAAAATGAAATACAAGTTTAAGGATTAGGAATGTTTTTGATATATATAAACTTGTACATTAATATATATATGTGTGTGTGAATGTTTCTAGTAAAATAAAAATGTAACTTCTTTTAATTTCAAATAATACATATGTTTTCTGAAAATTCTTCTGTTAAATTTGTTATTCTGAAATTAATATTTAATAATATATATGTGAAAAAGTAATTTTATTTGTCACAAATTTATTCATACTTCAAATTAATCTTACAATTTGAGCCTTGATTTAGTTACATTTAATTAGTTTTAACAGTCAATGATCTCTTTACATTATAATGTATAGCAAAAGTTGAAAAATATTTTCCTATTATATAATCTTTAATCTAATTTTGATGAAAAAAAAATCACAAATTAAAAATGGAAGAAAACCCATTAAACTCACATTGAATTAATATAACTAATGTTTATTCTGAGTACATAGATAGGTTCTGAAAAACTTTTCCTTGTAGTATCTCTATTTAAAAATGTTATTTTAACCATAAGTTATAACAACCTTAAACAGAGCCACTATAGAACAAAAGATTCCCCAACACCAATAAATGCGTTTAAAGTAAACATTCGTTACCAATGTTATCAAACACTACTCAATAAGAATGTTATGTTCTTTCTTTTACTGTCCTTCCTAAACATTATAACTAACGCCCTTACATATGAGTCAAAATCCTGGCCTTATATAGGGTCAATTTGTTTGCCTGATATATTATCCACTACAATACAAAATCTTCATGAAAATATTTACAAGTGCATATATATAAAAATTTCACTTCAGTCATGTCATTTTAATCTAGGTAAAATTACTTCATTAAAATAATAATAATTATTTACAATTGATTTCCTATTAAACTTTCCGTTTGACTTACTTAGAACATCAACAATATTCAGAATTAACTAACCAATTCAAGTGAATTAGGTAATTCTCTCTTCTTTTTTTAATAAAAATGATTATTGATTCAAGAAGCAACTTAGGACAAAATTAATATCATGAACTTGAGGCTCCCCTAACCAGCCTAGTTCTTTTGTCAGTCAAATATAATTGGAATTTTTCTTTATACATATATAAATGGGAGTAGTAAAAAAAAAATATAACATTATTTCTTAAAATAATTTCTAATTGAATCACCTTTTATTCAATTTGTGATCGAGAAATGATTTTCTTAAATAATAATAAAAGAAGAAAAAAAATGGACTCAAGGATAATAAAACTATTATCAACACAAAGTGACTTACACAATGGAGTGAAAAAAAGAAAAAGAAAATGAAAGATCCCCTCTGCCCCACCAATAAGTTTTTTATTTTTATTTTTTATCAAAACGAAAATATATATATATTGATGATAAAATACAAAGCATAGCAAAAAATATATTTCAAAAGATTTACACTCCTATTTTATTAATATTATTTATTAGCATATTGTTCTTTCTCATTGGATATTTAAATATTTCCATTTAGTTCTATTTAATTAAGTGCTCAAAGGTTTTACAGACTTATTATATTATATTTGACGATCCAAGTTTAAGGGAGTACGCACCAAATAAAGTATTAGGAGACATTTTATTATTGTTAATACAAATAAAACCCGAAGTAAAAACTCCAGGGACTTTGTAAAAAATTCATTAAGACCGATAAAAAAATTAGAAAATGTTCAGATGAAGAAAGGGTTGTCATATTTAATTAGTATATCTAGTGTCATTACTAGCATAATAACATGGCGCATATACTTGTCTATTTGAGAGATAATCTTTCAACTATAGTTGAATAGATTACCAAGATGATACATGCTGTCAATTTCCATCTATCAGTATGTACAACTTATTCATATGTAATGTTAACTAATTGAGCTTTGAAACCTCACTCAATTAGTTAACATTACATAAGAATAAGTTGTACATACGGATAGATGGAAATTGACAGCATGTATCATCTTGATAATCTATTCAACTATAGTTGAAAGATTATCTCTCAAATAGACAAATATATGAGCCATGTTATTATGCTAGTAATGATATTAGATATACTCATTACAACAACGATTACATTTTAACAATAGATAGATAGAGAAGGTATCACTGACTTAGGATGAATCAATCTTGTGACTAGTGCACTTTTATTACCTTACACTTAAATTGAGATGATGCCATTTTTCATTATCCAGTTCTGTTATCATCTGAGTTTGCATTTTCCCTTGTAATCTTTGAGAATGACCGCAATAACTATTGATCTTCAGACCTGCATCTATCAGCCGACTATGAGAAGAATGCATCATTTCACTACTATTACCCATTGAACACTATAAGAAATAATTTATGATTTTGTGATTCTAATGATGAGTGAAATGGTATATTCCTGACAGCACCAGAGTGTTTAATGAATATTAGTGTATTTCTGCAATGATCATTGGTAATCACATTCAACAGATATCACATACTAATGCATTTGCTTAATGCATCATGTATTATAATCTTATCAGACTAAAAATCATCTAACTGCCAATCAAATAGTCAAGAATTTCTCTTGATAATGCAATTTCGATGCAATGTTCCATTTAACTATAAATTAGATGGTTTTGTTGAATATTGTTTAATTAATGTATTCTGCAAATAATATGAAACTGAGCACCAACTTTGATGATTAGAATAATTGCAAAAAATTTCATTTATTAAGTAATTTATTATAATTGTTATTATTAATGTTTATAAAAGTGGTAATACATTTAAGTTACCCACAGGTGACTCAGGAGTAGAATAAAAAAAATTATTTCCAAAACCAATTGATATTATTATTAATGTACATAACTTTTTATTTTATTTTATTTATTCATAAACTTTTATTTATAACTGAACCAAGTGATGATCCCACAGTAGGGATATTAGCGATTTACGCTGGTTATTGAACTATAATGAAATATCTATTGAGAAGAAAAACAAGAAAAGGAATTAAATATGAAAATAAATAATGGCATGTGCATTAAAAATTATTTTTATTCATAGTTTATCTAAATATGAATGATTGAAAGAAGAAAAAAGTGTTTGGTGGTTGTGAAAAAAATACCCACAAATCTGTTCGAAAACTGTTCTAGCACACACACACACATATATATATATATGGCTAATAATAATAATAATAATAATAATATATGAATTAAGCAAAAGTATTTTTGATTACACCTGGGTCTCTTTTTACGCGGACTTATTTAACACGATTTTGAAGTTACGCGATTCATGTTTCACCGGAAGTCGAACTCCGATAATGCGCTATTACTTTAAATAATAAATTTCACGCACTTACGTTATATTGAAAGTAATAGCACATTATTGGAATTCGACTTTCATCTTAGTAATTTCAATATTTTCAGTGCTTTATAATAGTAAGATTTTATGCAATCATGAAATTAAAATCAAGATTTCCACATTTCATGTATACACACATTAAATTTTACAAGATTATAATGTAAATTTGTTCAAACATTGTGCGTGTTAATTTTGCATTTTAAATCACATTCTGTTTTTGCTTTTTAAAAAAGAATGTAATCAATTATTAATCATTTAGTGTCTGCAAGTTTATTTTTAAAAGGTGAGTAATAGCAGTGGGCACAATTAAATTTGACAATTAAAAATTAAAATCTGATTTTTAATTGTAATTAACAATTTAAAAATTACTTACGGTGACTTAAAATTAATGTGATGTAAAACGAAATTTGATTTTTAAACGGAATTGAAAATTAAAAAATTAAAGACAAAAATAAGAATTTCATTTTTAGTTGTTAGTTTTAATTAAATTTTTCCCAGCAGTGGTGAATAAATGTCTTTTTATTATCATAAGTCTAAGTTCATAAACAATTAATAAAATCATTGTCTCAAAGATTAATTACTAATTATGTTGTCACCAGAAAACCATTAACACAACGTGAGAGTGACATTGGCACTAGTTGTATTTCCTCTTGTGAGAATTGATTTTTTACCAGTTTGCAAACGAACGTGTTTCGGCAAATAGCGATAATAATTAAAACGTGTATAAAAATGTAAATTACTGTACTGTAAATTATGCATAAAAATATATTATTTTGAATAAAATTAAATATTATAGTTAAAAAAAGTTTGACTTGTATCAATTTTTTTCAAATTTAAAATTTTTTATTAGTCATTTTATTTCCTTATTTTTTTTTTTGTGTGAATTTTAAAGTAATTTTACATTGGTGCTTTGTTTTTACGTGAATTTTGAAAAATCACAGACCGCATCCCCCCTTTTTCAATGTAAGTTACGTCTATTTTTGCACGATTTCATTTGCGCGTGTTTTCTGAGGAACGTATCTATCACGTAAAACGAGACCCAGGTGTATATTGTAATCATTATCAACTGAAGTTATGCAAACAAACAAAACACAAAACAGCTATGCAATTTTTCAAGAACTATGTAAATTGATATTAGTGGATGGTCTATTTATTATACAATTTTTAAATAGTTTATAAATATCATCACCTTAACTTTCTTCTTTCCATGATGTCTTTTTTCATCCAATATTCTTGTGTGATATAAATTTTACATATATATATATATTTAAGTAATAACTGAAACACACAGGCTTATTATATACCTGTGTCTATATATGTAATATATAGGCTATATGAGCACAGACTTTCACACGACCCACCACTCTCCACACTATCTCATAACACTGATACACTTGAACACATACATGTTGAAAAGATAAATAATCACCAATATACGTATTTCATGCTAAACCAGCAATCATCAGTTGGTCCAGATTACCATCTCTATTATATATATTTAAGATAAAATGACTTATGTCCACAATACAAAAGATGAATAATCTTGACAGTGTGTGAGCAGATGCTTAATATATATATAAGTTATTTGTATAAATATTAAAGACTAGAATGACTTAAATATTAATCATGTAGTTAATAATATTTTTGATATTTTGAAATATATTATTTAGAATTAAATGAAAAAGCCTGTCTGATAAATTTATTCATTTTCCAATACTGAAAAAAAAATCCAAATTATTAATATGGCATAAAAAAAAAAATCAAGAATGTTGTTAACTGTACATATAGATTATAACAGTGAAATAAATTTTCTGCTTAAAAGGAGACTGAGAAGAAAAAAATGTAATAAAAAACATACTTCTGACCTTAGAATCACCTATATTGTTTTGATGAATGTAAGATAGGAAGAATGATTGTATTATAATCTTGATTTTGTCTTAAGAAAAAAAAATTAGTTTTAATCCTGTTTATTAATTTGAATATTACTAACATCTAGCCAAAAATAGTGATACACATATTAACTCAAAAGTTTGAAGGTCAACTAGTTATCTTGTTGGTAAGATTCCGTGCTAGTTGATTTGGGACTGCACAAAGATACAGTACTATTAGTATTTTCTATATTTCATAAAGCTATTACTGTGTTGTAGTCATCACTTTCTGTACCCGAAGTTCAAATACGAAATAACTTTTACGTGAATTGAAAGTCATGAGCAATTGAATGGTTTATTTGAGATAACCAGGATAATAAGCTATACATGAGGATGCTCTGCATTAAAGAAATCTATTGCTGACAGAAATAAATCTAATAGTATATCTCTATACTGTGCAAATTATTTCAAACATTAATAATTCTGATAATAAGGAAATGTACAAAGAATCTGTTCCTTATCTGCATGAAAAAGTACTTCCCCTCATTTTAAAAGAACTGGTTAAGTAATTTTGAATAAATTAATAGCTAATTAATGAAACTAGATTGCAAAAATTCTTAAAATTTTCAAATTCATTGAAGAAAACAGTACAGCTAAGGTCTCAAGAAAAAAAAGAAAATAATTTAAAAGTAGGATGGAAGTTTTCTTTTACATTTTACTATACAAATTTTCATAAAAGACTATTGATTAATTTATATTTTAAAAATGTAATAATGCAGTCAGTGTGTTTATTGCCCAAAGTTATTTTATATTAAACGATAAATAGAAATCTAAATTTGAATTAATAATCAATGTTGCATTTTCTAACTGCAAGCACTGAAATAATTATACAATGTTTAAATTACACAGCTTATAATTAACAGGCAAGTTGGTTAAGTGAAATTTTTTTGTAATGAACACACATGTGTGTCTATATATATATATTGATATATCCTATTAAGATCCACTAACCATTTATATAAATATAATCTGGGTGAACATACAATAATAATCAATATTATTACATTACTGTTTTGTTACTTCCATCTATTTAAAAAAATAATAGGAATGTGACATTTATAAATATAAATCAAATATAATAACCTATGTTTTATTAGAGAATATTTATTTTCAAATTGTCAATTTATTAGGTATTGTTCTATTAGCTAGTATCAGCCGCTTGGTGACATTATTTATATTCAAAAACACATAAATATGCCATTTAGACAATCACTGGCCTTATTTTTATGCAAAAGCACAGAAAGAGACTGTTTGGGCATGCCATTCTGGTGACCGGTCTGCTGCTTCATGTTACGCACTTTATCCCAATGCTGACAGTTCAAAGTTTGCTACAGTATTGTCTGAGGGGGTCTGGACTTCAGCCTGCCACAACTCTTCAAATGTGCATGTCAAAGTAATTAGCTTACAAGTCATCTGACCTACTATTACCCACTAACAATTGTAAACCCATCACCATGTTTCCCTACTTAACATGAAACTTTCAACAAATTCGGAAAGGGTATGTCCAAGAAAGATTTTGACCAACTCACATTTGCGCAAGAACACATCCGTGACAAATAAAATGGCTGACTGCAAAACAGAGCTGTTCAAATTGTGCCAACTGCCATCCACAAAATCTGGCATGGTAGCATTTTTACAGGACTACAACATACTCCTACATGCCAAGAAGTGTGTGTGTGACGAAACGATGAGACTGGAGATGTCCAAAACTATCTCGCAGTTCAGATGCAAGTCCCATTCCTGTCAGCGAAAGTGTTCTCTTTGAAAGGAGACCTGTTTCAATGGCTCCAGAATCCCCTTCATTTGGAAAGCCATAGCATGAGCCAGGTTCAGGAATGAAGCATGCTTCAATAGCTTATGTCCATTTCTTTGGTTTTCCCATTTAGAAGGAGTTCATTCTGGGCATTTCCAGTATTTAAGAATTGGCCGATGAAGTATTTTGGAAAGCAATAAAATAATGTACACACAATACCAAGTACTACACAGTATTGCAGATACAGTCAAACAACCATATTAACATTAATATATAGGTATACCATCCCATATGTTACTATGCCACAAAAAAAACAATCCATTATGAAATGAATAAAAAACCCTTTTTCCTTAAAGACATTTAATTAATTTAGATGCAGATATTATATCAGCATTTTATTCTTAGCATAAGTAATTATTAATAGCTCTCGTCGTCGTTGAACTATTTATGCACATAGATCTGATTCTTATTGAATATCTAAATCTATGAAAAAGATCACACAGTACTTCTCTATTCCAAAGATTAAATTAACAGACATATATATAACTATTGGCCTTCTAATGCGTAATTAATTAATACATATCTGGTTGGATTAAGTATACATATATAATAAATATAACTTGTCTAATTTATTTACAAATGAGTTTCACCTTGCATAGATAGCAGGGTGAGAGTAAAATTTGAAGAAAAAATTGTTTTAAACTTATTTTAATTTCTATCATCCAACTTCTTCTCATTTATATACATATATTCCACACCATCAACTAAATAACAAATAAACAAACTTGTTGATTTTGTAGATACACTAACATACATTAATATATAAAGATATTAAAAATTAATTTTTATGCTGATGACCCGGTAATGACATATTTCTGTCTTTTTGCATAGCATCAATGCCATCAAGCAGCTGACACGAGCTAATAGAATAGTATCATTTATTATTACTAATTAAGTAAGTTATTAATCATTATTTTAAATTATTACATTTAATTATTAGATTAAGTGTTTTGTTCATTTTATTATATATATATATATATTCAGCAGTCTTTAGTTTTTCAGATAAATTTCATTAGTTAATAAGGTATTTTTATGTGTGTCATATGGAAACACAGTACATAGAGATTAAATTATATTATAAAATAATGATTCTAAACCATTGCTAAGAATCATCTTTAAAGCCACATGTTTTATTACATTATAGATTGTTATTATATTTATGGTCAATATATACATAGTATCAAGAGGCCTTGAAATGAGCTAATCAGTTTAATGATTCCAGTACTTAAGATATGCCCTTATAAATGCACGTCTTCAAAGGTCATGCATGATCTGTGTTCAGTTATAATTATCTAATATAAACTATACCGCTGATTATTATAAAATATCATTTAATTAAATATACTTTTTTTTTCTCTCAAAGTAACCTTTATTAATAAAAGATTACAAAAATTTTGGGTACACTTACCTATTGAGGATTACACAGTGATTCAATGTAACAAGGTAAAATGTACATATGTTCAAAAATAGTTACATCCATAAAAATTGCTGTAATGTGATTAATGTGTATCTGTACGTGGATCCACATGGCCTGGCTGTCGAGAAGTTAACCATCACCCAATGGTCCCACCCCTGGGGCCCTGAAGTGAAGACTCAAATGCTTCAGCTGAATAGATGAAGTCCAGCATTGTGTCAACCCCCACAACAGGCAGCGAGGTCCAAGACCCAAGTTCACCAAGTAATAAACTCTTGAACCACAGCCAAACCATGTCAAGACCATTCTGAATACCTCTGCCTCCCAATTAGCAGTCCAAATGAGCAGGGACCACAATTGGTCTACCTGCCAAAATTGGAAAGCCAACTTGGGTAAAAACTAAGAAGTAATAAGTAAAGAGCCAGATCGACATTGCCCAAAACCAGCCTATCAGGGGACCCAGCAGCCAACCAGAGCAGGAATAGCACCAACTTTGACCATGTAGTCCCCCGGCAGGTGTTCTGGGCAGTGGCAAATTGGTAACAGCCCTTACCATAAAACAGATACCTAATCACTACAACCAGCCACCCCTGAAGAAAAGGGGGGAGGTGCAGACCCATGCCACAAAACAGAATTCCATCAATGTTACAAAAAAAAAATGGCGGTGGCTCAAAACATACCAACCGCTTTACAAATGCACTAAATTTAAAGCTAAAAAATGAAACCTAATGATAGTGAGTGCAAATCGACACTGACTTAATTAAATATGCTTATTAATATTTATCTGTAGAACAAACAAGCTTTACTGACATCACTCAAAGAATTAAGAGATTAAAGTTGGCTTGGACATATTGCTAGAAGAAATGACAACAGATGGGCGTTGAAATATTAAACTAGATTTCAACAGATTGTAAAAGACCTAGAAAGAGTCTACATGTGAAATGGAAGGATGAAATAAAGAAGTATGTTGGGGTGATGAAAAAAGAGGCTAGAGATTGGAAAAACTGGATTAAACTTGAAGAGACTTTAATCTGATAATGATTGTAAATGATATTTGTTTTATTTGGTACATTCTATTACATTACAATATATATAGATGCATATAAGGATAATCATTGCCAGTGCTAGGTAGGATGACCATTCTAGGAGGTGAAGTAGCACTCATTATTATTCTCTCTCCATGTTATAAGACTAGACACAATAAAATTTTCTATTAGCTTCGTCCCTCACATTTTTGAAGATTTTTTTTGATTGGATAAACATTTCTTATCCAGATGATGGAAATGCATCCAGTTTTGAAATTATTACTATCAATTACTCATGAATGAATCTGCAAAATATATCCTTTTACCTAACTATATAGTAATGAACATTTTATTTACCATTCTCAGTAATTGTACATTTCAAATTGATGTACTAGCCAAATCTAAGGTTACTAACTTAAACTACATTATAAAAGAACATACCAAGGTTAATTTGGACAATGTGGAACTGATTTAAGATTTGGCATTAAAAAAAAAAACACTTATTAAAACTTCTATTATTTGAGATACATATGATAAAGTTAAAATAATTTACTTCATTAACTTTACATTTATTTTTTTCAGTGAAAAAGGTTTTACAAATATTATTGACTTTCCTAATATTTAATTTAATGATTCAATGAATACATTATCTTTAATATGTTTAATTCTTAGTAGTTTCTCAATAAAAATTCAATTGGAAAATTAAAATTACTTAGATGCATAAATAAAAAACTTTGTTATTTTAGAAACGTAACTAATAAAATTGATCATAAATAAACAACTAATATAGGATTGATAACTGAAATTCAGATATTACTGCTGAGTGTTCATTTTTATGTTTTGATTGCCAAAGATAAAAATTTAAAAAAAAATTAAAATTAGTTTAATTCCTGTTTTAATCATGGTAAATGAGTATGGTTTACCTATTCTTTAATGTCTTATTTCATATTATGTGTGTGTGATCAGATATTGGAAAAGCCATGGGAGATATGTAATTGATTTTATGTTCCTCAAACCTTCACCTTCTTTAAAGAAAATAAAAAATACTGTTTGGATACTTGCAACAAAAACTACATCTGGTCCTCTACAATACTCAAATGGTGTATTCAATTACAGAAATAGCAGATCCTCAAATTGTGAAAGTTCTGTGTATCAGTAATAAAAATCATGTTCTGAATGTAAAAATTATAGCACACTGGTTCATTTAATTAAAATCTTAATAATTATTTCTGATAATAATTTGAAATTTATTTGTTAAGATTACTGGGAAGTTAAAAATCCCCCATGTTTCATGGAATCATTCTACAAAAAATTTAAAATAAAACCGGTAAATTTGAAGAAGAAAAGAAGATATATGTATATATAGTTTAATGAATTGAAAATTTATAATTCTTTAGATGATAGTAATAATAACAAGTCAGATGTCACATGACTTATATATAGCTTGCACAACAATCCTTAAGATCTTCCATGAATTAATTTTATAATTATAAGCTGCATATATTAACCATTAATGTAAGGTTTGTAAAAATAGTCTTTAATTAACCCACTACAGGGCAAATGATTTCTCCAACTGCTCTTACTAAAGAAACAGTAAATGAAAAGATGTTACCAAGTTTATCAATTGCTGAGAGGTGAGAGCTTGTTTTATCTTTTCTTTGTCCTCTAGCTAAAACTAGCTAAATAACCATTTATCAACTAATATTAAGTTAATGATGAGTCTGATTAAAACTTGATATAAGTTATAAACCAATAGTCATACAATTAAAATGTTTTAAATTTTAACCAATCAATTTTCAAAATTATTATTTTTGAATTAATTATTTCTTAAAAACAAACCATTTTTTTTATTAAAGATTGCATGAAAGACAGAAACTTCATTCACATAAGAATATCGACCTTTATTATATACTCACTGTGGATAACTAGATGCAAAATCACCTTCAATATCCCACTGCTGAATGCAAAGGTAATATTCACCAGTACTTTAAAGAAGATTAAAAAAAAGATAAAATTCTATCAACAAAATTTCTTTATGAGAACACTTGGACTCTGTTCAAAATCCACAGCATCCCAACACCTCTATAATCACTCATGGAAGAAACTGAACCTTTCTCTTCAACCACATAGGAAATAAAGATCATTTTGTTAAGGCAGCTGATGTTCTTGAAAAAGAAAATACCAAGGAACCAAGGTTCCAAATGGACTAAATAAAACACTCAGAGCCTTCTCTAATAAACTTAATTTGGATTGTTAAAAAAAAAAAAAACACTGGCTAACTATTGCCTTCTTCCTGTTTTCCATATGTATATAACCATTTTATCTTCTTTTACTCACAATATAAATATATATATGCAGAATGACTCAAAAGAGTAAATGTAACAATTTTTTTATATCAATAATAAAATTCTTTTTGAAAGTAAAAACAAACCATTTTGTAAAAAGAATCAGCAATGTTATTTTATAATGAATATAAATTTAATATCTTTAAAAGATTTATAGTCAGAAATAAAAGGTTTCTACTGTTGGTCAATTATAATGCCAGTTTGCCAGAAACATTTTGGAGTTATAAAACCTTTTTCTAGAAGATCACAAACCCAATATCTCTAAAATCACATTACTATAAAAACTTTAGATAATTAATATAATTAGGAAAAGTCCGATTTCAGTGAATTGGTATAATTATATAAGAAAATAAATGGACACACATACTTTCCATACAAAAAGCATATTATATTAAATCTATAAAAAGTCAATCCCTTCCAAATAAAAGTAAAACAGATATCCAATAATATTTTTTGTTTTATTATAATTCAATACAAAAATAATTGGTTATAAAATACAAATGGAAATGCTCTATGTTTAGCTTTTGGGCACGTGTTAATATTAAATTTTATGGAATGATTAAATACAGCAGTAATATTTCTTTGTAAGTGCTGATGTCGCAGTGTTTAAATATTTTCAATGTATTATCTTTTCAACAAATCACAAAATTAAAAGCAAGCAACTGTATTATATATCTATCTTAGAAATCTTTATAAATGCCTTGAGGTGTTTTAATGTGTCGGTCTTGGCTTCGATATATAAATCAAACAGAGAAATATATACTCTGAAAATTAAGAAATTAGACTATGGGATTATAGATATTATAAATGACAGAAACAATTTAATTTTCAATATTAAAATCCTTCAAAAGTCTATCTATTTTAGCCAGCTTAAAGTTCTTGTCATTTGCATGCTCAGGGAAAATGTCAAACTGCTATTTGTTACTACAACTATCCTAATTTCACAATTACAACACAAAGAAAAATTACATCTCATAAATATAAATGTAGAAATGATAATGATATTTAGTTAAAAATTACCGATAAATTCACATGCCAAGCATTTTTAAAACTGAGGCAAAAGTCTCCATACAGCTTGGGTAAACATAGGAAATGGTGATCGTGTGATGTTCAGTGGTTTAATTTTTAAAACTATTTCTCATTCTATTCAAATTCTTTGTCATTTTATCAAATTATGAAGTATGTATAAGTTATGGATGTGTACGTATATATATATATTATTTGGCAGTATATATCTTTCATGTTCTTTTATTTCGAAAATGTAGGCGATTTGTAAACAAATTTTACATTTCTTGAAAAACATCTGATGGTCAACAACTCTTCGTTAATGGCAATATCCATATCCTTTAATTTTCTATTTTGATTCTCAATTACTTCTACAGTTTGCCTTGACAGTTATTAAAATATGTTTATTTTAATATCTATACATTGCAATCTCATTTGTCTATCACTCTTTTTGCAACATTCAAAATTTCAAGTTTTTTTCTTCTTCCATTTTAACTTTTATTAGATTTTTGACTTTTTTATAAATGATTTCATGTTTTATAACACCATTTTAAAATTCTATTTTCAAATATATATATATTATAAGGGATATATAAATATCTGAAACTTTCTCGTTTCTATTTAAATTATTTGTGGCATTACATGCTTTCATTACCATCATATTATTATCTTGTTAAAAAGCAGACCAGGTTACTCAATTGTCACTGCACTAATATAGTGCAGTGACATGGACCATCCTGAGACATTATCCTTTCAATGCCAAAAGCAAGGTACCCATTAAGTGATCAATCAGTAAAGTAACTATGTGAGCTACATCAAAAAAATTCTATGCCCATATGAATAAACATGAATTCATAATATTGACAACATAATCCAAAAATTTGGAAAAACTAGTGCATTACTAGTTCCATAATGAGGTCTTCTGGAAATAAAACACTAGGACTCCCTTTGTGATGCAATGATCACTCATTACTGTGATTAAATTTGGAATCATTAAATGTCTTACTTTTCAGCTACTATTTTCCAATTTTTTTCTTCTCCTCATCTTAAAAGTTATTCATTATCATTATACTAATTTCACTATTAACACTATTGTTCTTTTTAATCAATTCCTTTGTAGTAATAATTTTATAATATATATTTTTAATTTCATAACTATTAAACCATTAGATGTGTAAACTGATGAGATGATCTGATAATATATTTAATAAATCTCATAATCTATCACAAATAGCTTCCTTCCAGATCCATTGAAATGAAGGGAAATAAAAAGGGTTTCTTTGGGCTTATTGTTTTTCAAAACCCAACTCAAAAAAGTTATTTTCTAAATGAAAATAAAAATAATAATTATAGTAGCAATACTAGAAGTTTCATAACAGAGTTAATACAATATATATTTAAAACAATTTTCCAATATATGTCCAATAGAATATGTTACAACAAAGATAACTGGCACTAGAAGCTTGTTCATTAAAGATAACATACAGTGAAATATATGAATTTAAGAATACTATATTCCAAGCCAACAGTCTAAAGTTACTATCCAACATAAGCATTCAAACAGTAAATTCACAAAATAAAATCAAAAATATCAAAATAAAAATATGAAATTAATTTATTTAGCATTTACACAACACTGTTGAAAAAAAAAAAATCTTTCTCTAGTAAAAGCTATAATCAAACTTTACAAGCATAAACAAACTTATCCTAATAAAAATCATAAAATCGTTTATAGGTAAAATGTATTTTTGAATGAGACTATGACTATATTGATTAATTTTCTCTTTTCCTGGTTCATATATATATATATATATGTTAGGAGTAACAAGAAGAGATCGAAAATGCAATGTATGGGTAAGAGAACAAACAGGTGTTACTGACCTCATTGAAAAAATTAAAAAGATTGAAGTGGAGTTGGGCTGGACATATTGCTAGAAGAGATGATAATAGATGGACAATTGAAATTTTAAACTGGATTCCAAGAGATTGTAAAAGACCCAGAAAGAGACCACATGTGAGATGGATGGATGAAATAAGAAAGTGTATAGGGGTGATGTGGAGAAGAGAAGCTAAAGATCGGAGAAGATGGATTAAACTTGGAGAGACCTTCATCCTGCAGTGGATTGATAATGGTTGATAATGATGATATATATATATACACACACACACAAACACATAGCAGAATAATATAAAAAATTACAATACTCTATTTTCACTGTTAAAGAAAGATATAAATAAACGATTACTTTTAAGTAAATTAAATTCTTAAGCCTTATTAAATACAAAAAAGACATTATAGTCAAGGTATAGTCTTTGAACTGTCCTGTGTGTGTGAATGTTGTTGGCCAATAGCAGTTATTATACAATTGGTTCACTGTATTGCTGCAGCAGATTCTATTTTTTCACTGACCACCATCGAAAGAGTCTACTAAGTCATTTTCAAGGGCCGAACAACTCAACCCCCCCCCCCCCCAAGGAATAGCAATCTGATAATTATCTTCATATTCCTCTATTTAATTCAGTATACTGATTGCATATCCATACTATATACCAAATAGAACTTATTAAAAACACTTCTGTTGAAGATGCTACATTAAAAAAAAAGTAGTTATGTATTTTTTTATATATAAAGACAAAAGAATGAGAACATAACTTTAAAATTTAATGTGTAATTTTATTATAATACAATACAAGAAAACATTTTTCTTGGAAAATTGAGTAAATGCCCTTTAGGAATGCTATGAAAAAGTCTTGATTGTTGTTCTATCATAAGATTTTCCAACAGATATTATCTAAATGGGAGTGTAAATTTTCTAGATCTCTCTTTTTAAAAAAAAATTGCACTTAAGCCTCAAACTCATCCCAAGATTATTTAAAAGATTACATATTGGTCCCTACTACTGGATGAATATAATGCTGTTGGTGGTTTTCAGTTGAATGTCAGAATCCCCTGGTGTTCAAATTTGTGTAGGCTGGCCATTTGTCATAGCAAATGATTGATTCAGGTGAACATTCTCCTTCAATAATGGTAAGCACAGTAGCTCTGTTTTAATGTGGAACCCAAATATTGGCAATAATAACTTTTCTTCAAGTCCATTATATATTATTTCTTTACTGTAGCTCCGTAAGTCTTTCCTGTTAATAACTTGTACAGAATTGCCTTATAATAAAGATGGTTTGTTGTCTAGTAGCTTCCTTCCATAATTGTATTTTCAACAATTGACAAATCATACTTTCTTTATACAGATGGGTATTTCATCTAAAACCATATTTGTTCTCTCGCTTTGATTAGTATGTCACATGAACAAACTTCCCGATAAAAATGAACCAATCAACAACTGTGCTGGAAGATCTGGTGGTAAACTTTTTGACTAGCTCTGCAAATAACTTCATGATGAAAAAAAACACAATCTCTGAAATTTCACAAATGCTGAGCTTGCAATTTACTCTGTCATTCAAATCAGAAAGAAAGTGAGAAAACCCATAACCACTTTGGACTAAAAAAGTAAATTGATAAGTACAATATGAGCAATATAATACAAGCACAAATCCACCCTTGGCATTCTTACTTTATTTTTCTTGTATAGTTGAACTGCATCTGATATCAGATTTTCATGATCACATTCATTCAACAAATCATGCTGATTCAAAAATGCTAATGTTGTATCTTCATTTGCAATTATTTGGTGATAAAAACTCTATAAATCTTTGGGTAAAAGTAGTAGTGATTGAACATAGGTTTTGACCATTAGGATGACACTGTGATCACAATATCGTGTGAGGATATAATGTTTTAAGGCTATCTATAGCCTTACATAACATAGCAGTATGCAGTTCCTTGTTTACACCAATTCAGTTTAAGTGTACTAGTTGAAAAAAACCTGAAGATATCAGTATTATACCAATTTTGCCTTTTACATAATTGACATCATTTTATTTGAATGATGATAGCATGAAAGAGATGGTATAGATGTCAACAGAAATGAGTTGAATGATTTAGCGCAAGGCTAAATATCAAGAAAATTGTAATTATCAATAATTTGTTTACAAATTAAAGATGATTTACACAGTACTTTTGAAAAAACTTATTTTAAATCAAAAAAATGACATCACCAAATTTATCCAATGATGCCAAGAACAAATATGTAGATACAAATTCCATTTAAAAATTTATTTCTATATTTTTAAAATATCAATTATTAACTTTTAAAATGTCTATCATTTGAAAGCTTACATTTATAATAAATAATGTTAAGATTATCAATATGTTATATATAAAAAAGGTTTAATTATAAAAGTACAAGTGTAGCTAGGTCCCATTCAAAATAGACTGAAAAAGTTGTCTGATAAACAGGTTGAAATCTAAATAAGAGAAAACAGCATAAATACTTCTAAACAAAGCATGCAAAATATCAAAAATACTATACAGAGAATTAAAAAAAAAGTGTGATTATTTGATATCATGAGATCTTTTATTAAATGGCATGTACAGTTGATTGCTATTCATATCGGCTTATGGAATATATTATTTATGGATTGAAATTTGTGAAAATATTGTTTTGCAAAAATAATAGTTAAAATTATTTGTTTTGAAAATTTTAACTAATAATAAAAACAATTTGTTTTCATTTTTAAAATTTTATTTATTTATCATTAATTAACATGTGATGTGATGCACTGTGGCTTCTTTTTTGGAGACAGGAATTTCTCAGCCACTATGCCCAGAGAAACTTGATAGCCACCTAACCTTTCTGTCCAGTCCCCAACCTAAGTTTTTCCCCATATTTCTTCACTATTCTGCTCCATCCCATTTCTACAACATAATCTTTGGCAACTCTATGGCCTTAATATCTAAACCCCCTTTACCTTTTCCCAAACCCAGCATAAAAATCAAGAACCCATTTTCTATATAATCACTTTGTTTTTATTTCTTCCCCCACAATTTCATTATTTGTATCCTTTTCTGCTTGCAGTCATTTACATTCAATTAACAGATGCCTAATATTTTCTATGCCTTCCTTACATTCATATTTTTCCATTTATGTGTATATTCCCTTATTGCTAAAGATCCTGTTTGAGCCTTAAACAGTAAACTACTTCCCTTGCTTTTATCATAAATTAACTTGTACCCAATATTCTGTTTACTTCTATGTATATTTAAATCTTTTTTATTCTCCATACTAATTCTCCATCTCTCTATTTTTTATTAATGCATCTATTCTTCTATCCCATTCCTGACCACTATAACACTCAACAATTCTCCTAACACAATCATTTTACCTTTTGTATAAGTCTACTGACATAAAGTCTTTATCCAAATCTACTGCATAGAGTACTACCTTTCTCACCTACCTTGTTGCCTATCCTTTACTCATAACCCAATTAAACACTATTTTAACTACTCTCTTATTATCCATAAATTGGAATCTACAGAAAATTTTCATGTTGCTTTTTCCATCTCTCATATAAAAATTTGACCATCCCATTCCTCCTTGAATTGCCTCCTTTGCTGTCCACACATCTGCATATCTTTCTACTTCTCTTTATACTTTATAAATAATCTAATACCCCTTTACTAACACAGAACACATCATTAGTATAAGTTAACACTGCTACTGCCACTGCCTTCCATACAATTCTAGCTACATCATATTTATTAGATGAAAACACTGGTAATTTCTTTATCAGTCCCTTTTTTTCCTTTGCTTCATTTAGCAATTTTTTCTCCAATTCATCCAAGCAATTTCTCTGATTACTTAAGGTGATTTCCAAATAGTTATACCTATTCATCACAATAAATTTTATAACCCAAATAAAAATTCTTTCTCTTCTCTTTTCCCCACTATTTATCATCATTACTTTTGATTTTTCTTCACTAAATTTAATCCCCATCTCTTTAACCACCCTTGCACACATCTTTAGTATAATTTCCATATCTTCTCTATTTTCTGCTCACAAGAAGATATCATCTGCAAACAAAAAGACCTAATCATGTATATACTCCCTTGCCACTTATTAATGGTCTCTCTACTTCTCTTCCAAGTCTTTATATTGCTCTCTCTACAATTCTCTCAAATATAACAAAAACAAAATAAGTGACATAGCACATCCTTGCCTTAGTCCAACTCCATTTTTAATTTTAACTGATTCTATAATTTCTAATTAATATGTATAGTAATTATTTTCATACATTATCATAATAAGATCCAGTAAAGCTCCATTCATTCCCAAATTTACTAAACTTACTCATAATCTATTTCTATTTACCCTCTATCATATGCCTTCTCTATATCTATGAAAATCATATATAACTGTCTACCTGTATTCCTATTCATATCTATAAGTTGTGTAACTACAAATAAACTACGCCTATCCGATCGAAACCTCCTTACATTTCTCCCATTATATTATTTTCTTCCATCCATTTTGTGACCCTTCCAGCCACCATATATGCAAAAACTTTATATAACACTGATGTTACCACTATAGGTCTATAATAGTTTAACTTTCTATGATCCTTACCCTTTCCTTTAAATAGTGGCCTTACTCTTGTATTATTTCAGCTATCTGGAAATTCTCTCTTATGTGCCATCTTATTAAAACATGATAGGTTTAATTTTACTCTATTTCCTAAATTCACCACCATCTCTGCTGGTCATCCATCTAAACCTCTTGCTTTTCCATTTTTCAATTTCTTACATGCCTCATTCAATTCATTTTCTCCTAAACCTAATATTTCCATTACAATATGCTTTAATGTTTGTTATTATACTGTCCTTCACATCTAACATCTTTTCTATATCTATTACATACTTATTTAAGATTGTCTTAATTCTTCTCTAGAGCTACACTCTATTCCCTTATCATATAGTAATACTATTTCTCTCTCCCCTACATTCCTTCTTTTAATATATATCCAAAATTTTTACTCCCATCTCTTTCACTTTTATTAATATCCTCCAACAATTTACTATTTAATTTCATTCTCTCTATATAATTATCTATTTTATCCAACTTATTTTTAAAAAAATACTTTTCCCATTTAATTAACATTACCATCTTTTTCACTTTCTTTGTTTTTAATAGCACACTTATATTCTCTGCATGCCTTTTTCCTCTCATATACTTTTACTGACTCTCACTTGTCTATTACTTTTATTCTTCTGAATATTCTCACCTAAAACTCTATTTGCCACTTTTTCTACTTTACCATATTCAAACCCAACCTCTTCTGTGATTTCTTCTGTTTTTATTTTATATTCTTCTAACTTATTCTTATCATTCATTCTCCATCCACATCTTTCACTATCCTTTCTACTTCTTTATTATTTTTCATCACATTACTAAACACTTCTATTATAAAAAAATTATGATCACTATTACATCCTCTTTCTTCATTATCAAACACTTTAATTTTCCATATTTTATTCATTCCCTTTTTCTCTACTAATAAATAATCTATTGTGTGAAATATAATATTTCTAGACCATGTGTATTGTCCCTCATAAATATTTGATAAATTTCCCAATGCTCAAATTCACGCTACTACAAAAATTCTTCTAAAGCTGTCCATTCTTGTTATCTATGTCATCAATTTCTTCAATATATCCATTCATCTCCCCTATAACCATTATTTTCTTCCCCCCTTTTTTTGAAACTCATACATCTTTAACTAGGCATTCATTTATGCTACTGTTCCACTCCATTATAGCTTGACTATCTCCAGTGGCTGTATACACTATAGCCAGCATCCATTTTTGTCCTCCTAATCTTATCTCAAACCATAAATGTTCTTGATACTTAACAGTGTTTAAATATTTTTTTTGACATAGCTCCTATACCATCACCCCTTTTTTATTTTCTATTTACACACTGCCACACTACATCTTCCAGTATAGATTCTTCTTCTTTTAGATGTGTTTCCACTACAGTTAAAAAACTCTTCATTTTTAACCACTTTGTTTAATTCCAGCCACTTTTCTGGTCTTCTACCACTTTGCATATTGAAACATTCAATTTTCATCAATATCTTCTCTCTTATCCACTTTTTTTATAAATTCTTTTGATTCTTTCTTCTCCATTATATTTGTAAGTAACTTGCTTACCATTAATTTTACAGAGCGATTCCTTCTCCACATCTACATTTATATCCAAATCAGCTACCCTTTGTTTATTTCTTACATCCCATCCATTCTTCTTCTTTTTGATAATATTGCAATTTAAAACCCCACCCCTAAGTTTCACAAACTATATAATATTCTTTATAAATCAAACTCCCTAATACTTCACTCAATCCATCTTTCCTATGTAACTCCCACTTAGGACTAAAAAAAATCCACACATCCACAAACATAACATCATTTCTCTCACATAATTTTTTCACTCTCATTTAAAAAACATGCCCTATCACCTATTATTGAAGCTTAGTAATAATGCAATTATTCCTACTCTTCCTTTAAACTTGTTCAAATTACTAATCAGTTCTATGTACTCATCTATTACTCTCTCCGTCCCTACCATACCATACCCATCTCTACTCTCTTGTTTCTTACCTTAATTCTAGCTCCAAGCAAAAATATTTATACATACCTATTTCTATTTTCCCTTGCAATTACATCCCAACATCCTCTAATTAGCCAATCTCCTAACAATACTGTCTCATAGTTTACTTTCCCTATTTCATCTGTATCATTCTCTTCTACCTTCTGGACTTCCTTATCTTACTTCTTCCTTATTGTTTCTATTCATTAATTCCTTAATCTGCTGACACTTAGTCTCTAACGATTTTAATTTTGCTTCTACATCCTTTACCTCTTCCTCTATCTTACTTATTCTTTGGCTAACCAACTCCGTTGCACTGCTTATTTTGTCATCCATATCTAACATCTGCAGTAAAGTTTAGTGTCTTCATCTGGAATCAGTATCTACTTTTCCTTAATGTTATTTTAAATATTTCATTAATTAAAACGAATAAAAAATATGAATGATCAGTCTCAGAAAAAATATTCTTATATATATATATATGTTAAAATTATATATGTCAAAATATATGTATACAGTATATAGACTGTTATATATATATATATATATATATATATATATATATATATATATATATATATATATATATATATATATATATATATAAAGTTAAGACGCCAAATATGATTATAACTTTAAACATTCTGCTCTCACCCTGGAGGTAAAAGTAAAAGAAAAGAGTAGAATAATCCAATAAAGCCAAACAGAAGAATAAGGTTATACTTCTGACACCTCAATGAAAATTGGCTGCTGAAATTCGATATAGAAATGAAGAGATATGGCAAATATAAAGTGACACTATTAAATAAATAAATAATTTAATTTAAATATGAATTAGGTGGATTAATCTGGTTGGGAATAAGCAGTAAAAACTAAAGACTGTTGATTTATCAAGTTAATGTTTAAATATAAATAAATAATAGCCATGGGTCATTATGGATTTTAAATAAATAAATAAATATATAAAACATGTTTTTACTATAGGAATTCTAATTATATGACAACTGTTTAAAATTGATATTTGTGTGTCAATGCATATATAGACAGACAAGCATGTTTGTGCAATAACCCTAAGCCACATTATCTAGTAGGTTCTTATATACATTAATAAATAAAATAAAAAAAGATTAACAACATTTTAAAAGCTCAATGTAAGCTGAAGGTTTTCTGATTGTTTCAACCCAGAGAATTAGTCAAATACCAGTTGGCTAATTACAGACTTTTTCTTTTTTGTTTCTCATCTAACTATCAATTTTCTGACTAATTGCCTGATGTTTGAACCTCATATTATTAGCTTGCACAGTAAAAAGATAACATGGCATCGAAATGTATAGTGCAATTTTATGCTCTTTACTGAAGATCACTCATAGACAGAAACAGGTCAATGACTGTATAATTTCTCAAGCTTATGGTACATAGTTCTGGAATGGAATAAACTGTATTACTGCTCCTAATTGCAGATGCATTCTTACACACAATTTTAACATTTCTTCCCTGAAATACTAGAGTAATATTACACCCACTCTCATTATAATTATAGAGCAGTGACAAATCCAGGAGCTCAAAATTTGTAAACAGCAGCAGTTTCACTTCTAATGCTTGAAATTCTTATGAACTTCTGAAAAATAAATCATTTGATTATTTATTATACAATTATTTTTGCATTCTTTTTTCCAATAATTTTTTTCCTATCACGATGTTTTGTACTTTACCATCATCACAATTATTGAACTGCAAGTACATCTGAATAATGATTATATAATAGGTTCTTGTATGTCCACTGCATGTCTTTATTCACTAAATTACATACTATAACAGTTTTATCATTCATGATATAATTAATTAATCTTCATATGTATGATGCATTATATTAAATTTATTTTTTCAGCGCTATAATATACATTTCTATTTAAGTCAAGTCATTCAAATTACTGCATTAACTTAACTTTCAAAGCCCTTTAATCTCTAAATATCACTTCCATATCTAACATCAATAGTTAGTTACTCATTATAACTGATATGCTGTACTATATTAAATTTATTTTCTTAATACCATATTAATTTAAATATAAGACACACTTTTCCCCCAAATTTTGCAACCATAAAAGAGAGGTGCATCTTAAATTGGAAACAAAATCTTATTTTTGTGGATCTTTGCTTTACACTATACATGCACATAGTAATACAATCATTACCTGTGTATAATAGTGCGTTAAATCTTTATAATCAATATTTTTTGGATTAATATTGTAAACAGCTTTAACTCACTCTCAAATTACTACTTTTAAAGTTATTTTGCAGATTTTACAATTATTTTATTAAGAAAACTGTACTGAATAATCTTTAGAATTTTTTTACAACTAACAAATCAAATATAACAATGAGATAAGAGCTTGTCTTCGAAGGTGTTGCTGTTTCTTGTTGTCTATACAAGAGTGCCTATCAAATTTTTGACAGTTCCGATATATTCATTTCGACTTTGAAAGTGAAAATATATGTTTTAGAATATTTTAATTGCTGATTTTGTTAGTTCCAATATCTTCATTTTGATTAAGTGAAAACATGTTTTAAAATCTTTTTTATATATCTGTAATCTTTTTAAAGAAAATATTTGCAAACATATAAAATATTTTAGAAGAATGATTCAGATTTTAATAGAAAAATATACTTTTACACCAAAGCAAATTGACAAAAATATTATAATATTTGACTGCAATTTAGATGGCCTGAAGATGATGTACCTTGGTGGTATAGTGAAGATGAGAATTCAAGTTGTGAAAGTGAAGATGTAGAAATGAAACTACAGTTTATCTGAAGACGATTGGCAATAAATTAGGTGAGCTTATAATATTTATTTTAGTTCCTATCAAGTGTAATTTTCCCCCCAATTTTTTGGCTTTAAATTCTACTGAATCTTAAATTTAAGGGCATCTTATATTTGAAGTAATATGGCAATATACAGTTTGTAAATTATTAAAATATTAAACACAAAAGCAATTATATTTTAAATTAATAATGTTGAACACTTATTTTATTTCATACAATAGGAAGAAAATGGTAACAGCTTGTCTTTTATTTGTATTATATATTTTAAAAATTAAAATACTAAGTGGATTCTTAATTTTAAATGATTCTCTCATATACCTGTAATTAGCCAGAAAAACATACTGAGAAACCAAAATATAATAATAAAAGCAAGCATAAAAAAAAAAAATTGAGAGAGAGGAAAAAGTATGAGAACGCTTATGAAATGGCTAAATCAATGAATACAAATTTTAATGAACAATGGGTTAGTGTAGCATGTGTGTAAAGTATTACAAAAAGTTCCACAATATTAGACACCTTTACCACATTGAAATTTACTGTACAGTAAATCTGTTATGCAGCATATTTAGCAGGTAATGGCAATTTTTTTTTTTTTTTTTAAAAAATATTCCGAAGAATAATTTTTACTATTGTAAGCTTTTTTTAAAAAAAAAAATCAGTTAATTTTATTAAAATCAACCTTTCTAATTTACGCATTCAGTATAATAATTAATTTTATATATTTACATATTTGATTTTATGCTATATTTTTCCTTTCTAAAATAATGATCATGGATAAAAAAATTTGTTCTAGGCAATGGATCTGAAACAGATTATGATTAAATACATGCATTTTTAAAATACTGTTAAACAAATAGACCATTTAGCAGATGTGCTTCTTAGGACAGCTATGTTCATATAGATTGACAACTACTGAATAATTTATCACAAGATGAAAATATATCTGAGTTTAATTTAACTTCTCCAATCCATATCTTTTCCATATGATTTCAACAAATTTCTTTATCTCATCCATCTCACACTGATTTCTTCCTAGATTTGTTTTTTTACAACTTCTTGAAATCTTGTTTAAGACTTCAATTATCTATTTATTGTCATCTCTTCCAGTGACATGTCAGTTAAAATCCATGTCAATCTTAATTTTTTCAATGACATCAGTAATATTCCCGTATACATTTCTTCATATTTCATTGTGTAATTTGAAGTCTCTATATTATTTTTCTAAAAATAAGAATCCAATTCTCATACTCATGAAAAACATTTATTTTCAAAGTCGTAAGCATACTGACTTAATTTTCTTATTTCTATCTAAAACATTTCACTCAAGTTTAATTTTATAATAGAACACATCCATTATTTTTCCATCTCTATTATTAATCCAAAAAGTTAACATTTAAATCATTATTAATTTTGTATTATTTTCTCTTTTTTTTTGATAAAAAAAGAGCATATCTTTGAGTCATTTTTTTTTTAGCATTTATCCTTAATCCTTTCTTTTTTCATCTGATAGCTACTGTACCACTTCTTGAAGTTATGAAGTATTATTCATGAAAATGACCACAATATTTGCAAAATGTAAATGATTTAAGTAAACATTTATTTGCTCCCTTAGCAATACATTTTAATCTAAAAAACTAGTTTCTGTAAAACTATGAATTCTATTATTATCCCCATATATAGTTTAATTATTTGTTATTATATTTTGATAAATATTCTTTAGAATTTGACAATATCCTGAATCTGTTTTGATGTTTTATAGCTGTAATTACTGTAGAAATATTAATAGAGGGCAAATAGCTTTTCATAATCTACAAATTCAATGTAAAATGGCAATTCATATTCATTGGTCCTTTCTATAAATTTTATAATACTTTGAATATGATCTTGACTATATTCCTTTTTATATACAGTTTGTTCTCTTCATTGGTTAAAGTTGAAAATTTTCTGTAGATGAGTTATATTCTTATAGTGAAGATTTTATATAAAACTAATAAAAGACGGTTAGAGATTATTACTAATTCTTCTATGAGTCATCTGATACATATTTATCATTTAAACATTTGATGTATAATTGTAACAATAATTTTATATTTCTATTAAAGATATCAATAATATTTCTATCTTTTCATGGGACTTTTTTCCATTCTTCATAGATAAAACAGAAAATTTCATTTTATATCTTAAAATAGTTGATATTTTTTTAAAAATGTCATTTTTAATTATAGGGATTGCTTTCTCTCTTATTTTTCATTACTATATCATTCTTTACAGAATTTTTCTCACAATTCTATTCTATATTATATTTCATTATATAATTATTATTATTATTATTTGTATCTTTTTACAGAGTTGTAGAGATCCAGTTCTTCTAATGGATCATTTTAAAATACATATTTTTTTCCTCTCCTTCATATACTTCCTTACTGAAAATTTACTGTGAATCATTGCTTTTTATACCACCATTTATTTATATCATCAGAATGAAAAAAAGAAGAGGATGAGTTACTTATATAACTAGATTCTCCCAAATGAATGGCAAATATATATAATAAGGTGTTGCTTTGCATTATATACATATGATATTATTAGTCAGAATATATATAGAGATGGGTGAGTATTATACAATATTGCATGTCTAACTAGTTTAGCTATGGGCCAGCTACATGCAAAAACATTTAAAATATTTGGAATTAAAAAAAAAATAATCATATTTTACCAAGATGGTCTTAGACTTAAGCAAGCAGATATTTATCCACTATGCCAGTAAGTCTTTCACACACTACACAAGTGAGACTTGAAAATTATCTCAATGAGAATATAAAGATAAAGCAGAACTTATTAGATATATAAACAAACAATCTAAACACCATTTAGTTTCCAAAGTGGACAAAACATATGATGTAGCCATTGTGATATGCAGTCAGATAAACTACACGGTGTGAACTGTTACATATAATATCCTAATGTTTATACAATACTATAATAACTTTATGGTATTTCAAAATATGCAAAAATTTGCATCACTCAATAAGATATTGTAGATATTCCATGGGTTAAAGATCCTAGAACAAGCTGCCCTTAAGAGAATATGGATTCCTTAATATTGAAAAACTTTAGTATGAATTAAATAGTGATGAAATCCACAAAAAACAACACATGGCCTATGATTTTGGTCTATAATATCCAATGTTAATATGTTTATAATGTGTACTAGAAATGATCTGTGATTAATGAATCCCAAAACAAGAATCTTAATAAAAAAGCAGTTGCCAGTTTTAGTAATATTTAAAAAAAAATTATAATCATACTGTTACCGAGCATAAATTCAGTTGCTAATTCCATAAAAAAATGATTATAAGTAAATTCAATATGCTGTCATTATTATCATCATTCTCAAATCTCAGTGACATTTGTGTTCAGTGGAGGTTATTGCAAAAGACCTCTATTAATATCGGGTTCTCTATCCAAACCTTAATGAAGTTGTTCAATATCAGAGTTGCTACCTTGGTTTATGGATCTATCATTATTTGATATCAATTAATCTATAATTACTGCTTGTCTTTTTCAGTTATTACTGCTGGCAAGCATAGGAATCAGTCAGATGTCAGAAATTCAATATCTACAACCATATTCCTCAGAAACATTTCAATTGCTGAATAGATTGCTAAGAGAGTTCTAAGTCTTCAATTCTCATGCAAAAGCAATTAAATCTCCATATGACATAAAGCTCAATATGCTAGATGATTTGCTTAAGCCCTATTTGTCATTATATTTCTTCCAGCAATTTCTATATTGTATAGTGCAAATAGTAGAACAAAAAAGATCAATCTACTGGTGATAAAAATTAGTGCTATCTTACAAATTTTTTTTTTTTGAAAAGAATGGATGAATGTGTGTGTCCATATATATAATTAGGGTTTATAAATGTAAATAATATGAAATCATTGGTCAAAAACTATACAAGCACTAGTTATATTATTGCAATACCTTCTCTTATCAAAAATCAGCTTTTACAAATGTAAAATAAACCAATTTACATTTGTATTTTCCAGTTGTTATTTGGATAGCCAATATAATATGACTAAATAGAGATATTGGCAAGCCTCATTATGGTTCACAATTTAACTTCACAGAATAGTTTAATTTCTGTACATTTTAATATTCTTGCAATTAAACAACCAAATATTTAATTCTAATAATAGTGCAGCAATTTATGGATAATAAGAGAATAACCAAAATAGTATTTAATTGTGTTATGAGTAAAGGACAGGCAACAAGATGGGTAAGAAAAGTAGTACGTTTTGCAGAAGATTTGGATAAAGAATTTATGTCAGTATAGTTATACAAAAAGTGGGATGATTGTGTTAGAAGAATTATTGAATGTTATAGTGGCAAGGAATGTGATAGATGAACAGATGCATTAATAAAAAATAGAGTTGGAGAGATGGAGAACTAATATGGAGAGTAAAAAGAATTTAAATATATATAGAAGTAAACAGAATATTGAGTATGAGTTAATTTATGATAATAGCAAGGAAAGTAATTAACTGTTTAAGGCTGGAATAGGATCTTTAGCAACAAAAGAATATACACATAAATGGAAAAATATCAGTGATTTAGTCTAAAAGTTATGTAAGGAAGGTATAAAAAATATTAGGCATCTGTTAATTGAATGTAAATGCCTGCAAGCATAAAGTGTACAAATAATGAAGTTGTGGAAGAATAAATATAAACAAAATGATTATACAGAAAGTGGGTTCTTGGTTTTTATGTTGGGTTTGGGAAATGATAAGGGGGATTTAATATAAAGGCCATGGAGTTGACAAAGATTATATTGTGAAAATGGGATGGAGCAGGATAGAAAAACATAGGGCGGGGAATGGAAAGGTGAGGTGGCTAACAGGCTTCTCTAAGACTTAGTGGCTGAGAGATTCCTGATGCCAAAAAAAAAAAAAGGTGAAGCCATAGTGCATCATATCACATCACATATTTATATATATTCTTAAGACTTTTATTAAGTCTTAAGAATGTAAAATAACATTTTGGTATTGGTAGGAAATTTATATCTGCAATAAGGAAAAAAGATGGAATTATTACTAAAAAAAGGGATGACATTATGAAATTGGTAGAAGATTTTTATCAAGAATTATATAGTAATAAAGAACAAGTACCTCCTATATCTATTACATCTTCCGAATTGCCCAGAATTTTAAATGAAGAAGTGAGAAATGCAATTAAATGTATGAAAAAAGGAAAGGCTCCAGGTAATGATGGAATTATAATTGATATATTAAAAGAAGCAGGTGAAGAAACAGAAAAAATATTAGCAAAGTTATATACCAAATGTCTAAATGATAAAGATGTACCGGATGATTGGAAGAATGCAGTAATAATATTAATATTTAAAAAAGGTGATAAAGAAGATATTAGAAATTACAGACCTATCAGCCTTTTATCAGTTTTATATAAAATTTTTACCAAGATAATTACAACTCGTCTACAGAGAACCTTGGATTTTCACCAACCAAGAGAACAAGCTGGATTTAAAAGTGGTTTTAGTACAGTAGATCATATTCAATTATTGAGAGAAGTTATAGAAAGGACAAATGAATATGAGTTGTCATTATGTTTTGGATTTGTAGATTATGAAAAGGCATTTGATTCTATAAACATTTCTTCAGTGATTAAAGCATTGGATCATCAAGGTATAGATCCAGGATATTGTCATATTTTAAAGAATATTTATAAAAATGCAACAGCAACAATTAGATTACATAATGATACTGGGAAAGTCGACATTGAGAAAGGTGTAAGACAAGGTGACTCCATATCTCCAAAACTTTTTACAGCAGTGCTGCAAGAAGTATTTTGTGGATTAAAATGGGAAACTAAAGGAGTGAAAGTAAATGGAGATTATTTAAGTCATTTAGATTTCGCAGATGATGTAGTTGTTTTTGCAAATAATGCTTCCGAGCTGCAGGAAATGTTGCAGGAGTTATCAGATGAAAGTAGGAAAGTAGGACTAAAGATAAATGTTAAAAAGACTAAAGTAATGTTTAATCGATTTGCTCAAAATATGAAAATAAAGATTGATTATGATGAATTAGAAGAAGTTAAGAGTTACAAATACCTTGGTCAGATTATTAATACAGATGGAAACATAATAGAGGAAATTAATCATAGAATTAAACTTGGTTGGAGTGCTTTTGGTAGAAATAACTTGATATTAAAAGGAAATATGCCTATGTGTTTGAAAAGAAAGGTTTTTAACAAATGTGTTTTACCAGTTCTTACTTATGGATCTGAGACTTGGACACTTAATAGAAGATCAATACAGAGACTTCAGACCACTCAAAGAAGTATGGAGAGATGTATGTTGGGAGTAACAAGAAGAGATCGAAAACGCAATGTATGGGTAAGAGAACAAACAGGTGTTACTGACCTCATTGAAAAAATTAAAAGATTGAAGTGGAGTTGGGCTGGACATATTGCTAGAAGAGATGATAATAGATGGACAATTGAAATTTTAAACTGGATTCCAAGAGATTGTAAAAGACCCAGAAGGAGACCACATGTAAGATGGATGGATGAAATAAGAAAATGTGTACGGGTGATGTGGAGAAGAGAAGCTAAAGATCAGAGAAGATGGATTAAACTTGGAGAGACCTTCATCCTGCAGTGGATTGATAATGGTTGATAATGATGATGATGATGATGATTTATATATATATCCTCTAATATAGGTTTTTTTCTTCCTCAAGAACACTGCTGTTATGAGTCATTAAATGAAATTGTATGAACGATAGTAATTATTATTGTGCCTATATACTTAATCCTATTTTCAGAAAAAGAATGGCTTTATCTATAGTGTTTGCATTACTTGCATGACTTCACACAGCTATTATAAATATTAGGAATGTGCAAGATCAAGACTTCACAAATTCTTCCAATTACATATATATATATATAGTCTGTACATTCAATTTCTATTCAAAATATAAAAACGGCTGATCAAACACTTATGTAAGTCATGTGCTTATTTTTTCCTGTTTAAAAACATATATCCCAATTAATATATTACAGCTTACTATCACTTATATAATAATATCTCAAACAAAATTTTATATATAAATCACACATGCTATTTATATTTTTAACAATAATTTGTAGCAGAATATGTTAGAGGGTGAGATAAAATTGAGTTATATTGTTAACTGATATGTTTGGGTGCGTTGTTTACATTTTTGCTAATATTAAAAGTTAATAAGATATTGAGAGATAGTAAAAAAAAAAAAAAGATCTTTTGAATATTAATGGTCTGGTGATTTTTGCTTATTGATTTAAACACTTTCAAACATCAAATACTTCACAACTACAACTCAAAGGTTTAATGAGGATTATGCTGCAACTTTAATATTAAGATGCTGCAGTAAATCATGTTAAGAGATGGTAAGCAATGATAAATCACAAATGAATGATAATCAATTGTTGCTACTTACTTATAGAATCCTAGGATTTAGTTATCTTCAATGCTTATTGTGGTAAAAACTGAACATACAAATACATACATTCAGTATTTCACATTAATATGACTATGAACATATAAGCTTTTTTTTTTTTTTTTATGATCAAAAAACAAAATTAACTACATATTTGTTTTATCTTATATATATAATTTAACTAGAGCAGTCAAAAGATTTATCTCAACATACTCAGTATGCTAAAATATTATTTTGTAACTAAAGGATAAGAAAGATAAACTATGATTAATAATGTTACTTTTTGATCACAGAATTTATATAGTACAAGATTTTTGCAGTGTGTAGTGAACACTTTATACAAAACATTAATATAACAGAGTATAATGATTTAACATTTATTTTAGTAAATCTAGAATATTTTCAATATTTTGGCATCCTAATTATGGTTTTCAAAGTGTAACAATTGAATGTTAAATAACATTTTAAAAATATATTGTTTATTTATTTGAATGCTATTAGTTTTCTGATTCATCGCATGCTCTTTTTTGCAATAAATCTTACTTCTTAAATTTTTTTTTAATCATTGTATTTTTCATAAACCACTACAACAATATCTAGATCAAACCTATATCCAAGGATTCGATTAAATCAGTATCAATTCTCAATGATTGTAAAAATGGCATTCTATTTGTTTTAACATAATATATGGGAGTAGTTTACAAATGTGCAATCAAATGACACAAATATGATCAACTAATACTAACATCAAGCTATATGATTGCTACATAATATTAATAATAAGGCATCAAAAATATATCTGCAAATATTACATGTGGGGATGTATAATTAATATTAATGTAAGTTTGTTTATTATGTATCTTTTAGAATGCTTTTAAAATGCGATATTTGTATTGACTTCAAACAAGGATCAATGTTTGATATTTATATATATAAACTTCCAACACAGCCATTTCACTATTCAGAGAGAAGTGCATTACTACATCCACAAACTCTTCTATTAAGCTATTTTGCTTTCTAAAGGAAAAAAAAATCAAAGAATAAATAGCATACAAGCATACCAAGTTATTATTGATGGAGATGATATAGCTATCATGAAGCTAATTAAGACTGCATATGAGCCTCTAGACTTTAGTGGCATTTTTGTTTTATATATATTTAAAAAAAACATTAAAGTATAAGTAATAAATATTAAAAAAACCTTTATTAAAATTATGTATAGAAGTTAAAAAATTCTGGCTATGCCATTGTTTGATAACTGCAAACGATATATATATCAAATGGCAAAAGCTAAACTAGTCAATGTAATAAACTAAATAGACAAAATTAAATTACAAACACGTAATTTCTCTTCCTAGTCAGATATGAAGTTTGACTTGGCGGTGAAACGATCGATTTAATCGTACATTGGTGTACTTAGTTGTACACACAAAAATACACATACGTATATATGGGCTAAGTTTTAAAAATAAACTTTAACAAGAACATTTCACAATACTATACCTTCATGATAAACTACTTTTATAAAATTAGTGCTTATATATATATTATTCAATTCTATACGCCAAAAAAAAAAAAAAAAAAAATGAAAGAAAGAAAGAAAAAACACTTATGGTTTGCATGTAGGATTCATTTTAAAATAATAATGAAACTGATTTAATCATTTAACAAGAGATTAATCATAGAATATTGATCGTCAATATATTATTTGTCATAATAGCATTTATTATCATCTTCAATAACTAAATTATAATTACTGTGATTTCAATAACTAAATGATAATTGCAGCGATCAAATGAGTATGGGTACTATTAGTACAATTATTAAATTTTCAAAGCTTTTATCAGCTCTGTATTTCAATAATAGGTTAGCAAAAAAAAAAAAAACGATAATGCATAAGATAAATAAATATATCATTGCAATAAGGTGCTATGATAATTTTCTGAAGGATGTGTGGAAAACTATAGCAAGCTACTATACGTAGTCTTTTTAACTAAAAGACTATTTGAAGTAATAAACCTGCTTACCAGAAGGTCACCTAATAGACTAACATAGAATGTGTGTTGGGGGTGGGGGACAGCAACTGAAAATAAATTACAAAAATGTACAGTGGAAGAGCCAGATATATTCATTATAGTCAGATTGTAATGAGAGAACCTTTGGCTTCCATCCATTTTCTACGTCTGTTTCTTCTGCCTTTCCAAAAAGATTTACTAAAAAAAAAAATTAGAGTTCTGCCATGGTTAGACAGAAAAAAACACAGATGGAAAAAAATGGAGGGCATCGGATAAAAAAGAAAAATGGGGGGCAGGGAAGGATGGGCAGAAATATTAAATTGAAGTTTAATCTCTATATTTCAATATTCACCTGGCTCAGGTGTTAAAATTTCTGTCCTAATCAATAAATAACTAAGAAAAATATAATAGAATGTAAAATCGAGTCTACTTACTGTCACACCTGTCTCCATGGGATCTCGCCGGCTCCTTGGCTAAATGCATTTTTTTTTTTTTGCCTCCAAACAAAACAGGTTACCTCAACATAGCAGACAAGTGATAGTTAGAAACGGGCTATCCTTTAGCTAGGAGTAAGTCCTTTTCCCCCCCTCACTTCTCTGTAAATCTACTAGTTAACAATTAAGGTAATCCTGAAAGATCTCATATGAAGCACTCACCAACCTCCACTTGAAGATCAGATCGCAAGGCTGGTCAAAGGAAAAATAAGATCAACGTTTACATACAACATCAGGCCTTTTTTTTTTTTTGTTCGCACAATACATCGGAATGGCGCGTGGCAATAAAAGCTTGGACTAACTGCCTTGGAATTTTTGATAAAGCACCCCATACACATTTGAATTTCAAATTTTTTTGAAAATGATCACCGACTCGCTCGGTGTGTGTGTGTGTTAGGAGCTCTACCACTATTGAATGTTAAGTCAATAAATTCCATTTGGGGAATGCCGAGAAAAAGAAATTGCTTTTCCTGTTTAACAAGAAAGGGTCGCTGAAAGAAACATGTATAAAATAAATAAATAAAATAAATGCAGAAATGGCTGCAGTATGATATAGTTCATATCTCTCTAAAGCCCGATCTCCCTCCCCCACAAATTCCTCCCCTCTATTTTATTAACCAGCCCTTCATTCTGACCGATTTTTATTTTCCAGATTAATGGTAGCATATGATGCAAATGTCTTTTTTTCTTTTATTTGAGGATAGATTTAACAGATTGCTTTCCTCTCTACTTAAATGGGTATTTTATTTATACAATGAATTAGAATGGGTGTATGATCTTACTACTCAGCCATTTTTAAAAACTAATCTTAGAGAACAAAAAAAAAAAAATTAAAAGACTATAAAAATGTTCTTTAATATAATCTGATTAATAATGATCGAATACTATTAAAATATTGAAAATATGGGGACAAATGTAAATTAAAAATTGTATTATTTTGTACGGATTACAATACGTAACTACAGAACAACAATAATATAAATCACTTCTACTAATGTAATAAGTTATCACCACGATTATTATCATAACTAGAAACAATAATAGCAATCATAAACCAATTAAAGACGGAGAACCTGACCAAAATAAAAAAAATATTCCCTTTCACTAAATTAAATAATATTTTTCAGAAAAAAAAATTAAGTTTGACATTTTGTAAAGATTAACTTAAGACATTCTGTATTTGAATCTATACAATAAAAATATTTTGAACCGAGAATTGCAAATTTATTTATCGTTACCCCTTCACCACCTTACACATGCCAAATGAGGAAGACTGCATCAATTATCATCAAATTGTTGTTGTAATCAATGAATTGATAACAAGCTAAATAATAAACATAGAACCTTTAGCCTTTAGCAAATAACAATTAATTAACCATTTTCAAACTAATACAGTGCTGTCTAGATTATCTATGGTCCAACTATATGGGGGGATAAGCCTGCTTGCTACATGACAAGTTTTCATGTGTACACCTGTATTAAATTTAACCCCCAGATTTGAGTCTTATAGCAATAGTCATTTGCATTAGATATTAATATCATGACGTCTTTTTTTTTTTTTTTTATCTAAGAAATAAAATACTGGTACTGCAACACAAAGTATACTATTCTTAGTGAAAAATCATCTGCTCTGCAAAGATGGTTTAAAAATGATAAAACGTTTGTCGTAGAAATCAATAGCATAAAATCTTAAAAAAAATAGAAAAATATTTCATAACATTTAAATTTTTTATTCAAAGGCAGATTGAGATAAGTAGATAGTAAGGTATTAAATCTAAGCATGAATAAATGACTTTACTATTACTTTAATTCTTAAAGGTCACCTAGCAAACACTATGAAAAGACTCAAACCCGGGTTCAAATCCAAATTAGATATATTCTTGAAAATTAGTTCATATAGCAAGACAGGCTAGACTTTTTTTTTTGAATTTATGTTTTCTATTTGATGTCATATAGCATAACTAAGGAACAGAATATAATGATCAAATAAAAACAATTTAATCATAATCGACAATAATTTTGCTATTGCTTGCAATCATCTTAACGCAATTTATTCTAGTATTTTAATTTTAGAAATGTAGCATAAGCTTCAACGAGTTCTCAGAGCATTGAATTGCAAATATATGTAAGATTTAATAGTTGCACTTTAGAAATAAAGTAACCAAGCAGATTTCAAATTTTTAAAACTTCTCATCTTAAAGTCCAATATACCATAGTTATCCACTAATGTAAAAACATCAGTCAATACTTTGCATTTTCCTTTATCAGATATCAGGTGACCCAGAAACTTGAAACATCTTAATTTCCAACCCTTGTTGTAATTATACATTTATTAAACGCACATTGATTACGTAAGTAATATCCACTGAGGCTATAACCCTTGTTGATAATCTGATAATCATATATAATAAAATATGACCTATTTGATTTATACACCTTGAATTAGTTTGCAATCAAATGTACATCTTAACTGTAATCAATCCTTCAATGCAACAGTATAACAAATTTCACACAATATGAGAAGAGTTCTATCCATATTATGACAACTTATACATATTTAACCAATATGATTTCTTTTTTTTTTTACTTTGTTGCTATTCCTTTGCATTGGCTTCAGGTTTTTACATATATTCCTCTCTAGTTATTAGAAGACAAATTGTAGCATAAAAAAATGTATAAAAAGCTGTTAAGCAGATCCGACTTGCCAACAACTCAAGATACAGTTTTAACACCTAAGAGTTATTTCAAATTAAGATTCCTTTTTTGAATGTTCAACCAGGAATCTATAATCAAAGAACTATAGCATAAAAAAATGGAAATTTGTTTCAAACAAATTTCTTTTTCCAAATCCAACAATAAAGTCAGATGAGCTTGATTTTTCCAGAACCTATGGCCAGTGCCCTCATCTTCTTTATAAATGGAATTTAAGAGCTATTTATCTACATAATCATGGACAAACACAAGCCATGAACTACATAGTTAATATTGTCAAATATATGGCTATAATGATAAAACTGAATGATTCAATAAAACCACTGGGGAATCCATCTCCTAAATGGCATCTCTATAGGTTCCTTAATTTGTTAATAATTAAACTGTCTCAAAAAATCCACATTCTAAATATATAAATTATAATCTACATTTAATAGAGCACTATACTACTATTAGCCAAACTATGGACAATTTTTTATCCATTTTATAATTCCTTGTGAAACTGCAAATATCACACAGCAATAAATATAGATTTAATTATCAATGACTTCACTATGAAAATATATGTAGCCAAGTAGGATTCAAATATTTCAGCATAATGTTGATTCTTTGTGATACAATATTTGTAGTTCCACAAGATATTATAAAATGGATGTAAATTGTCATTATCTTGAGTGAGACTGAATAGTGATAAGATAAAAAAAAGTATAATGTAGGAGTGAGCATTAACAAAATTGAAAAATCAGATTGAATAAATGTTCTATTTCAAAACCAGTAAATATGAATTACTATTCCACCTAATGATATAATGTGAAAAGAAGTATCTCATTTTGTGAGCTATTAGCATTGGAATTAAATTAAAGAGTTAAACACAATAAAGATGTATTTTTGCTTGCAAATGAATTAAACTTTAAAATCAATAGATTGCATTTACAAAATACATATATAAATACAAGATCATTGACACACTTGTGGAGATTCAGGTGATTCAAGTCTAAGTTTACCAAATAAATGAATGTTGTATAAGAAAGAGATGGAATTTTGAATTTTTATGCTGGTGGATGGATAACTGTACTACAATGAAATTTGAAACAAGGAATGTACATGTAAATTTGAAATCTAGACATACTTCCATAGGACAACAATTAATTATTGCAAATAATCCTGATGCAATATTTACAATTTCATAAAATGTCCTGTAATAGATATTGTATTCATCTTGTGAGAAAGGATATATTAAAAATCTGAATTGCTTGACTACACCTCTGCAGCTGTCCATTGATTAATATATTTCACAAGGTGCTAAAAGTAGATAGAATTTAAATGAAAATGGTATTACAATCTTATTAATGGTGGATAGTGATGATATAATAGAGGGCAGAGTTGAGGTGAGCATTAACAAAATTGAAAAATCAAATTGGTTAAACATGTTCTATTTCAGAACTATTAATTATTAAAAATATATACACACTGCTTTACTCTAATTAATGATCACACATTAAGTCTCATAAATCAAAATTTTCATATAAAAATAATCAATTATAATGATTTTCCATGAAAAAAATTTAGGGGATTTAATTTGTTACTCTACATTCAAAATATATAATTAATGTTAAAAATTCCAATTAAAAAAAAATGTAAAAAGTGATGAAAAAAGTGATATTTAACCCTTACATGGCCAAACTTCATAGTTAAATCAAAGTTAATTTTTGTAAAACTTAAATCTTTAACTGTGCGTGTTTTTTAAGCATTTTTTGTCCAAAAAATATTGCATTTTTTCACGCATTTGTGCATTAAATAGTTATACAATTAATATTCTAATTTTTTGAAATATTTTTACTTTTAAAATAAAAAAACATTTTACTGTAGAATAAAAAATATTGGAAAATTTCAAAATATGAGGAAAAAAGAGAGTGATAAAATATTTGACTTATTAAACTATAGATAGTTATGAAATTGAAAGTGTAATACTGTGAAATATTTGTATATATAAATAAATAATTTATATATGTGACTAAAAAAAATTGGCATTAAAAGTGTACGATATTGTAATATTTCAAAATATGGGAGGAAAAATAGCGATCGAAAAAATATTTGATAAAAATCATCAATCAAAATTGTAAAATCTTTATATACTTTTATTACATAAAATATTTATAAAATCAAATAAAAAAAACAATAGAAATATTTATTATCAGTAATATTGTATAATAACAAAAAATATTCAAAGTAAAAGTTTTTTTTAAAAAAAAATTGAAGATGAGTAACTTGTCTCTTCTGAAACTGGGAAGAAAATGGAGGATTTTTTCTCATTTTTATGCAATGTAAGTTAACCTTTTCGTACATCGCTATTCTGACATTTTTCTTTGTCTCACACATCAATGTAAAATATATGATAAAATGATTATTACATATCAGAAAATAATAAATTTGACTTCATTTGATAGATAATTTTTTTACTGAAATAAATTTTAAATGGTTCACATTTTGTTTCTGTAAATATTTAAAAAATGAGACCGTAATCAAAACAAAAACATTACATGTCGTTTCTAGAAAAATTATTTTCAGTTTATAAAATCAACAAAATCTTCTTTATTTCTGAATATTTTTAAAAACTTGAACGAATAATTATTTATTTCTCTTATATCTAACAAATTATGCTTTAAAAGTTTAAGTTTTTAAAATATTTATTGCAAATTTGTGATTTTTTCTTACTTGTAAATATCTTGTAGATTGTTTACCTCATGGCTGGTTTTCAAATTTGCTTCTGGCCATATTTATGTTAGCTGCTAATATAACATTATATTTTTGAAAATAAAGTATTTCAAGTCAAATTAGGTTATTAATAATTTATATTTCTTGATATCAAATAAATATAGTGCAAATTATTTTTAAAAAAATATCTAAAACGATAATAAATTCACAAATAAACATATTTTTGCATCATTGGAAATTTCAATGTCATAAAATGCTGAACATTTTACAGCCTTGACAACACATAATGGCTGATCATATCAGGGCAGGGGCTTGTCTATTGTAAAAGCAAGAATTTTGAATTCCGTGCCTTTTAGCGTGGAATTTTCGGCGGAAAAATTTATTATAATAAAATATACCGTTTTACATGCATTAATGTATAATACTTATGAAAAAATTCACAAGGGGGCAAATTGGCCTAAAGATGTTTCTCTGTCATTCGAAGTATAAGTGGGTTAAAAAAATCAAGATTGCTCTGACTTCAGTATTACAAATATATTAACAAATAAATGTCTAAAAATTTGAGATTCTGGCTAAATATTAGCAAGAAAAATATCAATCGTTGTGATTACTAGACAATGTTCAACTGCATCACTATGAGGCACTTTGGCTATATTTAAGGAAAGATTCATTTTTATACATAAGGCCTTCAGTTTGTATAATATTTTTGGCCAAATATAACTATTTTTTAACAAATTTATTACTAAAGTACATTTCTAGCATAAGCAAAAGAATTAAAAATTATAAAAGTAAAAATTATTTAAAAAAAAAAACAACAAGAATTATTCTTTTTACAGTAATGAAAATAACATCCTCCAATATAAGTTGACAGCCTTTTAAATAAAGCATCATATATTTATAAATATATTTATCAAAATATAAACAATTTTAAATGATCAAACAACAACAACAACAAAAAAAAAATAATTACTACAATCATACCTGGTTGACAAATAAAATGAGACCAAGTGAAACCATTTTGAAAAAAAAAAAGAAAGAATTCTCCATTTACCCTTTGAACTATAGAGCTTTATATTCTAGGATAATTCATACTGTCTTAATAAAAAGAAATACTAAAATATATGTTGGAATAGCTATTAAAATGCTTTCCTAATATATATTAGAATTTTCCAGGAAACAGATAAGGAATAATTTTTTTATTACACATATCATTAAAACCAAATAAGTATTAAGTGCATAATAAAAATATTTTCTGATGCTAAGATTTTTTAAAAAAAAAAAGATTTTAAAATTTACGATCACCATTTTAGGTTTTCAATGTTGGACAAGATTGATATTCTGTTGAATTATATTAAAGTAAGCACATAAAAAAAAATTAACAAAATATTTATTATAAAACCACTAAAATATAAATCTTTTTGCATCCACTGATTACTAAGACTTCCACTGGGTAGCACTACTGTGTGGAGAGTTTGCTACTGAGATGCAAAAAGTAAAATGAAAATGTTTGGTAGGTTGCAGTTTATAGATAGTAAAAGAATAGCCAAAATAGTGTTTAATTGGGTTATGAGTAAAGGGCAGGTAACAAGATGGGTGAGAAAGGTAATGCAGTATGCAAAAGATTTGGATAAAGAATTTATATCAGTATACTTGTATAAAAGGTGGGATGATTGTGTTAGGAGAATTGTTGAGTGTTATAGTGGTAAGGAATGGGATAAAAGAATAGAAGCATTAATAAAAAATAGGGAGTTGAAGAGATGGAGAACTAGTATGGATGGTAAGAAGAGTTTAAATATATATATATAGAAGTAAACGGAATATTGGATGCGAGTTAATTTATGATAATAGTAAGGAAAGTAGTTTATTGGTTAAGGCTCGAATGGGATCTTTAGCAACAAGAGAATATAAATGAAAATGGAAAACTATGGGTGATTTAGTGTGCAAATTGTGTAAGGAAAGTATAGAAAATATTAGGCATCTGTTGATTGAATGTAAATTCTTGAAAGCAGAAAGGGTACAGATAATGAAGTTATGGGATAATATGTATGAACAAAGTGACTATACAGAAAGTGAGTTATTGGTTTTTATGCTGGGTTTGCGAAAAGATAAGGGGGATTTAGATATAAAGGCCATAGAGTTGACAAAGATTATGTTGTGGAAATGGGATGGGGCAGAATATGGGAAGACTTAGAGTGGGGAATGGAAAATAAAGTGGCTAACAGGTTTATCTGGGCATAATTGCTGAGATATTCTTGACTTCATTTAAGGAGAAGCCAAAATACATCACATCACATTACAGTGATAATATTTATTTATGAAATTATTTTTGGTGTACTTCACATTCTCTTTGTTGTTTTTTTTTCTTTTATAATTATCTAATCAATAAACATTTGAGTTTGTTTTATAATACTATTTTTTTTTTAATCAAAAGTCAACCTTTCATTCATTCATTTATTTATTTTTTATATAATAGTAATGTTGATTAAAGACAACTTAGATCAAGAAATATAATAGAAAGTTGATTGTTATAGCTTTAATACAGTAAATCATTAAATCATTAGATTTTCAATGATATCGGTTGCTGAAGAGTTGGAGAAAATTGAAGCCTGACCATTAGTTTGAAGATTTGCTATCTTAATATAAAGCAAGTACTGATTATAGATACGTGTGGAAGATGATCCAGACTAACTAATGAGTGCTAGCTCAGCATGAAATACATATTTGGAGATCATTTATCTTTCTTACATGTATGTAGTCATGTGTATCAGTTGTATAAAATGGAGATGATGACTAAAGAGAGCTTGAAAATCTGGATTCAAATCCCATCTAATTAAATGACTAAATCTTTTTTTGCTTCAATGTTGTTTTCATTTAGAATGATAAATTATTATCTGAGCACATTAAAATTTCTATAGATATGAAAATATTAATCAGAAATTAGTTAAATTGAGATAAAGTGCATTTTAAAATCTATTGTTAATGATTGTTTTTATATATGCAAAAACTTTCTTTTTAATTATGCACTGAAAGAAAGTATTTTTTTCCATTTTCTTTTCCTGAAATTGATTGATGTTCCCGAAATCCTGCTATAGCTGAATTATGAGAATACTGATTAAAAATTAAACAAAAGATATTTTCCATTAATGCATGAAATAATCCTTACTTTCAGCAAATTTTTCCTTTTGATTATATATTGTGCTCAATAAAACATATACTTCTTACTATTAAGATTAATGCTTTACTTATCATTTATGCACCATACATGGCAGTAGATATTATCTTAAGGTAAGTTCAACAATCATATTTCTAATTATTTCATATTGCATTTTACTATTGTACAATAAACATTGGAAAACTGAGCAATCAAAATATATTTTTAATTACTGTACATAATAAATAAACCCTATTTTGAACTGTACTTATTATCCTTTTTTTGGTAAATGTTACCATTTCATCTTCTAAGATATCATTAATCTTACAAAATAGTCACTTTTAAAAATAATGGCTGATGTTGTAGCAAGTTAATTAGGATAGCTATGGAAAAAAAATATAAATTCTAATCCACTGCCTTCTATTATTAAATTAGTTTTTACAAGAAAAATAAATATGAAAAGTAATAATCAATCAGGATAAATTTCTAATCATACTGAAATCAAAACAAGCTCATTTAACATGGCAAATAATTTAACTTCACAAAATAGAGTTAAATGCTACTCATTTTAACATTCTTGTGAATAAATAACCAAATATGAATAATTAATTAGTACAGCCCTTCTAATATGTAATCACAAGAATGATAAATTTTTGCTGCACAATTTATATCAGTGCACTACTCGCTATTGTTGGATTTCATCCTGCAAGTGTAAATAAATCCATTTATATTTACTTTTATAGGTTTTATAAGAATAGCACATCTAACAAGTGATATTAATCAGGCTAAACTAATCATATTCAAGGTAGTGAATAATTTAAGCTTACCATTTAAAATCCTAATTGCAATACAAAATTATTAAAATTACATTTTACATAGATGCTCTGTTAACATTCATTTGAATTGTATGTATATAATCAATTAAAACAACTTCAATTTTATTTACATTTTTCATTAAAAGAATTGACATTCATTATATGTTTTATTTTTAGTAAATATTATCTTTCTTTTTTTTTATTTAACAAAAATCTTAACTCCATTTCATTATTTTTTTATGTAAAGTGGAAAAAACTATAAAGGTCCTTTTTTTTACCTTAACTTGTAGTTGATATTTATAAATAATTTAGTATGCATAATAATTATAACACTAAATATTTTATTTTAATGTCGCAAAATGTATAAGAAAAGATATTAATTACATTAGCAATAAAAAAATAGCAAATACTCAAATTTTATTTTTTATTAAAAAAAAAAATTAAAGTAATTTTTTATTTCCTATTTTAATTTTGAAAGAAATAATTATAAAAGATATAATATATAAATATATATTTTTTAGAACTGAATGTCATAGTATGTTATATGAATCTTCTATGGTTAGCATTTCAGTTTTTCTTTGACAGTCACTAATAGCCATTTGGATTACATTTGCAACATTTTGTTTCAATGATTAAACCCCTGATCTATATTACATTTCCATATTTGTATCTATTACAAATATCCCAAGTCTTATCCAAATCTACTTTCATTTCAGTTAACTGTTAATATATGCATTATCTAGTCGGCCATATGTATGCGTGTTTAGTTTAATTTATTATTAATCTAATCATTATTCCTCCAGTCTCATACTCCACCCTTTGCTACTGCCAGCATGCGAATTAAAGGTGACCGAGTGTAACCTTATGATAGTAAACCAGAGTGTTGTTGAAGGAACTGAGGTACGATCTGATCAGAGGTTTCAACCTCTCATCTAGATCAGCTTTGGGATAATTTGCCAAAACCCTGGATTTTGTTGTGTGAATGTACAAATATGACCGTTACATTATTAAGCTTATATAAAAAAAGCACTGCCAATCATTTAAAATTATAAAATTATCATCAAAAGACTATATCCAGATAGTTTCATATTAACACAAATAATATAGCTATTCATCTCAAGTTTATTTATTCATCTATTGATTTGAATATTTTATTTTTAAATTGCTGCTTTAAGTATACTGTTATTATCTTTAGAAAAAAAATAAATAATAATTTAAGTACCATAATCGGCTTGTAATAATAAAACTTCATAAAAAGCAATTTTAGATAAAAAATTATCATTCTGTTTGTTGCTCCTCTGGTTTTTTTATTGCCATTTAAAAAAAGTCTTAAAAAAACTGTTATTATAATCGCCAGCTCCTATTATTCTATATTTGTGAAATTATTGGAAACTTTTTCTCCAAAATATTTCTGCATATGTGTATCTACTATACTTTAGTAAAAAACAATGTGTTCATATATCACTTTTAGAAAAAAACAAAAGGATTACCAAGAGATAGTTTTCCTGATAAAAAAGGGAAATTAACTGTTAATCTCTAAAATGGTATTATAGTTATCATGTATATATTTATATTTCAGAATTATTATAATTATAGCTTATAGGTATAACTATAATAAAATGGTATTGTAGTTATCATGTGTATATATTTTTATAATTTAGAATTATTATAGATTATAGGTATTATATTATAATTAATCATTATATTATAAATATGTTTGTATGAACAATGTTCCAGAAGTGGAATTGGTAATATATACAGTAGAAGGTTTTATGTGTTGTTTTATTATTCTGGAGATTTTCCAAATGAGTATTTAAAATTACAAATGATTGTACCCAGAGGTATAATAGCATTTTTTGTATATTATGAAAAGTATTCCATGAATAAAAGTATTATAGGTTATCAGTATATGTATGAGAATTCCAAATAGTTTATACATAAATTGTTGTCACCGTTATGTAATAATAGATTTTGTTGGTATACATATAATCTTAAACCGAATAAAAGAATTGTGCCTTTGTATGTGCATGCGAGATAAACAATTATTCATATATTTAATATTATTATTAGTTCCATGCCGTTTTATTATTAGTATTTTTGAGGCAATTTTAAGTGGATGTTATTTTATGTGTATTTAACCACTCCATGAGAAAAAGAGTGTGGCTTGTCTATTCATCGGCACTGCCTGCACATAGTACTAGGTGCTTGATAGTACTTTGCTAGCTCATATTTTCTTTGTCCACTGTGCCCAGAATTTCAATATTAGAGTATATTTTGGTATATATCCACACCGTGTTCAGCTTTGCAATTTATTATTAGTTCCACTACAATTTTTAAACTTCAAGTATATTTTCAGTGTCGAGCATCATTATTTCCTCGCTCCAACACAGATATTGTTATTATTATAAGTGTTTTATATTGCATATTTGTTGTGACTGTACCAATATTTATTAAGCATCTCCATACTGAATTTTGAGGACTACTTTTAAGTAAAATGTATAATATCACCTAGCAGACTGAACAAAGGTATAGAGGTATATTGTTTTACATTATGGGTACTGGATTTGGAAATAAAGATTGTATTTGAGGAACAGGAGAACTATTGGGTAATAAATATAACTTATATGATAAAATTGTAGAAATAATTTCGCATGTACACCAATGTATTAATTAATAATACCTGCAAATTATAAATAGTAAATCAAAAGAAATAATAATAATTATTGTAAATAAATATTTTATTATAAATTTTATTATATGTTGTAAATAAATATTTTATTATTAATTAGAAACATTTTTGGCTCATTGCCATTATAATAGCATTGCATAAGCACATCTATTTTTAATAGAACATTTCAGGCGTCATATAGTGTTTATACATTTACTTATAGCGTTTATACATTTACTTTGCTTAAATAATTAATTATTTTACCTGCATTCTGAGAAGATAAATGTTATATTAAATACCTCATTTCAAAATGCACTTGTTGGGTAGTTGGCAGCATAAAAGATGCCCTTACTGCCTTCTACATTACTTTGCTATTTTTATTCAAATTTGCATCAGAAAATATAAGATTTATGTATTTTATGGTCAGTAGAAATGAAATTATGCTATTTAAATAATTGTAAAGTATTTAGAAATGTTTTCAAGTTATCAATTAAATTAATTATTTGAATATTCTGTTATGTCATTTAATTTCTACTTTCTTAAAATATTAAGATTCCAAAATAAATTAAAAGAAATGTCAAATGTTCCATGTTTAGTTTAAATAATATTCACCATATTATTTGTTAAAAAACTTGTTCCAAGTGCATTTTATTCTGAATTTGAACTCTGAGATCAAGATATCTTAAATTTGTAAAGAAATCCATATTTGAGATAAATGTTTTTTTTAAAACCCGAGATCAAGATATCTTAAACTTGTACAAGAACTCATATTTGAAATTAAGATATTTTAAAATATGAGGTGTAATATTTTATACTTGCAAAAGAACTTAAATTTAAGATATTTAAGATTTAAAAAAACCTATATTTGAGATCAAGATATCTTTAAAATTAGATAAAATATTCTGACTTTAAAAGAACCTTGTATTTTAATAATCCATAGTTACCCACGGTATTGTCTACAACAGGACTCATACTCTGGTGTTAGTTTTTTAAAATCCATATCATATGGTACCTGTGCGTGTAACCTTGGATTGCAAGGTTGTGACCTTATCATTGGCTTACATGGTTATTTGGTTTTCAGTGACCAACATGGTGGGCTTGATTGTAAGGTTTCTCTTGTGTTTCACCCACCCATGGTTGCTAATTGTTAGGATACAATATATAAATACACCTTTATCCTAGTTAGCATCACATTTTTATGTGAAGATTCACGATCATGATCACCAATTTTAATCCATTATTCTGATTTATTATTATTTGTTATTTCAATCTTTGGAAAAAAATTGAAACTTGTTTTTAAAAACAACTGCCATTTTTTTAAGATTGATAATAAGATAGTGATTTCATTAAAGTTATATTATCAAAAAGTAAAATGATGTTAATTTTTATCGTAGAAAAATAAAATGGTGATGCTGATGCTAAAATATATAGTACAATACAGATTTTATTCACTATACAATATAAAATATTATTTTGACTACAGAATTAAAATATCACAAATGCATCTTATCTGATTTTCAGCAAAAATATTTCCATCATTAATGACTACGACAAAAGCAAAAAAATGCCAGTTTCATTCAGTAAAGTATGTAATCAAAAACATATTTTGATAATATATAACAAACCAAGTGCATTAATATTAAATTGTAAAATGTGTATATTAGCTGAAATATACTCACTCAACTAATATTATGGATTAAAATTCTTATGAGCATTGCTTTGCCTGCTGCAAAAAATACATATGTTATTCATAATTGTAAAATATTACATCATAACTGTAAATTATTTTGAGAAAAATAATGATTTTGTGCATTATGCGGTTAATAATCAACTTTATAAGAACAAGTTTAAAAAAATCACTTATTTGCTCAAATTTAAATCAATAATTATATAATTTGTTTTTAATAATAACAGCAATTTAAAAAAATCACCTTTGGTATGGACAAAAACAACAAAAAAGATTTAATCATTTAGATTATTAAAATTTCAGCAATCAACTGAATATTACATTCTTTTTTAAAATTTTTATTTAATTTCACTGAAATTATTAAAAAAAAAAAAGAACAATTTTTAAAACCTTTTTATTAAAAAAAAATTAATAGCACTGTTGTTAATTTTAAAAGTCTTTGATAATAGAATATAAAATGCATTAAAAATACATTTCAAAATGTACATTGGAATTAGTTTTGTTTTTTCTTTGTTTTATCTTAATAAATAGTAAATTAGAAGATATTCTCTAGCCATTTAAGAATTAAAATGGCAGCCCATAATATATATATATATTAAAAAAAACAAAACAAAACATTAAAGCTATTGAAATGTTTAACGCAATATATTTATCAACAATTAGTATTTTTTTTAATAATATATATTAGTAAGCTGTTTATTCAATAATTAACACTATTTTTTTTTTTTCAATCTAAGCTTTCATTTTTTAATTGATTTTTTTTTTTTATATTTTGAAGTTAAAATAACAAACTTTTTCCCATAGAAATTCTTGCTTATTTTTTATCTGAAGTCTTTAATTTATGATTTATTTTGGGGCATCAATTGTCCTTGATAACTGGGATAAAAGGTATTTATTTAACCATAAGTGCCAATAACTAACTGGTTATCATATGTAAATTGTGTTCGACAGCTTTGATGATTAATTAACTAATAGAAAATCGGTAATCTATTATCAAGACAACATTACATATAGACAATAAATGGAATTCTTTTACTGCCTAATTGTATTGATATCTTGATAACAGATTGCTCATATTCTACTGGTTTATTTATTATGGAAGAGCTGTGGAAATGTAATTTATATGTGAGTATATGTGTAAGCATTTACATATACCAAATGTTTCACAAATTTTGATTTGCTTAATGCTTTAAAAATATATATTGAATATACTCAAAAAGATAATAAACAATGCAAGCATCTACAATACATAAAAGATAAGTAAAAAAAAAGATTTTTAAAGATATTTATTAGCTTTAATAAATATCTCATTAAAAAAACAACAACATGCGAGTCAATTAATTCAAAGGTATTTATTTTAAGTAAAATGCATTTTTGCATCAATATAATTCCATTAGCTGCTCAATATGTTTCAAAGAAACATATAAAATTGTGAGTTGTGTCTAAAACACATTGGGAAAATTAAATTAAGAACAAAAAAAGATTTAAAATCACTTAAATGTGCAATTAACTAGTATCCAATAATACTCAATAATGAAACTGGTATTTTATTATTTTAACCAGGTTCTAAAAAATATAAACTGTGAAATGCAATTCATATCATAATACATACACTATAATACTCAATATTTCAAAAAATGAAGAGAGAGAGAGAGAGCCCATGCAAAAAATAAAAAATAATTAAGTCTAAAATTAGGAACTTTTTCTGTGATACAGAAATTTATTTTGGAAGCCCAAAAAAAACTGAAGAAAAATTTGTCTGACATTAAGTTAGGCAGAAACAAATTGTTTTTAATCACAGTTTTCAAAATTAATATAATGCATTTTCATTTATCATTGGTACTATGTATTGATTTAACTAGCACAATAAAAAATGAGGACAAAAGCATATTTTATCTTAATATTTAATAATAATAAGCATTAATTTATACAACTGGAATTGATAGTATTTATATATGACAATTAGATACATTCAATTATAATATATTATATTCCAGATAAACAATTAGAATTATAATCATTAGTTACAATTAGTCATGGGTGTACAGAAATTATAATATACACCGGGGTGGTCCCTTTCATACATAAATTCCCTTTTTTTCATTTTCAGTGAGGATTCTACTGGGTTGAAGTCCAGCCAGGTTTTGGATACATGTTTACACCAATACAGAAGACAAGGAATAATTAGCTAACAAGTATTTATAGAACACACACAATCCTAGGACAAAACTTCTATTCTTCTATTACTGATTAGTTAATTGCCTGCTCAATCCGTTGTCTATTTTTATGTTTACTTGTCTTCTTTAACATATCAATACTTCCTGTTTCAATGCACACACACACAGCACTACCCCATTCTGAGCAACACCACAAACTGTTTATTAATTTTCTTTGAATTAGCAAATATAGCCTTTTAGATAAACTGGGGATTGGTATCAATGTCAAAATCTTTTGTCATTTGGTTATTCTGTAGCATTTGGTTGTGGATCCATCGTATAGGATCAGTATCAGTAAAAGTATGAATCTCTGCACATTCTTGTTGGGTGTTTTTTCATTCTTGGTTGAGTTTTCACAACTTTCAGCATTAAGATCTACATTTGTTGCAGTCTAGTTTTTTCTGATGTGATTTATATGGTATCTATAGATTTCTCATCCATATCTTTTCCCCAGCAGCATAGTTATTTATTGGAATTTTTATTGGTTGTTTCTCAATTAACTTCTCATCAATATTTCTCCCGTTAATTCAACAGTGGCTGTAGATGATGTGATGTGTTGGTGCAACATTGCTGCATTCAGAGCTTCTTTGATGCTAGTGTAACTTAGTCTATTTAGAAATAATTTCTATTGCTGCACTGTTTTCTCTGCCATTCCATTGATTTGGGGAGATAGGGTGGTGCTAGTACATGTTTCACTCACTACTCTTACAAAAAGATTTTAAATTCTTTCCAAGTGAATCCGATCCCATTATCAGAAATGAGCATCTCCGAAAAACTATAATATGTAAAGATTTCTTTAAGAGTGCGTATAGCAGGTTTTGCATTTGTATTTTTTACAAGTTTATATTCTGCCTTCTTGAAGGCAGTATCATAATGTTGCCATCTATTGGATCACAATGGTCAATGTATACAGTTCCATAATTGATTTTTTTAGGCCATGGTGAATACATTTTCTGAGATGAATTTATGGTAGACTGACAAGGTCTGCACATTTTTGTTTTTTCTATATGACTACTCATGCCTGGCCAGCATACATAGGTGCAAGTAAGAGCTTTTGCCACCCCCATGCTAGGATGTCTTTGTAAATTAATATTAATACTTTTTCATGACATATGGGCGAAATCAAAACTCATTCATCCATTTATAATACAACATTGACAGTTATTGGTGAGACATCCATAGTAACTTGTTTAGAAAGAATGAGGGTTTATTTGGCCATCCATTTCTAATTCACCCAGTCAGTGTTTGGTATTATGTGGTTTCCTGAGTACAATTGGCTACAATTTTACTGTTAATTGATTCTGATTTCCATTGATCCAAAAAATTTAATTCCACTTCATATGGACATTAACAATGAACTTCTAACACATTCATTATATTTATAAAAGAAAATATTTATGTTAAGCAACAAAATATGTTAATAATTTGATTATACTTTTTTAAAAAAAAAAGAATAAACTGATGAGTATTGGTGATAGTATTGAAATAATATAAAATAAATACAGTATGGATCATGGTAGAAATATAAAGTAGTTATTTAGGTTTCCAGTTGGATTTATTGATGGTTTCACGAGAATAGTCAGTATTTTTTTTCAACACTTATGATTCCATTAATAAAAAAAAACCTACATTTAATAAAATTTGAGAAAGCTAATCTTCCATGCAAATAAAGATCTTCAATAGATAAATATTAAATAGACTAAACATGTTTACCAATCTGAAAAACAACTAGGAAAGATAGACATAGATGCAATTGGAGTAATAGAATCATTATTAAAAAAATGATATATATATATAATAATAATAATAATTCAAACAAATATATTTAACACAGTATTCAAAATTAAATAATATATTCTTTACCAGAAGTACTTTCAATTGTTTCACTGACAATCTTTATCAACTGTTAATACAAACGTACAAAAAATAAAAACTTGCATTACCCATCATTCAATCTATTCAAATTTCCGACAATTCTGTTTTTATTTTTTGTATGTTTGTATTAACAGTTGATAAAGATTGTCAGTGAAACAACTGAAAGTACTTCTGGTAAAGAATATATTATTTAATTTTGAATACTGTGTTAAATATATTTGTTTGAATTATTATTATATAATTTAAAAATACAGACATTTAATGGTTGTAGTTATATATATATATAAGTGGTAACTTTTGTTTAATTGATCATGAAAAGATATTTGATAGAATGAATTGTATTATTCTATCAGATGTATTAAAAAAAGATATAATGAAAGATATTGATTAAGAAATTTATGTATGAATAAAAAGAAAATGTGTGATTAAATAATTTTTTTATGAAAAAGATAGTTGTAGGATCAGGTCTAAAGTAGGAAATTTTAATCTATCTCCTGTTTTATTTACTAAATATTATTTTTCCAATGTAGATTAGCACTAGGGAAATTATATATATATAGAATAATATCAACAAAATATTATGCAAAATTGACTAAGTTTAAAGAAAATTTGGAATACAAATAAATTCTAATAAAATGAATGCAATAAAAATATGGTGAGAAAAAAAATCAAGAATAAGCATTGAATACAAAAGTTATAAAGCAGATCAGTACTATTGAGAATTTTTGAAGTTGAATATCTTATAGTGATAGTAACGATTAAAAAAATAAGGATGAGAAAAAAGAATGGCCAAATAAGCTTTTAATAAGGATAGAAAATTATTCAGTGGATCACTGAAATTAGATATGAGAAAGAAACTTATTAAATGTTTTGTTTGGAATAGTGTTTTATATGAAGAAAATTATAGGCAATTAGAAAAAATACAAAAATGGAGATTTAAAAGAGTTGGATTTAAAGGAGAATGTTAACAAAGGATCATTTAGAAAGATCATGTAGAAATGTTGAAAATCATAGATAGAAAAAAAAAATTGAGAATAATTATGAAGAGAAAGAAAAACGGGATTGGCATATACCTAAAGTAAAAAGAATTATGAAAGATGTGTTGGAATTAAAAAAGATATAAGAAAAAGAGATAGAAGAAAAAAAATTGAATGGTAATTTAAAGTGGAAAATCAGCTATGTATATTAAAAAACTAAAAGACAGAAAGGTCTGGAAAATGCATGACTGATATATGTAAGAGCAACCTGACTTTGGATAAATAATTGATGATGATAATTAAATAGAAGCTATTTTCTTTATCGCCCCCCTCTTCCATATATATATATTTAAAGAAAATACTTTTTGTTATCCTAGTTAAAAGTAATAAAAACAATAATGAATTATAGTGATAATAAGTGAAAAAGAAAATTTTAGCACTAACATAAAGCTCTTAGATTAATCTTACTTAACATTTAGGTGAGAAAATTTTAAAAGAGGTACTTAAAAAGTTTAACAGAAAAATGAGACAAGTGGATAATGTGTTGTACTTTTAAAAAGTACAACTAGATTACAAAAGGAAACAATAGTTTAAAAAAATACTCCGTTTTATGTAATTCTCTCTTTTTTCTTACTATTATTCTAGTACGGTATATATTACTATTATTAGCAACACGAATCTCTTACATTTAAACTTTATTAGAGTACTCATTACTAAATGCATGTGCGCACACATACACTGATATTAAATGCACAATCATATAAATGTTGATAGACGATTACATTCGAAAATTATGTATATATACAGAAAAGCGAACTGATAAGTGATTTTCAGTTACCAAGGAACCAAAATATTTGGCAACAAGTTTAAACCTTAATTTACATTACGTTGATTAAAGGGAGTACATGATATAATAGATAGCATATAAGCCTACTATGTTCATGAGATGAGGTTCAAATCTAGAAAAATTCCTAATTCAGTTCAGTATTTTCCATTCAAACAGATGGTCTAAAACCAGCCCACAGATTATTCATTGTTGATAATAAAAAAAAACCTTTACATAGCTGATTATGGAGCAAAGGCATCTCTTAACCAAATTTTAAGGGAACAATGAATAAGACAATTCACACTAGACTTTACAATTGTTAGATAATAATAGTTTGGGCAATTTTCCCTTAATCGAATCAGGATACCCGTTGCCCTGTGTAATTCGGCATAGTTGGTAGAGATCCAACTTGAGATTGGGAGGTCCCAGGATTGATTCTGATGTTCACAGTTCTGGCACTCAAGCTTATGAATTCCTAAGCAATAAAGCCATTAAACTTTGTTTTTTAGGATACCTGTTAACAAAACAATAATGAATGGTTAACTGGAATGGTTATGGGCTAGTTGTTGAAAAAAACTTAAATCTGGATTGAAACTTGGGTCTTTGCATGGGAGAAAGGTACGTTTTTATGTATAACACAAAGCTCTTATCCATTCAATAATGATTGATTAATTAATGTTCATTTATTCTTAGCTTGGAGTTGAAGACAATTTCAAAAAATTTCAATAAAACTATCGTTCCTCTAAATGCTAAAAAATATATCTCAAGTCTCGAACTCCCTTGCAGACATTGATATCATTGATTTATAAAATTGGTGTCGAGGGGTCAGCGACAGCTGCTTTACAAGCAGTTGTCCCGGGTTAGCGGGTTCGCTTCCCGGCTGATGCTACGACACATGAGAAAAATATATAAAACAAATACATCACAACTCTGCATATACTACAAATGATCTAGATATCTAATTTTTGAAATTGTATTTCAGTTTTGAAATATTTCTTTTCCTCTAATTAATACGTGACAATAATTATATGAAAACATTTGAACAGGATAAATTTGTTTATTATAATATTAAAAGATATTTATGAAAACATAACTTTCAAATGTGCATACTCCAATAATCTTTTACAAGTTATATTCCCTAGAGTCAATTTTTTTTAATAAACTCATTAATATTTAGTCTTCAAGTTCTTATATGGGTAGTAGGTCGAATATTGACCTTTTGCAGTGGTGAAATGTTACATTAGTGGCAATAAAAAGAGCCAAGATTGTCAATGATAATGCGAATATAAACTCTATTAATTTTTTAACAACTTATAAGTAAACAAATTTACAAAAGTTAAAATTAATAGAAGTGTAATACAGTAAAGCCATGAACTATGCAATATCTAACTACATGTGTTCAATTTTACGCTAACCCAAAAGAAATATAAATAAATAAAAAAAGTGTAAACAAGTATGAGCAGAGGGTGGGAGGGATATCCGGAATTTAATAATAAAAAATTGTTTATTTATCTTTATTTAATAAATTTAATCTCCTTCAAAGTACTGCTCATTTAATACAATATATCATTAGACAGGGTATGAGCACAGACTTTCACATGACCCACCACTCTCCACACTATCTCATAATACTGATACACCTGAACACACATATGTCGAAAAGATCAGTATTATGAGATAGTGTGGAGAGTGGTGGGTCATGTGAAAGTCTGTGCTCATACCCTGTCTATTGCATATATAGACACAGGTATATATAAGCCTGTGTATTTCATCTATTACAATATATCATTCTAAATATGTTTTTCACTTTTTGAAGTAGTTCAGAAACACAAAATTAATGACCGAGGCATTGTTTTTTCACCACTTCTAAGTCAGCATAAAAAAAAAATTGAGAAAATTTTTTCATTCAAGATAATAATAAAAAGTCACATGGTTAGAGATCTAGCGAATATGGCTGATAAATAAGTTGGGTCATGTTGAATTTAATTAAATGTTATTTTACACTCAAGACATAATCACAGAGACATTACATTGCCATGGTGAAGCTTGTGCTCGTTACTTTGCCACAAAGTGAGATATTTCCATTTTACCACATCATGCAAACATTTCAGAACTTGTAGATAAAATGTCTGACTGTTAAAAACTAATCTTGATATTGGACATTACTGACCATGCTTTTGGGGGATTTCGTGAATTTGACAATTTCATTAAATCATTTTGATCCCTGTATTTTCCTCACAACAGCTTTCTTGTAATCTATTTCAAGCATTACAACTGTTTTACCAATTGTTTTCACTAAAAGAAAATATAATTTCACATTATTCCAACTTTTCCAGCATCACAAAAAATCACCAAATATGTAAAATGCACTTTACAAAAAAATGTGCTATATGGTACTACAATTTCATACAGTTAACATAATTGGGCAGATTGATGCAAAAGGATCCCTGCAAGAGGTATGTAACAGCTGAAACATGTATGACAATAGGCACACTAACCACAGAACAATTCTGGTTATTTCCCAACCCCCATAAATAATAAAAACAATGAAATTTGCAAACTTATTTAATTTTACACATCTTGTTACAGTGGCAGCCATTTTTTTTCATTGTTAAATATCACATTCTCAAATGTGAATTTACATGATTACATTTTCTTCAATGATTTAAATACTGTACCTGTTCAGTTCAGTGGTGTTATTAAAAACACGTGTACTGATTTTTTTTTTTCCTAGCATTTTTTTTTCTTCAAAAAGTTTTCTTTTGTCTAATATATCCTTAATAAAATACAATATATTTCTTAAAATCATGAGTGATAATTGAAAAAAAAACATCATAAAGTACTTTCATAAGGATAAAATGAAAATTATTTGATTTAGTAAAATAAATCTGATTCAGAAATGGGTCACATCTATCAAAAAAAAAAAATAAACAGGGAAACGCAGATTTGTACTATTGTTGTTTGTGCTCCTAAAACAGTTAAAGTTGTAACATTTGTTTGGTCAAAACTGATAAAGCCTTAAATCTATGGTTGAACAAGATGAATCATAAGACCATTCCAATTAACAATCTTGTAAGGTTAATAGTCTTGTATTGCATCAGAAAGCATTAAATCTTTACCTAAAATTTAGCCAAGAATATCAAACACCCAAGCTAAACAATTCACTGCAAGTAAAAGATGATTGCATACAAAGAATACAATTACGAAAAATGATCCCATGACGAAACACAGCATTATTTTTACATGGAAAATCACCAAAATATTACAATTGTTGCAAGAAGAGTTTGATGATTTTACTTCACATCACAAAGTTTTTTTAAAAAAATATCCAAACAAAATGATGTTCTATCAACTTCTCATTTTACAGTCGTGTGCACTCCATAAGTTTGAAGATCTTTCGATCAATGCCTTTAAAAGATTAATAATTCAACATTTCTGTTATCCACTTTATAAAAAAAAAAATAAAGTAAGTTTTAGTTTCAAAAAGAACTTTATTATTGATAAAAAAATTACATTTACTCTTCTGAGTCATACTGCATATATATGTTTAAATTGCAAGTAAAAGGATATAATAAGGTAACATACATATAGAAAACCGGAAGGAGGCAATAGTTGGCCAGTGTTTTTTTTAAATCCAAATTAACTTTATTAGAGTAGGCTCTGAATGTGAATTACGTAGTACATTTGGAACATTGGTTTATTGGTGTTTTCTTGTTCAAGTAGATCAACTGCTTTAATAACATGATCTCTATTTACTATGAGCTTTGAAGACAATGGTTCAGTTCATTCGGTGAGTGATTATAGGAATGTTTGGATGCTGTGGATTTTGAACAGACTCCAAGTGTTCTCATAAAAAAATTTTGTTGGTAGAATTTCATCTTTTTTTAAATCTTCTTTAGAGTACTGATAAATGTTGCTTTTGCATTCAGCGGTGGGATATTGAAGGTGATCTTGCATCTAGTTATCCATAGTGAGTATGTAATAAAAGTTGACATTCTTATGTGAAGGAAGTTTCGGTCCTTCATGCAATCCTTAATAGATAGAATCCTATAATAGTCCATTGAGGGATTTTGGGCCATCATTAGGCTTACCGATGTCAAACCTGTACAGGATAGAATTGTATGCTCGAATGTTTCTTCCTGTCTATTACAGACAGGACAGGAAGGATCTATGTTTTTTAGAAATTTTCTGTAATGAAGGAAATAGTTTGTTGGAACTGAGTTTATGTTAACCTTAATTAAAAAATCTAAGAACATTGGATCCATCAATAAGAACTTGAATAGTGTAGTGATTTTGAGATTTGCTACTCCAAGCCTTGGTCTTAATTGTGAAGGTTGAGGGTTCATTAATGAGTGGGCAGTCTGTTTGGAGATTTTAATATGAAAGCACTCAGAGGGATTGTCATTGAATTTTGTAAAGATGGGAGATGATTTGGTCTATCCAAGAAGACTTCTCAGGAGGAGGCATATCAGTGGGAGTTATTGGTTCTGTTGCAAGGATGCTATCATATTTTTGTGTCAGGTTGACTACCACTGTGTGTGCTTTTTGATAGAATATTGCCTGAATGGAAAGAAGGGACATTCCATTCAGTTTCCTATGGAATTACATTTTTGCTGTGCTGATGGAAGAAGTGACTCTTCCAAAACAGTCGCACACATAGCCTGTAAACTTTGGATATGAATGTCTTGGTGATGGTAATGAATGGAGGATAGTAGGCGATCTTGGCCATTACACTCATATTTAACAGAGCCACCTTGCCCTGCAGAGATAAATAGTTCTTTGAAAGCCGCTGTGTAAGGTGGTCGGCTTGTTCAATAATGGTATTCTGAATATTTTTGGTTATGGCAAGTTGAGACTTTTATATAGGGAACCCCAAGAAATTTTGGAGTTCGGCAAGAAATTTGGAATGGATTCTCGTTTAATATTCGCCATGTAGAGGACTTGCTGTGGTTAATGCATAGTTGAGATGAGCTGCAAAATTTGTGAAGTAAAAGGTAAAGTGGTTTGAGATACTTATGTGATGGGAGGAATATTATGACATCATCCATGTATGCAATGGAGGTCATGGATTTCTTGATTCTTGGTATATAAATTACTGGGAGGGAATATTCTAGACTTTAAAAGAGGGTCTCTGTAGCATGAAACCAGCAATGCACTAAGCGGAGACCCTTGAGGTATGGAGCGCTTAGGTGTGAATCCATCATCTGTTAAGGTTCCATTATGTGTGAGGTGAATGAATCTGTTATATAATAGGTTATCTAGTATTTGTATGATCTCTGAAGGAATGTTGCATTTCCCTAGAAGTTCAAGCAGGATGTTGGGATTTACCATGTCAAGAGCCTCAGCTATGTCAATCTGGACCGCAATCAGTTTTAAACCACTAAACATCACATGATAACCATTTTTTATACTAGCACATAACTGTTATTAACATAGGCAAAACTCTCCATACAGTAGTGCCATTGATTACTCTGGTTGGCACAAAGTGGCACTACTGTATGGAGAGTTTTGCCTATGTTAAAGTAAGTTTTATTACAATATTATTTTTACATCTATTTACTGAGCACACACACAGTTCTGTAAATATATATATGCAGATGTGGCTTCTCAATTTATTATGAGTAACTAACTACATTACTATATTATAAATTTCGGGGTGGTGATGAACGAAGTATTACCGTATCTGCCTACAAGAGTGCCATCTAGGCATTTGAACCTAAAAAATTTATAGAGTAGGTAGATATGCGCTGTTAAAGATCCCACTTTATTTTATATTTAGACCGTAAGCCCAAGTCACTAGCTCAATGGAGATGCAGAGATAATAATATATAACTTTACAATATAACTTTGTTTAATTTGTATCTTAAATATAAAAAAAAATACAAGCTACTGCCAGTAATTAACACACTAACAACATTTATTTACGCACACATATAATCATTTTAAAATTTGATGAATAACGTTTATTATTTTAGATTTTAATATTCTTTTAATTTATTATTTTAAGATTTTAAATCATCCACACAAGATTTTAAATCATCCACACAGATAAATTTTATATTTATTTTAAGATTGTCGAGTATGAATAAACTACATAGATTTGCATTTGAAAAGAAAATATTCTATCCCTTATTTAACCTTAGGCCAAAAGTTCGCAGTCAAACAAACACCAATCTATCTGATATATCGATGTATTCAATGTAGCATGAATACAACAGCACAAATACCATACTGTCAGGAATGTACATCTGAACAGCATGGTTAATAGACGACATTGACTCTCAACCAAATAGGAATGCTACATCTATCGGCAAGAAGAACAATAAACAAAAACTCCATAGGAAGGAACTGCATTTTTCCGTCTTACTATCCCTTCCATAGGCAAAAAAAAAGGTGTGCGGTGTATAATGGAGATCCTGAATGTAGCGAACCTCATACTACATCATCTACTAATTACACCAATACATCCAATCCATTGACCCAATTTAACTACGAAACAAATAACCTAAGATTACCCTTCCCTAATTAATTAATATAACTTTACAAATCTATATAGCCATTCATGCCCGACTTAAATTTAACATTTACATAAGTTTGCACAGATGCATTTTATAAGTTTGTTTTTTAATATTGAGTACAGATCGATTACATAGATTACATGCTCAAAAACATCTCAAAATAAACATAAATGATCAAAATATAAAGTCATTGATGTAATTGGGAATTCACAAAAAACCCAATGGCATTCATCATAAGATGCCACATTGACACCAATAACTAAAAAGACATCTGAATAAATACATTTTAGATATTCAACGTAAGATATCATTATTTACCGAATGTCTATATATTTTAATCATATATGAAAACAAAAACGTAATTAAATGTGAATGAATCTATGCAAGCGTCTATGCCCAACTTAAATTTAATGCATTTAATAATTTCTACAATAAATATTAATAAAAAAAAATGGAAATGATTTTTGGCAAACTTAAATGAAAAAAAAAATTAAACAATAATTGATTTGGAAAAGTCAGATTATAGTTCATTTTACAAAAATTAGATTTAGCTTGTTTATTAAACTTGTCAAATCTTGATGAAAGTTCTTAATTACTTTTAAATTTTAAAATTGTTCAGTTCAATAGCTTACAGTAGAAATCACGGTTCTTGGTGCCAATTCCCGCGATATCCCCAATGGAAGACCGGTCTGATGTTCTGGAGGTGACCTTAGCTGGTTCCATTCCGGTATCACAGTCATTTCATTTTTTAAAATAGAGAGAGAGGGTGATAAGTGCGTCTTATCACACCTCTCACAAAATCAAGTTGGAACTCAGGAACTGTCCTTAATTTCAATATTTTTCCTTTTATAATCATCCTCTGGATTCAACGAACAAAACGTCACTAATCCATCATTTTCATTAGGGTTCGAGCTGAGGCTTGGTGCTTCCAATGGTCAAGCTAATTCTTTTTATTCTCTTATCTATAGCTTTCCTCTGACTTTTTAATTATATAAGAGCCCCAAGGGCTAGTTTGCTTTTCAATTAATTTATAAAACAATCATTTCCATTTTCAAAAATATTTTATCTTTTTCTTATACTTTTTTCTAAAAAATACGTTCAAATACCTTTTTTTTTTTTTATTTAAAAAAAAAGAAATAATTTTTAAAGTTTTGCATTTGCGTGAATATATATATATTGAACAACTCTTTAATTTTTTTTAGCTTTTAGTTTTTAATAAATTTATTTTTATTTGTGAACTTAAAGTTTTTATTTTAAATTAATGTAACGGCATATTTATATATTGTTACAATATTGTTATTTTTTTACATTTTGGGTCCAATTTTAATTTATACATGCACATTATATACACAAAGCATCTATTTTATATGTTTAAATGTGTTAAAATTGTGCACTTTCAGTATAATAAATAATATACACTCTATTCTAATCATTATTCATCAACAAAAAATTATCTATAATACACTAGTTTCACTGTAGGCAAGGGAAGTTTGGAAGAGTATATGGCATAGTTCGCAGCTCCATTGTATTAATAATAATAATGATTCTTTGCCATATCTATTTTGATAATTTATTTTAGTAATTGATAGCTAATATTATCATTTAAAAAATACAAACCTAATAATATAAAATATTATTGGGTAGCTTTATCCTTGATTTCTATATCAAATCAAAATAGTAATTAAAAATATTTTGTGTTCATTGTATTATATTTATTCTCTTTGGACATTCACTCATAAAAGTATACCAAGAGTTTAATGAGAATTAAAGCTCCCTCATTAGTAATGACAGCAGCAACTATTATACTCAAATTTTGCTTGTGCAATTTTCAGCTAAGTTAAATTTAAAAAAGCAATTTGTCAATCAAAAGACTATCTTATGTTACAGCTGCTACTTAGATGCATGAATGTCACTTTACCTGCCAAGCAACAAATGGTATAATCATTTGATTTTACTATATAGTTACTCATCTGATTAATATTTTTTTTGGAAATATTTATTTTGAAAAACCTTTCTCCAGATAATATTAGATAACCATACAGAATGTGGTTTGATTATGGAAGGATACCTGGGAAAAAAAAAGATCCTCAGCATATTTGATAAGTTTTGAGCTACCTGAAATTTTTTTCAAGCTCTACCAGATATAATCCCCAATTCATTAGCTATTATAAAATGTAACATCAGGTGTTCCCTGATATCTCAATCTATTAATTGAATGTAAATAAAATGTTGATTGATTATGACTATCTTTTTCAATCTATAAGTATGCTATTAATGATACCACATTAAGTGATACAGAGAGGGATGATACTTATAGAGATAAACAATAAACTTAATTTTTCTTATAGTTTTGAACATTTATATCCAATTTTCAATTTTTTTTTTTTTAATACTTCAATGCTAGTAAAGAAAATTTCTTCTCTAAATGAAAAAAAAAAATTTGTATTTATGTTAAGATTTATATTATTAAGTTCATAATAGTATACATTTGATAATAATATATTACATTTTTCACACTTTTAAATAAATTGAACAAAATTTGCCTTATAAAAACATTTTCTCCTGTTAAATCTGATGAAAGTTTTTGTCAATATGCAATTTTTTACTTCTGTATAAAATCACTATTTTATATTAAAACTCAATCAATTAAACTTGACTTCTTTTTAATGTAATTTTACAAATAAAAAATATTCTTAAAAAATTACATTTGAAACTTTGCAAATATTGAAAAAATGTGTTGTAATAAGAACAAAGGATGTAAAATGCCATCAATAATCTGAAGAAAAACAGAATCTTCAAAAAAATCAACAAAATCTTTATTTAAATTTATTTTTTAAAGCAGGAATGAATATATATTAATGTCTGATAAATTCACAAATTCTGCTTATATCTCAAAAGATTCTGACACAGTATTGATTTTGACAGGTAATAAGATTATGTGATCAGTTTCACATAGGTGTGGTCATCTTATGCTGTGGTTAAATTTATTAACTTCTATTTTTAAAAATAAAACATATATGAATAAAATCAAACTGTATAATTTACATTAAGTGTATAATTACATTCTTTTTATTTTAAATAATTATAGTACAACAATAATCAGAAATATTAAAAAAACTAGCAAAAAAAATTTTTTTTTTTAAATTCAAAAATTTTTCTCAATGTAATCTTGCAAAAACTGAAAAAACAGATTACAAAAATCTAAAATTGTTAAAGCTTTGAAGGCTGAATTTTTTTCCCCATAAGTCTTTGATCATGATCAAACTACCTGCAAAATATTGACCATTTCATGTTTTTTTTTTTTAAAATTAATAAATCAATAATCGCTAGGGCACAGTTTTAGCATTTTCAAAAACCTACAATAATATCAATTAAGATATTGGTAGAACAGCAATCTAAAGTGGCAGAATTACCATACTATTATTGTTCACCATCATCATTATCAACCATTATCAATCCACTGCAGGATGAAGGTCTCTCCAAGTTTAATCCATCTTCTCCGATCTTTAGCTTCTCTTCTCCACATCACCCCTGCACACTTTCTTATTACATCCATCCATCTCACATGTGATCTCTTTCTGGGTCTTTTACAATCTCTTGGAATCCAGTTTAAAATTTCAATTGTCCATCTATTATCATCTCTTCTAACAATATGCCCAGCCCAACTCCACTTCAATCTTTTCAATGAGGTCAGTAACACCTGTTTGTTCTCTTACCCATACATTGCGTTTACGATCTCTTCTTGTTACTCCCAACATACATCTCTCCATACTTCTTAGAGTGGTCTGAAGTCTCTGAATTGCTCTTCTATTAAGTGTCCAAGTCTCAGATCCATAAGTAAGAACTGGTAAAACACATTTGTTAAAAACCTTCCTTTTCAAACACATAGGCATATTTCCTTTTAGTATCAAGTTATTTCTACCAAAAGCACTCCAATCAAGTTTAATTCTATGATTAATTTCCTCCATTATGTTTCCATCTGTATTAATAATCTGATCAAGGTATTTGTAACTGTTAACTTCTTCTAATTCATCATAATCAATCTTTATTTTCATATTTTGAGCAAATCGATTAAACATTACTTTAGTCTTTTTAACATTTATCTTTAGTCCTACTTTCCTACTTTCATCTGATAATTCCTGCAACATTTCCTGCAGATCTGAAGCATTATTTGCAAAAACAACTACATCATCTGCGAAATCTAAATGACTTAAATAATCACCATTTACTTTCACTCCTTTAGTTTCCCATTTTAATCCACAAAATACTTCATGCAGCACTGCTGTAAAAAGTTTTGGAGATATGGAGTCACCTTGTCTTACACCTTTCTCAATGTTGACTTTCCCAGTGTCATTATGTAATCTAATTGTTGCTGTTGCATTTTTATAAATATTTTTTAAAATATGACAATATCCTGGATCTATACCTTGATGATCTAATGCTTTAATCACTGAAGAAATGTTTATAGAATCAAATGCCTTTTCATAATCTACAAATCCTAAGCATAATGGCAACTCATATTCATTTGTCCTTTCTATAACTTCTCTCAATACCTGGATATGATCTACTGTACTAAAACCACTTTTAAATCTGGCTTGTTCTCTTGGATGGTGGAAATCCAATGTTCTCTGTAGACGAGTATTAATTATCTTGGTAAAAATTTTATATAAAACTGATAAAAGGCTGATAGGTCTGTAATTTCTAATATCTTCTTTATCACCTTTTTTAAATATTAATATTATTACTGCATTCTTCCAATCATCCGGTACATCTTTATCATTTAGACATTTGGTATATAACTTTGCTAAAAAATTTTCTATTTCTTCACCTGCTTCTTTTAATATATCAATTATAATTCCATCATTACCTGGAGCCTTTCCTTTCTTCATACATTTAATTGCATGTCTCACTTCTTCATTTAAAATTCTAGGCAATTTGGAAGATGTAATAGATATAGGAGGTACTTGTTCTTTATTACTATATAATTCTTGATAAAAATCTTCTACCAATTTCATGATGTCATCTCTCCTTTTAGTAATAATTTCATCTATTTTTCTTATTGCAGATATAAATTTCCTACCAATACCAAAATGTTGTTTTACATTCTTAAGACTTTTATTTTCTTCTACAGCTTTCCTTGCTAGTTCACAGTTATACTTTCTTATATCATTTTCAACTCTTTTCCGCACCATTTTACAAAATTCGAAATATTCAATTCTTTTTAATGCATCATTTTTGTATATCTTCATATTCCTTCTTTTCTTCATAAATTCTCTAGTCTCAGTAAAAATTTTATTGGTCAATTGCTGTTTCTTTCTACCAGCTATCTTTGTTGCAGTTTTCAAAAGTGTATCAGTTATTTTCATATTAATTTCATTCAAATCTGAATCATGTTCAAAATCTACTAATACTTGAAACCGATTTGTAAGTTCTAATTTAAATTCATTAGAATGTTTCTGAAGATTAGGAATATCAACTGTAAATATTGTTTTTCTTAATAATTTTTGTCTCTCTAGTTTTACATTAACACGTATCTTACACCTTACTAATCGATGATCACTTCCTGTGTTAAATTTATTAAGAACATTACAATCTTGAAATATGTATTTCCTGTTAGTCAAAATATAATCCAATTTTGCTGTACCTTCATTTGGATGCTTCCATGTCCATTTCCTTTTAACATTTTTCTCAAAAAAAGAATTCATAATATAAAGTTTTTCTTTTTCTGCAAACTCCACAAGTCTATGTCCTCTCTCATTTCTATTACCATAACCAAAATTACCCACAGCACTTTCATCTTTCATTTTTTTTACCAATTCTAGCATTAAAGTCTCCCATAACAATTTTAAAATGGTGTTTACTCTGATCAAAAACCTTTTGTACATCCATATAAAAATCTTCTACTACTTCATCACTATGAGAACTTGTTGGGGCATAAACCTGAATTATCTGCATTTGGTATCTGCTATTAAGTTGTATAACTAATCTTGCCACTCTGTCCGATACACCATCAATCTCCACAATATTGTTCTTCCACTTTTTATTTATAATGAATCCTACTCCACTTGTATTTCCAATATTTGTGCCTTTATAATAGAGTATATGTCCACTTTTTAAATCAATTGTCTCTTCACCTTTTCTTCTAACTTCACAAAGTCCAATAATGTCCCATTTAATATAAGAGAGTTCTTCTTCTAATTCTTGCAATCTTCCTTTACTTGAAAGTGATCTGCAGTTGTAAGTACCTAAATAAAAAGTCATCATCAAATGGCAGCCTGGGTCTGCAATCAGGGGATTCTTAGCACCCTCCGCCTTAAAATACCATTATTCATCACCAACAAATTAAATTACAACTTTTACTTTTAAAATATATATGTTCTCCAAAAATATATAAATAAATTCATAATTTTGTTTTCTTTTCAAAAAAACTTTATTTTCATAATTAACAATGAACATATAAAAGTAATTGTTTTGGGGATTGTTAAAATAGAATTAAGTAAATGATTAAAGGAAAGATAAAAATGATTTTTTTTTTTTTTTTAAAAAATAGTATTGAAGGTATAGATTAGAAATGTAGATAATTGATATGGGTATGTTTGATTAATGGTTAGAGGATGAAATAAGTTTTTTACAATTAGGGATGGGTTAAATTGATATAATGGTTTTTTTTTTCTTTTTTTTTTAGGTTTGTTTTTTATACATTAAAATAGATTTGTACTTAGATGATGTAAAAAAGGAAGAATAAATAAGTTTTTGGGGTAGGGTGATGTATGTAAAATACAATTATGTATTGCTAATATTTTTTATTATGAGGGAAAAGAAATGTTGTTGATATAAGAAAGATGATTTGATGTTAAATATAAATATATATCTTTTATTTGTAGATCCTCGAAAATGACTGTAATGATGTACAACAGTTGAAACATTGGAAAGTGCATGATAAAATATTATAGACATATGTTCATTGTTAATTATGAAAATAAAGTTTTTTTGAAAAAAAAAAAAAGAGATTATGCATTTATTTATATACTATTTCTGAAATAAACATATTTCACAAATTAACAGAACTGTAATAAAAGGCGTTAATGACTGTAATTAATGATTACCCAAGGGCTTGGCTATCAGCTGGGCCAAAAAGATTAACTGTCTAAAGTTAATTATTATATTTATTTATTACACCTGGGTCTCATTTTATGCGGTAGATAGGTTCCACAGAAAACCCGCATTAAAAAAATCGCACAAAAATAGACTTAACTTACCTTGAAAAATGGGGGGGGGGGTAGAATCTGTAATCTTCAGAATTCGCATAAAAGCAAAGCAACAAGGAAAAAATACTTTAAAATTCGCATTAAAAAAATAAGCAAATAAAGTATGATTAACCTTTTAACTGCTAATTATATTATTGGTTGTGTCAGCTAAAAATCAAAGCTTTTAATTGGCCAGCTCACAAACTGAAGACAAGTCAATTGTCAAAATATTTTCATCTTTAATATCATATTGACTTTATATTCATTTATAAAAAGTATATTAATACATTGTCAGGTTATAAAAGTGAATGAAAGTTTTTTCAAAAATAAATTGCTATTTATTTATTATAAAATATTCAATTTCGGCAACATAAAAGCCATCATATAAACAAAGAGTTCGTGACATAAATGCCTTTTATGTTATAGAAAAGTAAATATTTCTTTTTGCTAAATCTTAAATATTTTTACTAAAATCTTCAATATTTTTCAAAAATAATTTTGTTTTTTTATTATACTCTCTGAAAATGATTTGTAATTACTCAATATATACTTTAATATACTTTAAATCATATTCGAAATGAAAACCTCAGCGTTTTTCTTTATTTTCTTTGATCAGGCGGTTTCTTTGTTCTTTCCAGCCAATCAGAATGTCTTTTTCAGCTGAGAGCTGGCTGACAGCCAATCACCAACAAACTTCTTTCTTTGTTTAGCTTTAAATGCGGTTTTTTTGATTTTTTACTTGTAAAATAATTCGGAAGAGGGCACCATCTTACAGAACTTTTAAATACCTAATCAATAACTGTCAAACGAATATTCTAGCATTAAAAATAACGGAATTAGAGTGACGTCAGCTGTTGACGAGAGGCCTCGTAAGAGGCGGGAAAAGAGCTAATAAAAAATTTCAAATATTTGAAAAAAATTAATACAAGACAAACTTTTTTTTATTAACTACAGTATTTAATTTTACATTTTTCATACATATTTTAATCATTACTGCTAGCGTTCATTTGTAAACTGGTAAGAAATCAGATTGGATGTGATGTGATGTATTGTGGCTTCTCCTTAAACGAAGTCAAGAATCTCTCAGCAATTATGCCCAGAAAAACCTGTTAGCCACTTTATTTTTATTTGTGATGTACAACTAGCGCCACTTTCAGTCTTGTGCTGTGTTAATGGTTTTCTGTTTCTATATTAAAAAAATGAGATCGCAATCAAAACAAAACGATTATACATTATCATTAGAGAGATTATTTTCAGTTTATAAAATCTTGGTTTTTTATTTTAAAAATCTAAAAGATTATTTATTTCTGTTATATATAACAAATTACATTTTAAAAGTTTAATTTTTTTGAATATTTATTGTGATACTTTTATATGTAAGCATAAATCTATTATTATTATTTACTCATTAGTATAAATAGGTTATTTACATAGAAGCTAAGATTTTAAATACAGCTTCAGGCCATATTCATGTTAGCTGCTAATATAACATTATATTTTTGAAAGAAAAAAAGTATTTCAAGTCAAAATAAGTTATTAATAATTTAAATTTCTTAATATCTAATAAATATAGTGAAATGTGAAAGATATTAAGGAGAAACATGAATTGCATAACTTCAAAATCGCATTAAAATAATCCGCATAAAAGGAGACCCAGGTATATCCTATTTCACAATTAGTTTCTAAAAAGCTTTGACTTTTACAGTATACATGTGTTTAGAATAATTTACTCTAGGTCAATAGTCTAGAATAAAGTTACCACCTAAAACAACCAGTAAAACAGGAAAAATATGACATAAAATCAGAAACATAAAATATAGTTAAATTGATTGCTGTAACCGATTTGATATGAATAAAAATTAAAATTCAACTTTTAAAAGCACACAAATTGTTGATTTCAGAACAACTGATTTCTTGCTTGAAAAAATTTTTTTTTTCTTAATGTTATATTCTAATTCTTATAATTCGTTTTCTGTCTCATAATGATAGCTAAATTTGTAAAAATCACTTATTTGTATTTTCCTATTTGGAAACATTTTTTTTCATCATGCTATGTTCGTTCTTCTGGTATTATGGTGAAAGCTAAGCAAACTTACGCTAATAAAAATGTCTGCTTTCTTACTAAAATTTTTTTCTTGATGCTACTGTTTTTAATATCATAATGACATCTAAACAAATAATATTAAAAATCATTTCTAATTTCTCATTTGGAAATTTTTTGCTGACACTTCATTCTAATTCTTATTTCTGGTTCATATTAACAATTTAAGTTGATCTTTTAAATAAAACAAAATTACACTAATAAAAATCACTGGTGATATTGTAGGGGGAGTTTTGTCTCTGTGAAAAATCACTTCCATTTTCTCATTTGGAAATTACTTTTTTGATAGTGTTAATCATCTTCCTATATCAGTCTTTCAGAATCCTTGAAACATTTTATAGGTGTATTCCTGTCAACCAACAGCATTCATCATAACCCTTGCATTCATTACTTTTACAGCATTTTTGTTTGGATTTTTTTCCCCCATGACCATGTTCATCAGTTTTCTAAGTCCGATTTTCAGTATTGAATTTAAAATTATTATATTATATGCAATTTATATATATATAATTTTACAATCTAAACACTATGTTAGTAAAATTTAATAATTATTATATAAGTGCAGTATATTTTCACTGCTAAAAATACAAATAACATGTTAAATGAACTAAATTAAGTGATACAAAAAACTAAAAAAATTTGCTTCCATTGTGCAAATCTTGATTTAGTAATAAGAATTGTTTGTTCTGCGTAGCAATGTTATGTTACACTGCATTTTATTTGATGTCTTATTATTAGAAATTGGTAGAATATATATCACTTGAATACGTTTACACCATAAAATAATAAAAATTATATAAAAATTTCAGTTAGACATGTTTTCTGGAAACTATTGGCTTAGCCAAGGTCTATTTTATTTAAGTCTATAAGTAATGTAAAAAGCTCAATGAAATGATGTAACTCTAAAATTAAAATCTAGAAAAAATATGTTGTAAAAGAGAAGCCAGAAATATAAAACTACCATCAATGATTATCTAATATTATCTTCTGAATGCCTACTGACTCAATCTGCATATTTCAATAAAGAAGGCTTTATTAAAAACTACTGGTTTTTTCCTTTCTGAAAATAGATATTCTTTTACTGCAATGCCTCAGTGATAATAAATTACTAAAATACATATATTAAAAAATACTATCTATAAACATAATATTTGTAAATATTTGTTCACACTTTTCATGTATGAATTATTTGAAGATAATAAGTATTGTTTGCTTTTTTTTTCTCACATTAAAAATGAATAGAGCACCAGCTGATAGGATCTTAAATTTTTCCTTTGGTATACTAGTAGAAGAATATTCAGTTCTGGATCAATCTGTCATTTCTTGTGCTTAAATATCATTAAAAATCTCTAAATGATTGACTATTTGATTATTTTTAAGAAGTTTTGATTTAAATTTTCTTCTCTAGTTTCTAGCATATATATTTTTATATATTTTCTATTAAAAAAAGGGTATCTTCTAAAACTTTCATTTGAAATAAGACTACATGCTTTTCTTAAAACTATCTTTAATATTATTATTGTTGCTATTTATATATTTGTCATGTTATATATAGAGCTCACAAAACAAACTCTTAACAAGCTTTGTTGAATACCTCCAACCTCAGACCAGTTTCTGCTATTGACGTCCTCAGTGAGGTGCTAGGATATTCAATCATTAGATTAAAAATACCAGAACAAGCCCAGCACTTTATCTAATTTATAACTATTAAATAGAAACTCTGAAATTTTCAGACATCCATATGTCTTCCAATTCAGCTATCTAACTTAAATAGTCTGAGGTTGGGGGTATTCAACAAAGCTTGTAAAGAGTTTGTTTTGCGAGCTCTATATATAACATTTGTAAACACAAGCTTTATTAAATTAGGTCATGTGACATCTGACTTGATTTCATTATTTTTTTTGTAATTTTATTTTTTGCTATGATGGCTTTGGTGATTTTATATTGCTAAAGCTATTAATATATGGTGTATCTGAACTTAGTTCAGTCCCATATGGCTATTTAAGTTAGATAACTGGATTGGAAGCCTATGGATGTCTGAAAATTTCAGAGTTTCTACTTAATAGTTATACATTAGATAAAGTGCTGGGCTTGTCCTGGTATTTTAATCTAATGATTGAATATCCTAGCACCTCACTAAGGATACCAGTAGCAGAAACCAATCTGAGGTTGGGGGTATTCAACAAAACTTGTTAAGAGTTTGTTTTGTGATGGCTTTTTAAAACTTCTCTTGCATAACTAACTATAATTCAGAACTATTCAGCTTGCGGAAGATCTACCAGTTGCTGCATTGGACTAATTCTTATGGATGTTACAGCATAGCAATTTTACCTGAAAAAAAAAAATCACATAATAAGATCCCCTCCCTTTAATTATTTATTCAGAATTGAGACAGAAATGTCTGGTCACTGACAAACTTTTCTACTGTTATGTAGATATGCAGTCTCTCTACCAATAACAAGTTGCATACTAAAAAATTAAATATTATGACCAAACTACAACACATAATTAGTGATAATTTATCATTTCTAGCCACAGTATTAATGCAGTATATATTAAGATCTTAGTATTAAATAGCATAAAGTTTGATGAGCTCTTTACATCATTAAGATGCAACTGGGTCAATTGAAAATGTAACTCACCAATATAATGGTGGATCACTTCTTAGGAGTAAATAAACTTATAGTTAACTGAGCAGAAAGTGAAGACTCAAGTATTTAGGTTGAGTACAAGAATTCCAATCAATTGAACGTATTGAATTTTTTTCCACCATATACTTGGCTGATCATCAATCCAAAATCTTTACTTCTCAGGCCAGTTATTTTACCACTAATCAAACTACACAGGACTTAAAGAATGAATGACATGTGAAAATAATCTTCATAAAAAATTTATGCAAAGTTATCAATGATAATGATCAGAGATCTTGTTCAATCATAGAGGCCTTTTGACAAAAGATTTCTTAAAATTGAAATTTTTTTAACAGCAGCTGACACAATAACAACTTTTGTTCATAAGTTAAAAATATATTTTCAAAGGATATATAATGATGAAGGACACAAGGACTTTGGTGAATGATTTTTAAAGAACAAAATACATGTTGATAATAATCTGAAGGATCTTTCATGCAAGTATTAGCAAAAGCTGGTAAGTAATAACTCTTCATGTTTCTCATTGACAGGAAAATGATGTTGGAGAGAAGTTTTTGGCTGCTTTTAAAATTTTTTCTTATGTTAAATTGTGTTAAATGAGCAACAAACTACCATTAATGATGATTGAAATAACATTTTGATCTTAGTGCTATGTTTATTAATTACTGTATTTACCTTTAGGGTAAGAACTTATGTTTCAAAAAGAACTTTATTGATAAAAACTATATTACAATAGGAATGAAAAAATCCAATATAAAGAACTTGTTTTACAATTTTGTTAGAATTAGAAAATCTAAACACTAAATATTGTTGTAATGAATGTATCGGGGGGGGGGGGCAATTGAGAAATTATAGTTAGAACATCTCACTATCGGTTAGAGCAGTGATGAATAAGTGACCGTGTAGTGTAGCTGCAAAAAATATTTAGAAAAGTATTTGTTTAATTGTGTCTAGGTTATTTTTAAATGTGTTCAAGTAACTTCTTGTATTACTGTTGTAAAGAAATGAGCATCTTATCCACCACAGAGAATAAAGTATGGATGTGATAATTCTTATTTCTACAAAGGAAGTTTTTGGAAAAGAGTTAATGATCAATTGAATTGTACTGTTATTTATCCCAAATATTTTTGTGATGTATGACCAGGCATCTTGTAGGCCACAACACTTTAAAAAAAGATGTTTTTGATCTTCTTTCTTGAGACATAGTTGACATATAGTTTCTGTGTTGATAAGATTTCTCTTATACCTCAAAAAGTATAATGTAGGCAAAGACCACTATTTATTTTGAGCATAAAATCGAAATATTTTGGTTCAAGATTCCAATATTTAAATCTTATCAGTTGCCTAATGCCAAGCATTTGGAGAGTCAGTAATTTCATTTTATATTTAGATATAAAAAATCATACATTTTCCAATATCACCATTTCTCTTGTGGATGTGTTATCTCAATATTTGTGATTAGCTTAAGAGATGCTAAAATTATTTGGTTTTATGTATGAGGAAGCTTATCAGTACACATAAATGATATTAAATTCAATTTCTTAATGTCTATTATCAGATGCTTTGAAAAAAATTAACAAACTATAAGCATAATAAAAATTTAAAAAATTACCCATTCGGATTCTAAACAGCACTATTTATGATAAAAATTAAACGTTAGACGAATACAAATATAAAATATTAAATTAAATATTCAGCTTTTTTTTCCTTTAATAATTTGCTATTCGATTTTATTCACAATTATAGTAAATAAACAAATATTTTATTTGTTCTCTTAATTCAATTTCCCATCACCCTTGTTAAAAATTGATAGTAGTAAAAAGAAAAAAAACATAAGAAAGATATCCTAGAAAAAATAATTTTAATCTTATAAAAGATAAAAAACAAAAAATAAGTTTTATTCCAAATTTTGATCTCTTGAGAATTAAAGACAAAACAGCTAAACAGAAGAACAAAAAAAAAAAATACCCATTACTAAAAAAAAAAAAAAGTAGAAAAGAGAGAAAGGTTTCTAACAAAAAAAATATAACAGATAAATAAAAACAAAACATACTAATTTAATTTGAAATGCTTTTTAAAGAGTCTTATTCTTCATACCCACTCAAGCAAAATTATATACTATTTGCATTTGAGAATTAAAAAATTAATTAAGCTGACATGAAAAAGATGATCACATCTACTAAATTAAATGCAAAAATATTATTTTGTAAAATAAACTAATTATAAAAGTACCACCAACCTAAGAATATACCCCCCCCCCCATTTATCTGTAAATAGGTTAACAGATCAGCATTGAATAGTTGAACATGAAATTATTTCAAATAAATATAAAGTATTTTTACTAGAAGGATTTATAAATAGGAAAACATTGTAAAAAAAAAAATTACCACAATATTTATTGCTAGTATTTAAAAAAACAAAAATAGCGAAATGAGTTGACATTCAATTACTAAGTTTTTCATTAATTGTACATTTCAGGGTTGTTTTTTTTTTTACATTTTACTCTGTATTTTGGCTTAGTATAATAAAAATACTAGCTTTTTTTTTATTATTATGCATCCGTATATATAAATTATATAATATTAAAAAAATTTTGATTCATTGTTTTTTTAGAAAATAATGAAAATAAACTAGAAAAAAAAATGACAATATCCTATCTATTAAAAATGATTGATAAAAATAATTTAATAATTATTCAGTGAAATTTACAACTCAGATTTTATAAGTCAAATGCTACACATCTATTATTTGAAAAATGTGTGTGCATATAATTTTTAAAACATGGTAATTATACATGTATATATAAAATACCAAGGTTAATATAAAGTACTGAATAGTGATAATTGCAGAGTTTTTTTGATATTACATTTACATTCAGTAACAAATCTTGATTTTAAGTTTACAAATCATAGACTCCTAAAAAATTTTAAGATATTATTTATAAAAAAAAAAAAAAAGCTTTACCTGACATTTTTTAGTAGCAACTTTAGTTTTAATTTCTAGAATAAAACACTTTCATGATTATTTCATTGTGTTGTATAAACAATGTGTGATGTAGATTCTCTTTGAAAGTATTTACTTTCATCAACATTTGGCAAAGATCAATACGATTTCAGCTTCACCACCGTATTTTATTTCATAAAAGAATACTATAATAGAAACAAAACAAACAAAAATATTATTAGATTGACAGATGAATGTGACTCACACAGATATATGAAGAAGTACTTGAAATTAATTAAAACTTAAAAGTGAGTACTTGAAACTATCCTTGATTAAGCATTACTCACAACAGTGCTTCCAAGTCTGCATGTAGACCAAAGAAACAGTGGAAAGCAAAGGGTACTGTGTGTCAATTCAGGTTTTTTTTTTTTGAAAAAAAAAAAAAAAAAAATTGTTCAATATGTTTGGACTATGATTTGTTATTGCTGGATGCACTACTTCAGTTTGAAGAATAAAGGAGTTGAGAAAAAAAAATAGAATGTAGTTCAATGATATATAAGACCAAAGAATGCAAATGAAAATATAGAAAAGTGATATATATATATATTAATTCTAATATTTTCACGGATAAAAGATATCATATTATTATTATTATTTGCGGTATATTCCGTGTAGTGAAAAAGCTAAATGCTGACGTTTCAGTACAATATCAAGTACCTTCCTCAGAGCTTCCTCTTTCTCAAATCATAAGAATGCACGTGAGATTTAAAACCGTTTTTATCGTTTTCTTTCTCCTCATAATTAAATTCTATTGGTCGAGAAGTTTTAAAATTTATTTTCTCTTCCAATAGCTTCTTCCAAATGTTGTTAATCTTCTTTAATTCACACCTTTCATTTATGCTCTTGGGCCTTTTAAAAATCTCTATAGCTTCTCTTAGCAATCTCTGGTCATATTGTTCAATTTTTGCTAAAATATTTGTTTTTTTCAAAATTGATATCATGATTTGTTAATTTTATATGAGAATAAATGTGTTCTTCCTTTCTAATATTTATTCTACGATTAGTCTGTCCTATATATGTATGTGGACAGACCCTACATGGAATTTCATATACACCATGACACTCCAAAGCAATTTTATCTTTAGGAAGTGGAAATATTTCACTAATTTTTTTATAAGTAGTGTAAATTGTGTGAATATTATTATTTTTTAAAATGTTACCAATTCTATCAGTTACTCCTTTCATATATGTCTTAATTTTTGATGTATCAAAATCTTTTTTCTTTTGATATGTATAAGCCCTATTAATAATGTTGTAATTAAAACCGTTATGAAGAAGCATTTTATTAGTAGCAAAAAGGTCCCGGTGAAAATGGCTATCATCAGAAAGTCTCTTTGTTCTATCCAATAATGTCTTTGCTACTGAAAATAGTTGTGCAGGATGGTGATGAGAGGAAAAATGCAGATATCTCCCAGTGTGTGTTGGTTTTTTATATATACCATGGGATAAAGAACCAATCGTATATTTTTCCCCTTACTATATCTGCATCCCCACAAGGTATTTTTGATAAACTACTTTCCACTCTGCAAATAATATCCTCAAAAGGTAATTTTGTTGGTGTTATTGCAAAATTAAAACCTTTATTTAAAACTTTTAGTTCAAAGTCTGATAATTTTCTATCAGATAAATTCTTTACAGATTAGTGGATATTACTAAATTATTTGAAGCAAATGCAATCAATATTTGAACTATTGTGTTTCTTCAGAGTATCTACATGGAAGACCTGTGTTCAGGTCTATATAAATGTGTATTTTATTTACTTATTTATATGTATTGTATTTTCTCAACATTATTGGTTATTATAATAAAAGTTGGTAAAACGTTTGTTTATATATATATATATATATATAAATAGAAGACAGCTATATCTTAATTTTAATTTAAAATTATATTATAAATTTTAATAGCTGTAATTTTAATTTGAGATATCATATGATTATTCATTAACCAAATATTAAATTCAATATGCAGATTATGAATATTGAAGAACTCGAATGGTTATGTTAAAAACTATTTATTGATATTATATTTTGAAATAAAGTAAGCTAATAAACATACTTATTGTTTTGATTTATTTTAATAATTTATTGTATTGTAAATATTAAGTAATTATCATTGGCTTTCTTGTATTTTAATTGTGTGTTTGTGCATCAATATCTTCCTGTTACAAGAATTCTCTATACTATCTAATAGACATAAACTAAGCAAATATGTGCTGCATAAGTACTTATTTTATTAATATTAATTCAGATGAAGGATATACTTCAGGATATATAATAGAAATGTATATTATAAACACTTTATTATTTATTTATTATTTTATATTTATTAATACTAAATGTTAATTCAGTTAAAGAAGTAACTTGTTTCAGTGATCATTTCCATTAGTTATGCAAACCTATTAGCTAATAAACTTTAATATCTAGTGGTTATGTATTGATTTGTACCTTACATTTTACCATAAATAACTGTAAAATAGTTCAGGAATCAAACAATTGGATTGGTATGCATATATTGTTATGTATTACTTTCTTCCATGAAAATTCAATATCATTATTATTTGAGATGGGTACATATTTTATATGATAGTAGATTAAGTAATTTATTATAACTAGATGTTTGGTAACTGATTACAAGATCATCATAATCATTTTAATGGTTATACATGATAGTTATTTTAGACAAAATCCGTATTTGAACTAGTTTAATAATTTATAAGGGATAAGTGTATTAATTTATTCAATATAAACAAAGATAATTATAATTGATTACTGGTATATTACTTTAAATTATTGCTTATTGGATATCTATTATAATAATTTATTATTTGATTAGAAAGATAGTAATTTTATATTGTTATAAAATACGTAATTGTATGTATTAAAATTGATATTTGAAACTTATAGATGTAGTCTATGTTCAATTTAGATATTAAGCTTTAAATATCCATACTTATTTAAAATAGATAATTAATAATACCATGCATATTATAATTAGTCATAATTTGGTATTTAATGTTTTGGCTTTGTCGATTTGAAGGATAATTTGTTACAATTTGCTAGCCATAATCGTAAGGGTATTAAATCATATATTTTGTGTCATTCCAATTAGGAAATGGTAATTTATAGGGCTATTGAAACTGTTGGTTTTTACCTTTTATATCATTATAATTTGGCGCAAGTTGTGAGGTATGTTAGATAAGTTGATCTTGTATATTTTGTTTTGTTATAGTTTTAGCATTGTAAACATTTTATTCCATTCAATTTGATGCTGTAAATATATGGGTATTTAGAAAGAATCTTATGTGTTGTAACAGTTATAGGCTGATGTACACAGATCTGTAGGTCATAACAAAACTTCTTATTATAATCAGCATACATATTTTTATAGCATTACAATTTAGGTGTAGCAATTCACAGGCATATTGAATAAAAGCAAGCATTGCATAGCATTTTTGTATATTTTGGCATCTCTAACAGAAGGCTTGAAGATGGGCTAATTGGTGGATGGTCATCATTATCATTGTTTTTTCCATTACTATATATACATATATATATTAGTTAGAATAACAGTTTTGCAGTATAAACTATGAATGAAACTGATGTCAAATTATAACAAATTGAAGAGAATGGTCTATTTAATTAAAGACATTTCTTGAGCTGTATTGTTAATTAGTGTAGACTATTTTAAATAAAATAATAACTAGAATTGCTATAATACCAAAAATGTAAAATAATGTTACAGTGCTATTTGTTCTCTGATGTCACTGATTAAAAGTTCTCCAAACTATTAATTTATCATCATTATAATCTAATTAATTCAATAGTAAACATAAACAGAGTCCTACACATCAGAATATTACTAGGATTTAAACTAAACTTGTAAAATATTAGTATGCACTGTAGTATTTTCATTTTCTAAATAAATTTATGTTTCAAATAGAGGTATAAACTTTGTCTCCATTCAATACATCTGTATTTGGGTAAAGAATTATATTACTAGCATACTTTTTTGCTTATAATTTATAAAATAGATATAATGGGGGGGGGGGCGATTTCACCATATGTAAAATTTGAGTTACATAATGGGTTATGGAATAGATCAATCACTTACATAAATCAGGAATCATCTTCAACTGCCTTTATCAATACTTTTGCTGCTAATGCAATTTATCAAAATATCATATCACTAACCAAATTAGTTGTTTATTAGTATTATTCATACCCTATATCACCCAATACTAAAATATTTTGTTATATCAACTTTATTAAAACAGGCAAAACTCTCCATACAGTAGTCCCATTCAGTGCCAACCAGAGTAATCAATGGATGCTAGAAGGCTTATGCATAAAATCCCCATCTAATGCCTACTCATCCAATATCCCCAGACTAGTTTCTAACTTGTGGCCTTCATCAGTGAGCAGCTTTGGATCTGAGAGCACTGCACCTAGATCTTAGGATCTAATGCAATCCTCCAAATATGAGAATAAAATTGGAAAACATAAAAATATTTTCAATCTAAGCTCAATAGCGTATATAGTCATATGAGTCTGAACTCAGTTCAGTACCCATACATTTTGGTGTCTTTGGCTCTTTAACAACCATAGCCACAACTATCCTATTAGGCAGGACTGGTGTTAAACCACCAAACATCACATGATCACCATTTCTTATGCTAGCACATAATTGTTATTAAAACAGGCAAACTCTCCATACAGTAGTGCCATTCAGTGCCAACCAGAGTAATCAATGGATGCTAGAAGGCTTATGCATAAAATCCCCATCTAATGCCTACTCATCCAATATTCCCAGACTAGTTTCTAACTTGTGGCCTTCATCAGTGAGCAGCTTTGGATCTGAGAGCACTGCACCTAGATCTTAGGATCTAATGCAACCCTCCAACAGCCACCTTTTATCTCTACTTAACTACAAAACTATGAGAATAAAATTGGAAAACACAAAAATATTTTCAATCTAAGCTCAACAGCGTATATAGTCATATGAGTCTGAACTCAGTTCAGTACCCATACATTTTGGTGTCTTTGGCTCTTTAACAACCATAGCCACCACTATCCTATTAGGCAGGATTGGTGTTAAACCACCAAACATCACATGATCACCATTTCTTATGCTAGCACATAATTGTTATTAAAACAGGCAAGCTCTCCATACAGTAGTGCCACTAGTGCCAACCAGAGTAATCAATGGATGCCAGAAGACATGCATAAAATCCCCATCTAGTGCCTACTCATCCAATACCCCCAGACTAGTTTCTGGCTTGTGGCCTTCATCAGTGAGGAACTTTGGATCTGAAAGCACTGCACCTAGATCTTAAAGGTGGCTGTTGGAGGATTGCATTAGTTCCTAAGATCTAGGTGCAGTGTTCTCAGATCCAAAGTTCCTCACTGATGAAGGCCACAAGCCAGAAACTAGTCTGGGGATATTGGATGAGTAGGCAATAGATGGGTATTTTATGCATAAGCCTTCTGGCGTCCATTGATTACTCTGGTTGGCACTACTATATGGAGAGTTTTGCCTGTTTTAATAACAGTTATGTGCTAGCATAAGAAATAGTGATCATGTGTTGTTTAGTGGTTATATCAACTTTGTCCACTAATTGGAGATTATTTTAAGATCAATAATATTTACCTTTAAGTGAGTGTATATATCTTATTATGAGATATCTCACAGGATCCCAACCACTTGGATAATTAATTACATTAAGTATCTTATTGATCTGTGTTAGATTTCAAGTCTCTAACAAATCTTCATGGGATTTCACTACTTCATTCACCACCCGTTTCATTTATCAGAAGAGGGCAAAGAGTGTAGCTATCATTTCTCTTTTAATAAGAGAGAGTAAGAATCAACAAAAATTTTATTAAATAATATCTTAAGAAAATTTGACTAGCTTTCTTATGTTCTTGGAATAAACAATTATTTTTTCACACTAGTTATGTTTTTAATAATAACAACAAAATATTTAAAGCTAAACTTCATTAATAAAGGTAAAAGTGAAAAATCAGTTAGGAAATGCAGAGTAAAATACAACACTATCTGTCAATCGCTGGTTATTCAAATTTATTGTAGATAACACTAGAGTGGCTATTGTTTTATCAATGTTTTTAATACTTGAGATGCTGATTACATTGCTTATTCAACATATGATCATATAGATAACTTTTCTACATTTGTTTTCAGGAAAGTAAGTTGTGTGAAGATGTTCAAATTTCATATATTCTAAAGCAGCTGGTAAAAATGACGTATTACAACATATTTTACTTTATGCAATGATACAATTACTAATATTTTAGACGTCTGCATTCTAATTTTATCAATATTGAAAACAGGCTTCTAATTAATTCATTTCCTCAAATGCCACTACCGAAAAGATCTACTAATTTCCCAGACTTCAAACTAATTACGGTATACTTTAGATGTGATATGTTGGACTATTTCCATCATTTATGAGTGAATGTTGAATGTAAAGAAAATTTTAAACTTTATTTAAACTTTCCAAATACAAACAACTTGTTAGTAATTACACAATGTTTCGAGTAGTATTATTCTCTACTCTTCTTCAGGTGTTGCTGGCCTATATGCACAGTGACAATATTCGCTTAGAAGTTGAACTCGTACCTTTAGATTTTTGAATATCAAATTTTAAGGCAAACAGTCTACCAACTGTGTTATTCTGTCAAAGGCAACATATAGTAGAAATTTGATATATTTATATATGAGGGTTGGTTCAAATCCTCCTGAGTCCTTCAATTTTTTTTTAAGTCTAATTATTTTTTCCTAAGAGCAAGATTAATTAGAGGCTTCCATACATTGTGTATTGTGTTTTGCTCTTAGGAAAAAATAATAAAAAAAATAATTAGACTTAAAAAAAAAAATTGAAGGACTCAGGAGGATTTGAACCAACTCTCATATATAAATATATCAAATTTCTACTATATGTTGCCTTTGACAGAATAGCACAGTTGGTAGAGCATTTGCCTTAAAATTCAATATTCAAAAATCTAAAGGTGCGAGTTCAACTTCTAAGCGAATATTGTCACTGTGCATATAGGCCAGCAACACCTGAAGAAGAGTAGAGAATACTACCACTCGAAACATTGTGTAATTACTAACCTGTATTGTCTATTTGTGTGTTATTACTAACAAGTTGTTTGTATTTGGAAAGTTTAAATAAAGTTTAAAATTTTCTTTACATTCAACATTCACTCATAAATGATGGAAATAGTCCAACATATCACATCTAATAATATACCATCATTACAAACCTTCAGACAAATACAGTACACCTTGTTCTTTAAATGTTTTCTAAAAAATACCTTATTCACATCTTAATACTACATATATTATGCATTAATGTTCTACTTTCTACATGGTCAGATTTTAGAAAAAAATATTTTTAAAAAAATTGACTAATAATTTCTAATAATAGGAATTAAAAAATTGATGTGTCAAACATTGCAATACTTGTAAATCTAGATTTTATTAAGCTTTTGATACATTATTACATGAGAATCTTTCATCTAAACTAAGATTTACTGGAATGAGTAGTGATATTATTTAATATTGCCATAGTGATACTTTACATGGATAACAAAGGGAGAAACAAGGCAGAGATAAATTCATCCCATGACATATCTTAGGAATCTATTCTTGGACTGTTATTATAAGTTGATTTAATTTTTGCAAATGGTAATCAACTTCTATTAAACAGTAAATGAGTTTAAAATCAATTTCTTGAGAATAGGTGAACACAAGATTATTCTTTTAGTCAGAAGTTTCTATTTAAATCTTTACTAATTTGCTTATTTACAAAATTGCTTAGCAGAATTAATTGGACTAACATCACTGTGGTTATATTTACAATATATAAGAGTGCTGTCATTAAGAATGTGCAAAAAGCCTTTCTGTGATTTGGATATGGTTTGAAAAGTATTAATAATATTTCTTTTATATTATAGTATTTTAGATAGCAAATGGTGAATCAGAGGCACAAACTGCATGCAAAAACATTTATAATTTAAAGTGAATATGAGAAATCAATTGCACACTATCCCTATATGCTTCAAGAAATAGACTAACTTAGAAATGCATTCAGTAACTTAAATAGCTACTCAGTAATAAAAACTTTCCTACAAAATGTAAAAAGAAGAATATTTCCTTATGCAAACTGTTACTATTAAATTGTGAAGAATGTTGTTTAGGCTTTAACATAGATTATAAGAAAATAAAATGTGTGAGCCTAGTTTTTAGTTAATTTTAGTAGGAACTAGATAATCTTACAATAAATACAAACATTAATTTATAATTTGGTCATAAATGGCACTTTAAATAATACTAAGCCCCTGTATTCATTACATTATATAAGAGTTATTAAAAAAGAAATGTCAATTTATTAAATCTAATCAGTAATAGCTTAAATACTTGTTATAATATCATTCCATCTAAAAATAAAGAATCAGAACATTTTCTTAAATATATTAAAATTTCATTGGTCATTATCATTTTCATATCCCCCCCCCCCTGTTTTTTAGCGCTAAAACTGCTACCATAGAAATAACATAATTTTCCCACATCTTCATTATTTCTTAATCTGGATAGTTTGTTTATTTTTTAGTCTGAAATCATATATATTATTTGTGGCTCTCTCTTCTTTTTATTTTCTGAAATGCAATATATGAAAATTTGGTAACAAGCATGGTTAAGTTTGAGATTTTAATTCAAGTAATTCTGATTACACTCGTGAGCACCATTAAATTAACAGTGACGTAAGGAACAAATTAGTACTAAATGTTAGCAAACCTTCAAACCCAAAATGTTCCAAAAATATAAAAAAATCATCCAATGAATTTCATACAAACAACAAAACTTGGATGACCACAAACAATTTTTCTCATTTTAAGGGTTGTTAGTATAAGCACATGAAACAGAAATATTCTTTTTTGGATTACTGCACTATGCTTCCAAAAAATGCAGCATGAAGGTGCCCCAACTCTTTGACTTAAAGATAATAAAGTTTAATAAGTAGCAGGATAAAAAAACACATCCTACACACAGCTGTTTACTCAGGCAAAGTCTATAAATATCAATAAAAAAAATTTTTCTGTGAGTAATGACGTAATTTTTTCTTTTATCTGGAAATAAACATTTGAAAATAAATGATGTGAAATATTTTGAATTATAAAATAATTTAGTTTTTAATCGGCTTCTATTGCTATTATTTTTTTCCATATCTGTATTTTTATTTTCTTTGACCTCATGCAAAATGGACTAAGGATTCATATATATTGTGCCCTTTTCTATAGGTCAGTAATAATTCATAACAGTCAATTACTAAAAATTTTAAATTTAGAATATGTTCTTTTAATACATTAATTATAATTTGTCGATTATATTTTTAAAGTACAATTTAAAGCTAAAGAAAATATGTGGTATATAAAATTATAACAAATTATTTAAAAAATAGTTAAGTAAAGTTTAAAATATTGTTTCATATGGTTGTAAAAGCTGGCCATATTAAATAACACAGCTATAAAAATTAAAAGTATATTTAATAAATTCGATTTTAATAGTTTAAAACTTATAGTTAATAAATGTTATGTTTAAATTTATAAATCTAAATTAATAATCAAAATTAATATAATATATTTTAAAAATAAACTTTATGATGGTGAAAATTATATCTAATTCTATATTTTCTAAATTGTTCTTCCAAATTTTTTATAATTATTTTATATAATATAATAAGTGTATCAATTTTATAAATCTAGGCAGAGAAATAAATTAAAAATCGTCTGTCAAAGTTATTAATCATGTGACTTGTATATTACATACATTCACACACACGCTTGTTTGAAATAATAACGAAGTTTAAAATATTTTAAAAGTTATACTATAGAATTGGATAGAATTATTGCCTATCATAAAAGTAAATAGTATTAAACATTAAGTTAACTATCGTATAACATGTTTAAATAATGTAATAAAGACAAATACATTCATAATATAAAAATTAAATATTTTATTTAAATAAAAATAGATAAATTGAATATTAAGAAATGGAATGTTATTAAATGTTATTTTAATAGTTATTTTAAAAGATTAAATAATTTAAATAAAATAATAATTGAATTAAAAGTGGTATTTTAAATAATATTTTAAGTTCATTACATCATAATTTCTAATTTTGAAATTCAATTCTACTATAAACTAAAAATATGTAAATTTGTTCTCAAGCTAAAGTAAGAATTAACCAATAGGAATAGGTATTCTTACAGACTATAAATATGAATTGCATGGGGGTATAGGGGGAGATTAATAATGTATTGAAACCGGAGAAAGTCAATTTTTTTTGGTACTTTCTTATCGTTTATTTTGCAAAAACTAATTAATAATTTTAAAGAGTTTTGCAAAAGAAAGTTTAGAAAAAATTATATATTTAGAAACTTCGTGGAGATGATTTTCTAATTTTTTAAAGTACTTACCAGTCGGATTTTATCTAAAAATTTAACCTAAACTTCGCAATAAGGGATAAATGTACCACAAAATAAAATGGATATAAGTTGTAATGCTGAAAAAATATTTGAAATATTTATTGATACAGCTTTATTAATACTTCACCGAAGAACTGTTCTGGTACATAAAAACCACAGCTCGGACATTATACGGAGTCTAAAAAATGTATTGAAACGTATTATTTATAAGCTTGTCCAAGATTTATTTTTTAAATGGTAATAAGATAATTATATATTGCATGAATTATTTTATATAATATGATATTCAAAGGAGTAAAATGTTATATACTTTCTGAAGGTAACATTTTTTTTTAAAAATATTTTTCAAGAATTAAATAAAGAACCCAGGAAAATATGTTACAGAAGCGTTTTGATATTAAAATATCTGTTCAAAAGTACTTGAAGTTTTATTTTAAAAGAGATTTATAAAAAATACCAAACGAAAGTTTAAAAGTATCAAGAAGGAAACATAGATAAAAAGTGAACACATAGACGAATAAAAAAATGGATCCATGGAAATACAAATAGTACTTAAAAGTTTATCGAATATTTTTCAAGTTAAATTAGATGGATTGATGCATCGGATACGCAGAGAATATTGGTAGAGAAGATTAAGAAGCTTCACGGGATTAATTAATATTATGATTTAATAATTATCGTCCTAAATACTAAAACCAAGGATTATTTTCTATAAATTTTACTAAATGGATTAATAATTATTTTTATTTTAAACTTTAACGCGCTTAGAGGAGAACATTTTTAAAAAACTCTAGAGAAAATGATAAACATTTTGGACTTATCAGGAACTATCGTCAAGAAAATATGTAACTATAGTTTTGATTTCTTTTATTTTGTTAACCTAGTTTAAATCTAAATTTTTATATAATATTAGGAAAAACATAAAAACATTAATTTATTAATATTAAAATTTTATAATATAACAATCTAATAATTTAGCTAAAAATATTTTAATATAAAGTGTATGGGTATGAATTTTTTTTTTTATATCTGCAATGCTCAAGTGGATAAAGGAAGCCATTGATAATTTATAATGTATATTTTTTTTGTTTTCTTTAGATCATCCATAAATTGGAAGAATGAAGTGTAAAAGTTTTTTACTTATATGTACTGCATTTCATACAACATTTTAAAAAACATTATGAGATAGGATTGATTTGAAAATATGCATACGACGATTATTATTTTTTTTATTTAGTGATATAATCTAACATAACAAATAATTATGTGATTCTTTTAAAATTTTCATGTCATTGGATATTCAAATATTGTCTAAGTAGATTGTATATGATTAGACATATAGAATAATGAAGTAAGCAGACTTTTCTTATGAATCGTAAGATTGTTTAACTATTAATGAATTTTGTTTATTGTTTTTTTGTAAATGCAGATAGTTATTTATCGATGTAAGATGTGGAAAATCTTGAGAAATAATGTTGAGATAGTGGCTTGGAAGTACTTAGTGAACAGGAAACCAAGATGATGTTTAAGAAATAGGATGTTATAAGGAATGGAAATAATATTTAGTCTTTATGTGAATGTCAGCATAGTTAACAAAGTCCTATGACTGATACACATTTTATTTGGACAGTGTTTATATTTCTTTAAATATTTGATGTTCTAATAAAGCTGAAGAAATAGCTTTAACATTGTCCCTGTACTAGAGGATATTAGGCAAGTAAATGCCATACCTCTTCGCACTGTGCCATGATTTTGAGATATGTTAAGAGTAATACTCTAGATTTCTTCCTTAATACTATGCATCTGTTTTCGCTATCTTTATTTCATGTAACTGCATCGTTTAGTAAGATATTTTAAAAGAAATGATAAATAATTTAGAACTTAGGTTATGCTATCGTTTTGCATAAGATTGGTTTATTTGCTTAGAAGGAATAGGACGTTATAACTTAAAATTGAAGATCCAAAGTATCCTAAGGAAAGAAAAGAATCATAGAATATATTTTGAATTTTATTTCGGAAATGAAATATAAACTTTTTTAAAATAGAGTATCTAAACAAAGATATTTTCTTTAAAGTGATAATAATTTTAAAATGCTTTAGTATTATTTTTTTTTAAGAGAAAAATAAGTATTGCATATTTTTAAAATACAATAGTACAAAGTAAATTATATAAACAATATGCATAGTATATTTTTTTGTTTATTGATTAACAGAAATATATTGATGATTACACTTATATCATACTAAAGTAAGGCTTAAAGAAGAATATATTATGATTAGTAAACATTGTGTGATAAATACTAAAATCTAGTACTTAATTTTGGATAATATTTTGTGTAACATCTTTGACTTTGCAAGATGAAAAATTTTTTTTAATATTTTGAGAAATCCATACTCATTATAAAATTTTGTTTTCTATAGAATGTTTTCTAAGTATGAATTTTTTTAAAATAAGATAGTTTAACAATATTAAGGATAAAATGCTGTTGCTAATAAAGTAGATAAATATATTTGTAATAAGTTAACCATAATAAGAAACCAAATAGTAACATTTTTTTAAAAAAATTTTGTCCTAAATCTAAATAAAGGTATAATTGAAATATAATTTTTTTTTTTTTTTATAACCCGTAGATCAAACTGTAAAGTAAAAAAAAGTTAAGGATATCCACTGTAAATAGTGTAAATAAATTGTTTATTTATTTGTTGTTAGTAATAAACTTTGTTAAATTTTGTTATTTCAAAAATTTTGTGTCCGAATTATTTATTTCTCCACATCTCTGCATGAAATCACGATATATGCATAATAATTGAAACAAATATATAATTTTGCACAAAAGATAAATAGAGAATTATTTTAAGAATTTTAAATATTTTATTGGTATTCATTATAATTAAATAATCATAATCTTACATTATTTTATTGGTCATAAATCAGTTATCACAATATTATATTAAATTATATGCTATCAGTTGCCACACATATTTTGTTTGTCAGATTATTAAAAAGCTACCACGTATTTATTATATCATTACATGAAGATATAAGATCATATTATATTATTTCATTATTTTATTATGGTAATAAAATTATAATAAAAAGAAAAGATATACAGAATTAGTTAAACAATGAAGAATATTATTACTGTTATTTATTATTATTAGTTTAAGTGTAGTAGATTATGACATAAAATCCCTTCTCATATTTTACTACCGTATTTTAAAATTAACTTAGAATAAACTTTATGAACCTGAGATTATTTTATTTGAGCTAGATTATTATTAAGTAGAAGATTAAGATTTAATTATTAGTTTAATCTTAGTGAGTAGAAGTTATTAAAGTCTTAAGAATACTATGAGTTTGTTATTTGAAATAGTAATAAGGGGGGATAGTGTTCTTATGCCATTGAGGTAGTATCCTGTAGGATATTGGCTCAATGTAATCTATCTTGTCACCTGTATTTTCACTTCAAGTCTCATGAAAATATTAAATATTTTATTTAATTTATTTTTATAAACTGAACCTTATTCGTATTTTAAATTTGAGCTAGTAAAATATTTTAATTTTAATGCTGAATATTTTAGTTATTAATTATTAACTGAAATAGAACCCGTTTTATTTTATATCATATATTATCTGGAAGTGAAGATGCACGAGATTAAGGGTTAGAATATGTAACTATTATTAAATTGTGAAAGTTGTGTCTTAACTCTTAACACATTATATACACACACCCACACACTAATGTTGCATCTTCGTGATTTAATGGCCTCATGAAAGATTATGATGTAGTCATAAAATTGAGATGTTAGAATAAAGGTATGTTAAGAGGATGAGAAACAATAAACAAATATTATCTCTTGGTTATTATATTTTGTTGCCCAGTAACTCATTCTGATATTAAGAGGATAATTTAATAATTATGATGCAGCTTCCACTAAAAGAGGAAATTTATACACTGAAAAGATACAAACTTATTTTCTCTGGTCTCTACATTCATACATCTACGCATTCATATACACGTTGGAATTGACAGTTTGGAAAGCAGTATATAAGAGGATATTTCAAACAATTTTAACTACGCTGTTGACTAAGCAATTTTTTTTTTTGCGTTTAACAATTTATAAAATAATGATAATAAATTATAGTTTAACAACAGTTGTGAGAAATAAAGTAATTTCTTATTGATTTATTTAAAATTTCAAGGCGTAAGACTATAATAATAAAAAAAATGCTTAGAAATATATCAGATTTGCCTAAGGAAGATTAGCAAATACTGACCGGATATAACAGCAAATCTAGAAAAAAAAAAAAAGAAGATTAGATTTCAGATGAGACAAAGCCATCTGAACTTTATTAGAACTTTTCCAATTCCTTGAGACTTTTTAAAATCCATAAGAGGTTATAAGGATTTTGGAAGGGAAATGAAAAAACAGGAAAAGTTATTAATGAATATATCCTGAAGGCACAGCAGACAAAAAAACAACACGTACATATATATAACTTCTCAATTACAGAACAGTATAAAATATTAAAAAAATAGTAATAAATGAAAAAAAAAATCAATCATCGATTTTATTTTACAATATAAGCAAACATATCCTTTTCACCCTAATAATAATAATAATAAATAGCGATTCCTTGACGAGTATGGGCATCCTAAATCAAAAAACAAAAAAGAAAGCAGAGGGAGAGGAAAAAAACTGATCTAGAAATAAGTTTTGCGACTATACATATCAATCTGTGAACTATCCGCATATAGAACATGCTTCATTTTTTATTTGATATTTTACGATATTGTCTTTTACTTTCTTTAACAGAAAATTTTTCTTTCTGAAATACTTCAAAATCATATAAAATTGTAACTCTCCAATGTATTCTATTCTCTGCTATATCTTTTCAATAAAAACGTCATTGCACTCGTTGGACTTTGAGATACTCATTATAAAATGGGAGAGGGAGTTTGCAACAATCCTGTAAAAACCATGGTCAAATTCATCATAAAACACCCTTTTAGGAAGTATTGTATTCTGCAATGATTAAAATGTCCGGCGCCAATGAAGGTACGATTTTATAATAGTGAATTCTATAATATCACAGCCAGCAAATTGAAGAACACACAATGATTGGTTTTATTATTTCACCATTGTATTTTTAACATTTCCTAGAACATTTTTAAATGAAATTCCTCTAATGCCTTTATATTGTGCTGATACAGTGTTGAAATCTTACTTCCATACAATAAATTAGATAAAATAACATTTCTATATGCAGCTAACTTAATTACAGTAGTTATTTCCCTGTAATGAAATATTCTACTTTTTAAAGCATTAAAAGTAGCAGCACTTTGCAGTTTGGTTGTACATCAACATCTAAATGCACTTTTCTACTTACAAAGGTATCAAGATCTTTAAACAGGTTTACATCTTCAACTTGAAAATCATCCAACTTAAAATTTGCTGGGGATTTTTCTTCTGTGACTGGGTGATAAAAAAACTTGAGATTTTTGAAGATTAATGAATAAACAAAATCTTTATATATTGAACTCAAAACATTTAGTACAATGTATTCTGTAAATTGTCTTTTGAACTGAAAAAAATAACTCCGCAGCACATTATAAATCCAGAATCAAATAAATTCTTGCATTTTCTTTTAATCAATTCAAATTAAAAAGTTCTACCATCAAACCTGTATCATATCTTGATTCCCAGTCAGTTAAGTCACCTATAAAGAATCCAAAGACCATTATCATAAAAATTGAAATCAATGTTGAAGCTAGTAGATTTCTTTACTTAAATTCATTTTTCATTTCAAATGCCTCAGATTTCCTACCTGTAGTAATAATACTTCCAGTCATGTAGAAGCTATATAAAATGAATAAATTTTGGTGGAAAACCAACTAATTTCAAACAATGTCATAGATTTATCATCTTAATTGAATCAAAAGTCTTGACCAAATCAATAAAACCAATATATAAATCACTCTTTTGTTCCCAATAATTTTCTTGCATCTGTGTGGCAAAAAAAATCATGTCTATAGAGAATCTTGATTCTTAAATACCACAATGAATCTCTGGTAATCATTCATTTATATCTGGAAACAACATATGCAACAAAATTCTTGAAAATATCTTTGCTGTGTGGATAATAATGATATTATAGAATAAATACTGCAATCTTTTTCTATTCCCTTTGTTTTTTAAAATGGACACAATAAAAGTCTGTGATGGTACAATTCCAGGTGTTCATATATTCCTAAAAAAAAATCCATTATTTTTTAATATTTTAAAACTTCTCCAGAGATTTCCTTGGGGAACTGGAGCCTTTCCATTTTTAAGATTACAAAGAGCTGTTTAGATTTCCCTAAGTTGGATATTTTTGTCCAAATTTAAATGAGTAAATAAATGGATATATCATTAAAAGCTATTATCTCAATACTTGTATTCTTATTCAAAAAAATGATCAAAATACTCCTTACACTATTCAAAATATCAATGAAATTATATAATAGTGTTCTATTGGTGGATTTAATAGAAATGTGATATTAAATTTCAGGTCCATATGTTGCTTTCAATGCACCAAAAATATTTAGAATGATGATTAGTAAATGTTTATGCCTTCTTTGCAATTTTAATCCACCAATCATTTTTAAATCTTCTCAGTACTAAATTTCTTTCTTTAGACTTTTGTATTTATTACATTTAATCTATTATTCTACCAATCAGAAAACTGTCAGAAAATCAATCATGGTAATTTTTTTTAGTGAACCAAGAACAAACAGATCTACTTGTATGCATAACATATTATTCTTTTGAAAATAATCAATTTAAGCCAAATTGAAACAGGCAACTCACTATGAATAAAATTTTTATGTAATACAAGAACCAGGCTTTCATTCCTTATGGGAACCATATCAATATGTTTTTTTTTACAAAATCACATGACTACAATGGACATTATTTACATTATATGCAATAAATCTTATTAGTAAAATACATACTTAAACTTTTTACAATTCTTTTTTTAAAAAATATGCCTCTACAAACAATCTTAAAAAATTATTTTTAACTATAATAATAAAGTTTCCAACAATCTAACAATTTCATCCCCCCCCCCCTAATTGTGCTAGACCTTAAATAATGTTTACATATTTGTGTAAATTTTCTTGAATATACAAAGTTTCATAATATTCTCTTTCTTTATAATTTTTAACATACTTTATTACTAGAATATTTTTTACACAATTTATTTTATGTCCACTATCCAAAAATTGTATATATGGCCCTGATCTTATATCTTTCTGTTAATTGTCCTGCTATGCTCATTACCTCTTTCAATGGCAGTCTTTCCTATCTGATCTCTCTCTCTCTCTCTCTATATATATATATATATATATATATATATATATATATATATATATATATCATATTGCAAAATTCATATCTAATTTTATAAACCAACCCTACCTATTTTTAATAGTACCAATCGTTTTTGCATTACAAATCCATTTCCTTAAAGATGTACTATTTTTCTTCATATTTTAATATCATCAGGTAATTTTTCTTTTATCGATGTCTTATGTAAAAGCTATGAAACCTACTTCCTATTTGTATAAACATGCATTACACTATCTTTTGTATTATTATTATTTCCAAAAATCTTTTTAATATCTTTTCTTTTATAGCTTATACTAACATAATCATTCTCAACTTCTAATTTTCATTCAGATCCTTCTTCTGCATTCAATGTTAGCATATCATTTTTTAACTTAAACCTGTTCAAAGCTGCTATTTTCTGAGACCATAGCTGATATGAATTTGAATCAATTATACCTATATTTACCTTTATCCTAAATATGATGTTTAATAAGTGTTTCATCATTAATCCCTTTTCTTAAAAAAAAAAATCTAAATACTTTAATCAATTCTGTTCTTTTTTCATTGCAAACTTAATATTGTATTTGTTATTGTTCAATTCATTAAAAAGAAACATGTTGATAAGGTTCCAATAAGGAATGAAAGCTAAGTTGCCTGTTTCAATTTTGATTTGAATTAATTATGTTCAATTTTCCATATAAAAGACAACATTATGGGCAAATTTAAACATTGAAATTTGATAATTTATAGTACAACATATTCTATAAGAGAATTTCCTGTTCCAGTTGTAATATGATAGTCCTGAAGATCTAAATTAGCAATTTTAACATTTAATACCTGTTGAAATTTAATACGTATAATAAATTCTTATAAAGAACCAGAAAATATTTTCATGTTAAAGCACACTAATCTATGATCTATCAACAATCTGCCCATGTGTTGCACCATGTTAAATTATTTTGTATTTTGACTCCTAACTATAATGTAATCCATTAAATGTCATTGCTTTTTTTAAGTGTGGATACCTTAATGTTCCTTTATAGCAGTTTTTTTCTGCCTAAATAAAATTTCTGCAATAGTCAATCCATGTGTTATGAAAAAATTCAATAATAAATCATTTGAATATATAGACACAATACAATTATTTCCAATAACTCCCAAGTCAAAATCTATTACTTGTATCAACACATAAATTAAAGTCTACAAGTAAAAAAATTTGATTGTTTAATGGTATTGTTGTAATAATCTGAGTGTGTGATACACCATTCAATTTGATGGAGAGCTGGCGTACAAAAACGAGGTAGGCAACTGTACCCACACATCCAATTCCAAGATCTCGAACACATGGAGTAAATTAATAGATAATAATTCAAAAGTGATTTGTTTACAATATTTTATATTGTCTTGTACAATATTTACCAATATATAAATGTAATAATGTTCATTGTCTCAAATTAATAATAATAACAACAGAAGTTTTTCTCTTTACATTATTTCATAAAGTAATGATATATTCTTCATCAACAAATGGTTGTCATCAGAATACATTTTTTTTGTATGTAACAAATCAATAAGCATCATTTTACGACTAATATCATGCTTTTTTTTAGGCTTGGGAAAATTAATATAATCACTAGCTTTACATATTGGAGACATTTCAAATGAACATTTTATTTTTATTTTAGGAGGAGGGATAAAAAATAAACAAAGTAAACCTTTACCCCACTTAGCGAGAGCAATTGGTCCCCCAAAACTCACCATTAAGCAAGAATATTATCTGCAGATTAGGCATTTATAATGATTGTCTATGGAGAAAATATTGACTAGTTACTCCAGCTAAAATGTTTCACTATAAGTTGGAAATATTATGTTAAAAAAATAACTTATCGAGTTAAAATTTTAAAAACCCTTAACATATGCTATATGCTTGTGCAAATATGTATTTATGTATGTATGATAATGCAATTTAAATCTATGTAAAAAAAAAAAAAAACTTAGCTTAAAGTTGTTATTTCCTGTTACCCATTTATCAATCATCATTATCCAGTTTGGTTTCCAAGATCTTACATTTTCTTCATTTTTTCATGGTCATATTAGTTGCTAAGATGACTTTAAACAGAATCTTCAAAAAAATATTTAATACTGCTAAAAAATGTGTGTTTTCACTATCCAAAAAGTACAGCAAAATAGACCAAGAAAGTGAAAATAAATTAACATCTAATAATTCTTTTGTATTCTTTCACACAACTGGTTTTTATTATATTAAAAAAAAATCCATACTGAAGTTTCATTTTTTTTAAATTTGTACTACAGTATTATACTATATTACTTATGTAAAATTATTAAAATTAAAACAATTAATGTTTAATAAGAAATCATTTGATTGACCATAAAGACTTGTTATTTATCATTAGTGTAACAAGAGCCAAATAAACATACGATATATTACAAAAAAATTATCACAGTCAACTTTAAAAAAATTAATTCAGCCTATTGATAACGAGGAAAAAACTTGAATGCATTCTGAGTTTGCATATTGTAATCAATATTTAAGGATTTTGTTACAATGTGTACTGTGCTGAATTAAATAAAGAAATACAATGCTGTAGCAGATTTTTTTGGTCATGATATATCACTATTTTATCAAGTGTGGTAGCCATGATTTTGCAACGAATTAGCAATTTGTCAAATAGTGCAATATATTTTGAAGGTAGAGTTACAAGCTATTTAAGTAAAAATTAAAGGCATTAATCTTATTCATTTTATTTATATTGCATTTTCATCATACACAGTTTATTATTAATTGCATAAAAATCATTCTCACATTTCCCCCCAAAAATGCAATTCAAATATGATAAATTTAATTGAAATTAGCTTTCATAAAGATTTTAATCCAAAACTGATTGTCTGAAATTTTAGCTAATATTTATACTGTACACAATTTAAATTTTAATATTGACTGATGACCAAAAATTATTTTTAATTTTATGCCAAATGAAATTTATATTTTTATCTTTTGTACTGTTTTTTTCTTTAAACATGAAATAATGTCTCCGTTGCTTTGGATCAGCGTGTTATTTTAAAATTACATTTAGTAATTTTTTATATTAATTGCATAAATCTGAAACCATTTTATCCTCTTTACTCCCTCCTTTTTTTATTGAAAATATTTTAGATTAGCAATGATAGGAGTTTTGATTGACAGAAAAATTTTAATTCAAATGAATTGACTGAATATTTTAGTAATATATGTACTGGATATTTTTAATTTTATGCTGAACAAATTTGCCATTTTTACAGTACTTTCTTGATTTACATTCAAGTACTGAATGAATCTTTTTATTTTTTTGCTTTTGTAGTCATTAACAATGAAAATATTTAGTTTGGATATGTTATAAATGAATTACTAGTTGTCTTGTAAAAATACTAGATGAAACTTAAATAAAATATTGTACATTCATTAATTACATTTTAAACTTATAATCAAAATATTGAATGCAGCACTGTAATGTTGTGTTTTATGAATAAAATATGTGCTGTATAATTTCAGCATGAAAGTCACTATTCTGCTTTTGGATGAGATGACTTTAATAACTATTCTGTGATGTCATCAGTGTTAAAAAATGGCTGCCAAATTTTTTTTAAAATTTGTTTATGATTGTTATAGTGAATAATTGATTGCAAATCAAAATAATGGGTATAAATTAATGATGATCACTATTGTGAATGCTCACATAAAGGCAAAGTGTTACATGAGATAAAGATGTAATTGTTTCTTCAACCACAATTGGAGTTTTTAGATTTTTTTGAAATAAAAGCATAAGTGAATTCAAAAATTAAGTCAATCCCTTAATTATAAAAAATAAGAATTGATATAATTAATTTCTGGACCTCCTCCCCCACCCAATGCTTTTATTTCAAGTTAAATCTAAAAACCAAAATTGTGATTGAAAACATTTTTTTTCTTTTTAATGCATGGTAAATAAAAGCAATTAATAAAAAAAACAATTTTTAGCTATTATTTTTAACTTTCTGATAATGGCACAATAAATAAAAATGTCAAACTATATTGTACTTTAAATTGAATGGACACTTACAACTGATATATATATATATCACTAGATATTTCTGCTAGAAGTTATGATGTATACCACTTATGTATATATCATATTTAGTATATGTACATAAGTCATTAAAAATATGAAATATTCTTTTAAGTAAAAAGTGTTTGAAATTTTTGCTTTTGATTGAGAATTTTTATTTTAAAAAAATGCTTACCAAAACTATATTGCAAATGAACTTCACTTAACCCTTTTCCCGCGTCCAATGAGGCTCCTCGTCGACATCTGAAATCACTCTAACTCAGCCCGTTTTCATACGAAAATATTTGTTAAATACGTATTGAATTCGTTTTTAAAAGTTCTGTACGATGGTGACATCTTCTGATTTATTTTAGAAGTAAAAAATAGAAAAAAAACGCATTTAAACCTAAACAAAGAGGAACATTATTTGTGATTGGTTCTTAGCATGCTCTCAGCCGAAAAAGACATTCTGATTGGCTGGAAAGAACAAAGAAACTGCCTGATCAAAGAAAATAAAGAAAAACGCTGAGATTTTCATTTCGAATACGATTTAAATTATTATTAAATAATATTTATGGAAATTAAACATAATTTTCAGAGAGAATAATAAAAAAACAAAATTATTTTCGAAAAATATTGAAGATTTTAGTACAAATATTGAAGTTGTAATAAAAAGAAATATTTACTTTTCTATAACGTAAAAGTCGATCTTTTTGTTTACATTATAACTTTTATGTTGCCGATATTGAATATCTTAGAATAAATAAATAGCAATTTATTTTTGAAAGAACTTTCGTTGTCTTCACAACCTGAAAAATTAATTATATACTTTTTATAAACGTATCTGAGTTGAATTTAATATTATAGGCGAATATGTTTTAACAATAGGCTTTGTCTTCAGTTTGTGAGTTGGCCAATTAAAAGATTTGATTTTTATCTGATACAACCAATGATAAAATTAGCGGTTTAAGGGTTAATATGTATAATTTTACTTAAAATCAATTTCACACACACACACACATATATATATATCACTAGATATTTCTGCAGTAAGTTAATAAGTATACTTTTTATGTATATATTATATTTACTATGTGCACATTATGTATTCAAATGTTTTGAACATTTAACCAAGAAAATGTAATACTGTTTTTATTAGTTATAATTTAATGAGTATACATGCTTTTGACATTGATGATCAGAATAATAGCACTTGTATTTTCCAGCAGAAGTAATACAACATTTAATAAAGTGCATATTATGTAAATGCCCTATTTATATTTTCCATTTCTTTGATAAGGGAATGCAGAATTCTTTGTTGTTTATAACATGGGGGTCATGTATAAGAAATCAGTATGTAAACAAACTTTCCTATTACTTAAATAAATCTTACAATTGCAGTCATTACATAAAACACTGAAACAAACCCCTCCAATTCTTCCATATCTAAGAAACCAAGTCACCTATTTAAGATATTAATGTGACCAAGCACTTTCATAGAGATTTTTAAAAAATTTCAATAATTATATTGAAATTAACACTATTAAATTTTCAATTCTAAAATATTATTAAATTGAAAGAAAAAAATCTCTATACTGCCCTCTCATAAGCCTTACTTAAAACAAATAAAAGTTCTAAGAATTTTTAAATTTAAAACATCAAAATATTTGATATTTTCCTGCCTTCTGTTTCATATCTAAATATTAGGTGACTTAATGAAAAGATTAGTGTCCCATATGAATTATCCTGATATTAATTAGTTATAATTTCAACCAATTCTCTTGAATTTAATGTATTAAACATCAATTTTAAAATTCCATTCTAACTTTAAAAAAATCAAGTTTACAAACTAATATACCAACAAACAAAACCTATTTTCTAACTTTAGTAAAAGCATTTAAAAACAATATTTTGGTAATTATGAACTATAGGAAGATTGTCATTGCTGCAAAAATCAGTTAAACAGTGTATTAACATAGACCTGAAGGATTTTTCTCTTCAAATACTTTAATATGTCTTTCATTTTTGTACTCTTCCTTTAAAAATATTTTCACTTACTCTTACTGGAATACATACAGTTTTCGTTGTACATATGTTTTCAAAATAGCATGAATGCATCATAAGACATTAATTAAGAAATCCTGTGTAGTTTATAGCAATAGTAGTGATAGACACAAGAGTTGAAGATCTTTGCTTCAATTCTCATCAAGAAAAAGTAAAGCAAAAACCAAATTTGATCAATAAAATCGAATTTTTGGGCTCAACTTACTGTTATTATATAAATACCACACCAGTTTTTAAATTTAGCATGCTTAGTGCATTGATAATATTTAATACTTGATGCATAGTTAGTTGCAGTGGTAAACAATTAATAAAGTGACAAAATTAATGTTCGAGTCCATGGATAATGGCCTAGCTTTCTTATTTTCAATTATTGAGCTTCATATGAACTCTGAGCAATAAATCATTCAATTATTTGTTTTTTATTTCTATTAAACTATTTAAAAAAGATATTTTATTGGCTTTAAATATGAAATCAAAATATTAGCAACCTTCCTTTAATGCTAGTACAGAAAATAAAATAATTACCAACTTTTGAATTTGTAGTTTACACAACAAATGACAGTGAAATGCAATATTGAATAATTATTATATGTCCCATCTGTACACAAATGAATAAACATAACATTGGAAACATTTTAGATATAGTCTTAATTCATATTTTTTGGTATTAGCTGTTGCTAGTTTGACAGATGATTACAGCTCTTGAATAATATAAGTTTAAAAAATGTGGATATTATATGATATCTACCTAGTTTACTTCTTTTTTTATGTACAACATATTAAATATGTCATCTAATATATTACACTTTGAGTTAAACGCAAATCTTTATACACGCACTATCTTATAATTATTCAATTTATTATATTTAAAAAGTAGACTGATTTACATGATAAAATATGATTTAAAAATTAAAAAAAAAAAATCCAAAGATTTATACCAATTAGATAAAACAATAACTACCTTCCAGTAACCAATAAGGCACTTCATATGTATTTTACTCTTTGAAGTTATGTATAAGTAAGAGTTCATGCAATTTATTTTAAAATCAAAGACAATGAGAAAAAATCATTTTATAGTTAATTGATTACCTGATTATTCTTATATAATTTTCAATGTTTTCTTTTTTTCAAGAAAACAAATATTGAAATAATTTATTGCTTGGAGGTTGGCGACATTCAAGTACCAGAAGTATCAAATTTAGATCAGATCCAAAAATCATTAGCTCTCAAGTCTATTACTGTACTAATATGTTAAAGAACACAACTTTTTTATAAGAGATTACTTACTGCTCATATGAAATATATAGATATCTCCAAGTTGTATTTTTTTTTAAAAAAAATTACTTTAATGATTAAGTAAATAATATTTAAAGCGCAGTCAATATTGAAATAATTGAGAGAGTGCAAATTTCTCAAGCGCTTATGACTACAACTAGCCAATCAAATCTTAAGCACTGGGACAGAGAATTTATAACATCGAAAACTACTGCGTAGTAAATCGAAAGATTTCACGCTGTATGTTCATAATTTGAACTCAGTGAGTTAAGTGTGAAGATATTTAAAATTCATGCTTTCAAATATAAGTACTTTGGACTGGCTTGGATATATATAAAGACAAGTAAAGAAGAGAGTGGAACCGTTCTTTTCTTATTAAATTCTCTGTCCCAGTGCTTAAGATTTGATTGGCTAGTTGTAGTCATAAGCGCTTGAGAAATTTGCACTCTCTCAATTATTTAATGATTAAGAGAAAATATTCAAGCAATCAAATATACTGATCCTACTCTTTAAATGAATTTTGCCATTGTAAGACATGAAAATTCAAATGATAAATCCAAGCAAAGTATTTTTAATTATTCTTCATAACAAAGTAATTGCATTATCACCTAATAAATGAAAAGTTAATAAATCATCTATGTTTGTGGATACTGCAGCTTCATATTAAGTCAGATTCTTATCCTAATCTAATTTCAAAAACATTTTATCTTTTCAATCAAGTAAAACATTAAATACCAATAATATATATATATTTACAAAATTTCTATAAATAAGTTTCCAATTACACACAAATATTCAATTTTAGAATGTTTTCCCATTTATTTTTTGATAAAAATATTTCTCAAACAAATAAGCACGTTAAAACTACAACAATATATGAATGGATAAAATTTTTAAATTAACAATTATGTACATTCTCTATTAAATATCGTGCATTTCTTTCAAAATACTTGTATTGTCAATGACAGAGTATTTAGAGTTCAGATAACAGTATTGTGACATAGGCTTATTTTTACTAAATTATGCCCCAAATTAGATTTTCATCTATTAACATATTTGCAATTTAAAATAATGAAAATATGCCATACATTAACAATAAAGATAATAATGAAATTATAAAATTATTCCAACTATATATCACTAAAATAGACATTTTATAAATACAATAGATATATAGATAGATAGCAATTGACAAAATATAGCAAAATTTATTGATTGCAATATTATATGACTACATAATACTTCTTCATAGGTAAGATAAGGGTTTAAATGTTGGTTCTGTATAGAGCCATATTAGAAAGTAAACCATATGGATTTGTATACAGGCAAAGTAAAAGTCTAGATAATTGACTGTCTTGTCATTACATTTACTTCATATTTCAAAAAAAGGTCACTTAATTGAATAAATAATTAAGAAGAAAAATACTACAATTTTAATTTATAGAAAATAGTACTCAGTTTTTGATCTGCATGGACAAAAATCAATTTTTATGATTAATAAGATTAATTCATTTTCTGCAGTTGATCGTTTAAAAAAATACAAAGTTGGATCACACATAATTAATATCCATACCTAATTTCAATAAAAATGCATAAATGCAAAATGGTGGAAATGGCTTATCCAATCAGAAGAATGTTCAGTACAAGTGGGATAAAAATTCTAAATGATAATTTAAGCTTTTTGTTTAAGTTTTGGTTTAAAATAGCCATCTCAAAAATCTACATTTTGTACTGTGGTTACAAATATTCTAAGTATTTGAAAGCAATAGGACAGATTTCAGAATGCATTTGTAACATGGCTATTTTTTTTTTCCAAATTGTCTTAAGGAAATCCTGACTCAACTTAATTTGCAGAAAAGTAAAATAGATTTGACATAAAGATTGAGCTGGCAGATCTTCATGAAAAGGCATTGTGTTATATATTTTAAATTTTAAGACATCAAATATATTCAAGCTATTTAGAAAATGATTACTGAAAGAATGCTCAGTGAGACTGGTTGTATTTCTTATCACAGTAAAAATACAACACAGAAGCTCAGCCTATGTTGATTGGCCAGAAACACTCCAAAATACCTTAATCAGTCACAAAACTAAGAGATTTTCCAAAAATAAAAAGATGCCTCAACCCAATAATCAAGAGGTTTAAATTTTTTAAAAAAAAAAAGATAATCATGTACTTACTTCTATTACATGATTATGAAAACATTTTATATGCAATACTGCTAATAAGCTATCAAAACCTACTTAACACATCTATTCTGAATTCATATTCTATTACTCCATATGAAAGAGAATTATTTATTACTCAATGATAGTAAAATTGATTTTTCAGATTTTTTTGCTAACATTTATCCTTTGAAATCCATTTAAAGCTAATATACTTTAATTTCTCTTTTGAACATATTTTATTTTTTAGTCATTTTTTTTTTATTGTAATCCCCATTACACTAGCATAAGCTATTTTCCCCTAAATTAAAAAAAAAAAATTTGACTGCTTTACTTCTGATTGTCTTCCTAACTGTTAATAGAATGTTTGGAGTAAGTTCAATATATTTTTGTAAAATATCGAGTATACTCCATTTTTATAAAATGTGAGGAGCTGTCACTAAACTATAATTTGGAGTGAGAAAGCAGATAAGATATTTACAAGTTACAATATATATATATATCATTAAAAAAGAACAATATAAGTAGAAATGATTCCAGTTTATATGTAAGATGTCAATAGCCACCTAAAAATTTTTTAAAAAAAAGAACATTATCCTTAGAGGTTTACAAATATGATAAATGGAAATGGATATCTTGTTTTGATTTCTACTGCTAAAATATTCATGCTCAGATAATACATGTTTATAAACCATGCAGACATGTATAATCACCATACCAATGTATATATCACCTATTTGGCATAAGAGATAATCCAAATAACAGAAATGAAGCAAATGAGGAGTAAAAAAATATAATTTCATTTAATAGTAAATTAGACTAATTGTCAGATCTAGCTTTATTAATAAAATATTACAGATTAAGGTCATCTTTCCCGACCATTAAATCACTTCTAAGTAACGGAAGGGAAATTAAATTGTCTAAGGATTATAAATTTATATTAAGTTTAAAACCAGAGCACCATCCAAAACTAAGAAATCTACAAGGAGGATATTCTACATCATCTGTATTGTTAAACAATACCATGACTAATTCAGTAGAATATGAACTTTTATCTCCCTAGTTATTATAAAGTTTAATTTATTATTTAAATGGTAAAAATTTATGAAAGGAGAAACAGGAGGCTGGATTAATAAATAACAAATAAAATACTTATTATATAATAAAACAAAATATTATTACATTAAGTTATAAAATAATAATAAATATTTAAATATTATCTTCCTTAAGCTGACCACACATTTTAAACATTAAAAGTTTTATCAAAGCCCTGTTTAAAAATTTCCTTTTTGTTAACCTTAACATTTTTCTTCATTTGTTTGTTTTACATTATGGAGTCTATTTTGGTATTTAAGAAGCTGAAAATCCATCCTTGAGAATGTAGAAACATTAATTTTTTTAGTACTTTAGCTGCTTCAAGTTTTAATTTATTCACTTCTCCAAAAACAAATATTCTGTAAGAGAGGATTTGCAATTAACAATTATTTGTAAGCAGAATTTTTTCTAAATGTAGATTAAGCACAATTCAGAAATGGCAATTCAATTATGATTATATATCAGGCTAAAATAAATAATTAATCCAGACTACATTGTATAAGATATATGGCAACACCCTGTGGATCTAACAACAACAAATTCTTATGACTATTTTATAATATTTGTTTTTGTTCATAACTTGGTTGTTTAATAAAAATAAACTTAAAGTTTTACAAACAGCTAATGATGATTGTAAAACAAAAAAACAGACTAGTAACGCTAGTAAGAACATGAGTTTTCAATAAAATTTTAAATCACATTTTAATTTAAACTGTTGTTGATTAAAATTAAATAAACTGAATTGATCACTTTTCTAATTATTTTCCATTACTTAATTTTATTACTTAGAGCAGAGGTGGTCAAACTTTTAGACATTGGTGGTGCCTTTTCTTATGAAAGTATACCTGAGGGTGACTACATTTTTTTCAAGGCTTTGAACTGGGAATCAGAAAAAAAATGTTATTTTTATGGATCAAAAACTGGAATGGAAAAAAACAATAGTTCAAAGTCCTGGTTTTTTTAAAATGTATATGAATTGGTGGTTTTTTTTTATAAGAACTTTTTAGATACTCATAAATATTGGTGACATTTTTAGAAGATATTTACAAACTGATGTTTTTTTTTTCTATAAGATATGAACTGTCGAAGTGACTAATATTAAATTACCTCAGCTCCCTCTAGTACTACAATTTGTCCATGTCGCTTTATAAAAAATTTATTAAATTATAATTATTAAATTACTATAGAAGTGTTTTAAAAAGTTCACAACTTCTTTGTTTTAAAATCAGTTCATTAAAATCCTTGTTTCTTCAGGACAAACTATTTTCATTTCTCCTGGGGAAAATGACAATTAAATATTTCTAAGAATTTTAGCAATAGAGTTACACAAAAATAATTTAATTCTTTTCAACTTCTTTCAACCTGGGTTTATTTTTGGGATCAACAATAACAACAGGTGTTATTTTAAATTTAACTATTTTTAAATGAGAATAATTTTGAATTTTTCCTTTTTTTATTTATTATTATTTTTTATATTCAAATCAGTTCTGAATTTATCACTAATTTGTCGATGTTCATGTCAGTTTCGCAGTGGACTTCCAGAGATCTGCAGTCAACATCTTGGCCACCCTTGACTTAGAATAACAAAAAAATATTTGTTACAATATAAATCTTTTATAAATTGATATTCTTTATTTTAAAAAAATCAGATTTAAATTATTTAAACTTTGAATAAACAGACCCATGAACTTTAATCTTAGAGATGATATAAGCAATTTAAATTTGTAAACAAAAATAAATATTTTCCTATTTTTTAAAACTTATTTGTGTACTCTTTTTTTTTTAATATTGTTTTTATTAAAATTATTATCCCTAAAGATAACCAACATTTAAAAACAGCATTTAACTACTCTTGTGTCAATTATGTATTGAACCGATACTTTTCACTTCTGTTATTTGGATTATCTTTTATGTCAAATAGAAAATTGTTACAATTCTTATCCAATGTGAGTGATTGAGAATAACCCTGAGTATCTAGCAGTAAAATACTCAAGTTAGTTATAAATTGGAATTTAATGTCAGTGCTCAATACCCTGGCTACTTTATAAAGAATAATAATTTGGTGAGAAACATGGGGACAGAGTGGAGGCTAACAATTAAATTATTAATTGAATTTTATATTTGTTGAATTTTGATGTTAAGAGAAAATATAAACAAATATGTTAAACATGCATAAGTAGGGCAAACTAGTGAAATGGCAGGTAATACAATAATGAGACAGATAACAATAAATAAGGCTACAAAATGAAAGGATGGATGGTCACACCAATACATTGAATAAGAAATTAAGCAGAAATTACTTTTAAATAGTGTTATTAAAAAAGTCAATATTGTATTTAAATATTATGATTAATTAAATGCATACTAGATTGAAAGCAAAAAAAAATAGGCTCCAGAAAAAGAAACATTTCCAATGAGGAACAAACTAAACATCGAGCAGAAGTCACAAATAATAATGAGATTAGGGCAATAAAAAGAAAATGAATTGTTTGAAAAACAAAATGAAAAACTTAAAAATCAAAAAAAGGAAATATTAGAAAAAATAGAAAGTCAAAATAAATTGACAGTCATAAATTTTGAGAATAAAAAAAAATTAGAAAAAATGGAAAGTCAAAATGCTATAAAATTTGATAAACAAAATGAAATGTTTGAAAAGCTAAAATCTCATATTAAACGGAGATATAAACAGATGAGATAAAAGTCAAAATGCTATAAAATTTGAAAAACAAAATGAAACGTTTGATCATATAAAATCTCATATTAAAAGGAGATATGAACAGATGAGAGAATATATTATAAAAAAATTATAGGGAGCTTTAGTCCAGATTGATAATAGAGTCAAAGAGGTATACCAAAAAATACAGCTATATAAAATGAAGCAGAAAAGCAAAATAGAATTGGTACATGAGGTAATAGAAGAGGTAAAAACAGGAAGTCATAGAGTATTCGAACAGGTTCATTTAGAAATGATTACTATTGTTTGAACAATTTGAATAGATAGAATGTAATAGAGACTACAGAAAACTGATACAGATAGTAGAATTCTTTGTGAAAGAGGTGAATAATAAAATAAATAAAAACATTAGTAATTTAAATGATACTGGACAGGAAAGAGTTAATTTAGATTCCCACACACTTGTTAACAGACCTGCGGTTGTTAACCAGTTTTTAAAATTAGAATTTTTGGGAGGCATGCAGGTGAAACTCAAATAGAATATCTCAATAATTTGGAGAGATATTTCTGTATGAATCAGTTAACTGAAGAAGTTAAAATTGTGATTGCATCTAGCCATTTACAAGAGACCTCCCAAGCTTGGTGGGATTTTCTATTTGAAAAGCCTCAAAGTTCCAGTGATTATAAGAAAGCCTTGTGATCAAGTTACTGGAATGAGGATTACCAGGAAAATATTAAACATCAAGTATCTCAAAAAAATATGGTGGCCTAGAGAACCCTTCACTTCATTTTTCTGTAAGCAAATGGCTAAACTCAGAGTTTTAACAGCCAGTCCATTATTAGAGAGTCAAATTATGAGGATATTGAGACACCTATTTCCTAATAATATAGAGAAAATGTAAATTGATATGGAAAGAAAACCTGTAAAAAAAGATGGCTGAATTATTGAACATGTTCGATAATAGATCTACATATGACACAAAGGAGCAGGGATTTAAACCCTAACTGGAAGATATTTATAGGCAAGAACATGAACAATATGTAAATTACAAGGAATACAGGAGTAGAAAAAATTCATGGAACAGCAAAAAAAAAAAAAAACATTGGCAGCTGAGATAAGACTAAAGTATTTGATTCTGATATTACTCATAAAGAAATATGATTCACAATCATATACTAGTAATTATACTATATCTAAAAAATACCTGGAGAGAGGGAAAGTTTAATCCTGATATAAATTTGGATGGCTTTATCTCATCAAAGACCCAGGACCTGACTAATAAATTAATAAGCTTGTGTATGAATGGAAAATAAAATATAATTTTACAGAATTTACTTTTTTTATATATATAAAAAAGAATGTTCAATCTTTATTATAATAGTTAAAAACTATATTGAAACAAATACTAATTTTGACCTGAAAAGGAGATCTGCCAATAAAAATAAGTGTTTGTAATTAGGATAGTTTTAAAACCTTGATTATATATTAGGCATCTAATATTTCTGTTATACCTGATGAAATTAAGAATCATGGCTATCAGAGACATGAAAATATTGACTTACATGATTTACAAAAAAAATTCAATATTTGTGGAATATGATCACTTTATTTGCTGTGTATGAAGAGATATGAGGGTTTGAAAATGCCCATTCCATTGAGTTCTCTTCCAGATAGGTGGTCTATGCTGGTCATATGATACACATAGTTTTGTAGATCATGAACTAAGCAAGACATAGATTAATAAAAACACAAGATCTAAGAAAAAATAAGAAAAAGACTTCTAGCAAGACTTTTTAGTTAGGTGATACAGTTATGATTTGGATTAATCCTGTAAGTCACCCTAAAAAACATCTATAAAAAATTTTCAAGAAATTTATGATGTCCCATTCACTATTATTCACCAATATAACAATAATACTTTTGTACTGGCTAATGAAGGAATAGAAAAGGGAACATACAATGTCTGCTCTTTGAAATTTGTCAAAGAGAACTTAAGTAGTGATAATGAATAGGCAGTTTGATAAGTTAGATGTGTAGAATATAATGTTTATAGTATGTGTGCTAATTGTGGATTGCAAATATTTGTAGGATTAACCTTTTCTTTGAGGAGTCAGCCAAACTGCAGATGTGCTTGTGCTCAAAACCCCATGTAAGTTGATAGCACTAGTTGAAAGACATCCTGTGCTCATTATAGAGTAGTTGGTGGAAAGGAATTCCCAGTGAAATGATAATTAATTATAAATTGTAGATTAAAATCAGATGTTCAGTAGAGATATCCAAATCCAAGAGTCTCTAGTTGGCAACTGTGTATTGCACAATTAGGCTCACAATGTAGTTGCAACATCCTAAAGAAATTAAAATTGGATTTACTCAACATTTAGTCAGTTTACTTTAGTATTGGAGGTGTTTTCAAATTTGCTGCCTCACTTAATATCTAGCTCATTATCAAGGTTATACGTACACATTTAATAATGTTAATGTTTGGTGTAGAAATAAAATCATCTAATGTCAATTATTGGTTCCAAAGCAAGATGCATAACTGACCACAAGAGTGGCTAAATGCTGATTTTAAATGTTGGTTATATTTAGGAATAACAATTTTAATAAAAATGATATTAAAAAAAAAAAGTACCCAAATAAGTTTCCTAAAAAAAAAAAAAGATTTCTTTTTGTTTTCAAATTTAAATGTGCTTGTATTGTAAGGTTAAAGTTCAAAGGTCAGTTATTCAAAGTTTAAATAATTTAAATCTGATTTTCTTTTTCTTTAAAATAAATAAATGTTTAAGTTTTATTTTGTTAGAATATCAATTTATAAAAGATTTATGTTGTAACAAATACTTTTTTGCCATTCTAAGTAATAAAATTAACTAAAGGAAAATTAGAAAGGTGATCAATTTGGGTTATTTAATTTTAATCAATGACTGTAAATTAAAATGTGATTTAAAATTTTATTGAAAGTTCATGTTCTTCCCAGCGTCATTGGTCTGTTTTTTTTTTTTTTTTGTTTTACAATCATCATTAGCTGCTCATAAAACTTCAAGTTTATTTTTATTAAACAACCAAGTTATGAACAAAAACAAATATTATAAAATGGTCATAAGAATTTGTTGTGGTTAAATCCACAGGGTGTGCCATTTATCCTATATAATGTAGCCTGGATGGATTATTTATTTTAGCCTGATATGTAATCAAACTTAAATTGCCATTTCTAAGTTGTGCTTAATCTATATTTTTTAAAAAAATTCTGCTTACAAATAATTGTTAATTGTAAGTCCTCTCATTCAGAATATTTGTTTTTGGAGAGGTGAAGAAATATGATTTAAGAAAATATGATTTGAATAAATTAAAACTCGAAGCAACTAAAATGCTAAAAAAATTAATGTCTCTACATTCTCAAGGATGGATTTTTAGCATCTTAAATACCAGAATAGACTACATAATGTAAAATAAACAAATGAAAAAAAATGTTAAGCTTAACAAAAAGGAAATTTTAAACCGGATTTTGATAAAACTTTTAATGTTTAAAATGTGTGGTCAGCTGAAGGATGGTAATATTTAAGTATTTATTATTATTTTATAACTTAATGTAATGATATTTTGTCTTATTGTATAATAAGTATTTTATTTGTTAATCCAGTCTCCTGTTTCTACTCTCAAATTTTTACCATTTAAATAATAAATTAAACTTTATAATAGCTAGGGAGATAAGAATTCATATTCTACTGAATTAGTCATAGTATTGTTTAATAATGCTAATCATGTAGAATATCCTCCTATAGATTGCTCAGTTTTGGAATGGACTCCGGTTTTAAACTTAATATAAATTTATAATCTGTAGAAAATTTAATTTCCGTTCAGTTACTTAGGAGTGATTTAATGGTCTGGAAAGGTGACCTTAATCTATAATATTTTATTAATAAAGCTAGATCTGACAATTAGTATAATTTACTATTAAATGAAATTATATTTTTTTACTCCTAATTTGTTTCATTTCTGTTATTTGGATTATGCCAAATAGAAGATTGTTACAATATAGAAATATATTTTCATGAATATAATACTAATCGTAAAATATTATTTGACAATGCAAAGATAATCTTTTATGTAAAGCAATATAAAAAAGTGGAGGGAGGGGAAGTGTTAAAAGAAACACTTATGATTAATTTATAACATCAACATTTTATGAAAATGTTCTTTGATATTAGGAGTGATTGATATCTATATTCATATGTCATAGTATCAGCCGGGTCGCGAACCGTCTGCAACCAACTACCTGCTTGCAAGGCAGCTGCGATGACCTCTCAGCTAACAGCGCTTGACGAGTGATTGATATTTGTAGTGAATTATAGATAGTTTTATATATATTCACATATCAATTTTGTTCCAATAGTTTGCAGTTGAAATCTTTTTTTTTTTATAATCAAAACTATGGTTGTAACGAAAATGTTGCAGCAATTTTACTGGTATTTTTATTATTATATATATTTATTCTATTTTAATATTTATTGCCATATATAAATATTTATACAGATTCCAATGTACAGATGCTGCTTTTAACAATTTAAAACAGAGTATTTCTAATGGGGAAATTACTGCAACTAAGTGAGCTGGATATAGAATTGTTATTTTATCTGATTTATTATATGGAAGCAAAACTTGGACATCCTATTGCTACAATATAAAGTTATTAGAAAAGTTTCATTTAAGGATGATCTGTAAAATTTTAAAAATACAATGGCATGTTCATCAAAACCATCACTATTCTGCAATTTCCTGTATATAATACTATAGAATCCATTATTATAAAATCATACCATCATTGGATTGGATATGTAAAACAAATAAACAATGCAATGCTTTCTAAAAAAATGGGTTTATGGTTAACGAAAATGGTTTTCATGTGAAAGGTAGACTCTCTTTACGTTTTAAGAAGTACAATGTAAATTGTTTCCATTGGAAAAATATGAAGATAATCGAATACATTGGAGAGCTACAATGAGATATCATGTTGAAATATTTCAGAAAGATAGGTTTTCTGTTGAAAAAATTAAAAAAAAAACATCATAAAATATAAAGTAAACAGAAAAATATATCAGCATATTCTATATGTGGTATTTGTGATTCACAGATTGGTTTGTATAGTCACAGCAAAGCTCATTTCTATAATAGTCCCCCCCCTCCTTCCTTATATTTGTCTTTTCTTTGAGTTAGAATGGTCACACTCATTTATGAGTGGCTGTTTGTCATTATTATTACTTGAAAATGATATTTTTTTTTTTTATTAATTGAATTTATGATGCAAAAAAAGTCTATAAGATTTCATAGTAATGAATAATAAATAAGAGCAGTTCTCTTTTTCTATTATAGTCCCATGTAATGTAAACTTGGATAATCAATGATAATACCAAACAGTAGTGCAAGTTAATTTGCATCCCTACCAGTCCATTAAAATAGAGAAAGTAAATTACCCGTTTATAAAATTATAATAAGTTGAAAGAATCGAGTGATTTGAGTTATTAAAATTTCCTAGTCAAATAGAAATTGTACTTAGAATAGAACTGAAGTTACTCAAAATATGCCTACTGACCTGCTATTAGATCTATGTAACACATAAAAGCAGGTTGTCTTGGATTCAAAATAATAGCATTTTTTTTAATTTAAAGTGATTATAATAAAAAAATAATTAAAAATGGCTGCCACATGCATAATTACATTGATTCCAATCTGATAATAATGACTGAATTGCATGAACATCTGATGGTAACCACTAATCACTTAAGCATACAATAGATGGTATAAAGTAAACAAAGCAAAATAGCTCTTGTTTATAGTAGCATTATAAGTTGAAATAATCAATTTACTACTTATTATGACATATTAACTTTATGCCAACAGATGTATCATTTCATCATGTAAACTGAAGTTATTGTAAAAATTGTAGCTTGAAACTAAAAACTGTCAAAATAATCCGAGTGCAAATAAACATTGAGTTACCATTATTATGAAGTGCTACAATATTTAATCAACTCACCATCCTATCATCAATAATTATTCATTCTAGAAATTATTTATAAAATCGTTCTATATACAATAATAAAGTGGTAATGTGAAAAAAACTTTTTTAATTCAACAATATTTGTTACAATGAAAAATTAATTGGCATTTTTCTTCTCACATCTGGCACTTCAAGTAAACCATTTTGTTAAAAAAGTGCACAGCGAAAAACAGATTTGCCCTATCAATAATATAAATGTTCTTATTGTTTTGAAAAGTTACTTAAAAACACTTTATATGAGCACAGACTTTCACACAACCCACCACTCTCCACACTATCTCATAACACTGATACACTCGAACACATATATGTTCACCAATACACGTATTTCATGCTAAACCAGCAACCACCAGTTAGTCCAGATTACCATCCCTACACATATATGCTATAAGTGCTCAGATATATATTAAGATAGCCAATGCTCATATTTTAATGGACAGGCTTCAATCTATTCCACACTCCAACTCTTCAACCGTCCATCCAATTGAAAATCTGATGATGGAATGTTCAAAGGCCGCCCTGAGGCCGAGATTCTGCTCATATACCCTATATATTACATATATAGACACAGGTATATAATAAGCCTGTGTGTTTCAGTTATTAAAAACACTTTGTACATTTATTATTGATAATTTAAAAATAAATAAATTCAAAAACATTTTATTTAAACACACAATTCAAACTCCTGATTTATATGCACTTAAGTTGTTTTTTTTTTGTCAAACCATGAAAATAACTATTTACTTTTCAAATATTTTATCAGCATATTTTTTTAGATTTCAATTGATATGTTTAGAAATACAATCAAATTATAAAATTTGTTTATTGAAAATTTCCATAAAAAAGAAACTAATTAAAGAGACTTGAAAAATATTAAACACAATCAGCAATATAAAAACAAAACAATCTTAAAGACTAATTTTTATATACAATTAATTTGAACAAACCAATCTTAAAATAAATAAAATAAGAACTTTTAAATTTATACAACTTTATGCATTTTACTGTGAGAGCCAATACATACTTTAATAACCTAAAAAATACTTCCATATGCACCCACACACACACACACAAATTCAACTTCTGCATTCACTTCTTCCATTCCAATAAATAATAACATTTAACATTATACTGACTATGTGATTTTGTGAAGATAGCAGGATAAAAACTCAAGAGCAAAAGATTTCTAAATCAAAGCCCAAATTGTCCCATCTGGTGTTTAAATACCACGTGATCTATTGGGCTACTGGCTACTCATTTATCTTTTTCTCCATTAAATTTACAATGAAAGAATCTTTCAGATTTTTCAATTAAGCAAGAATCTAAATTAGCAAATTTGTATGAAATAAATTGTATTGCATATATCTTGATATTTGTTATAAAGTTTTTAAAAAACTGTTGAGCAAAATAAATATAGCTCAATAAAAGTGAAAAGTCGAAGAACATTTTTACATCAAACAAACAATTACTTTATGTCCCATAGGTTAATATATATATATAAATAAAATATTTATTATGTTTAAATATTTATATAACAGATATATAATAACTATTAAATAAAATTTACAGTAATTCTTTAACTTTTAAACAGAAAAAAAAAAATTAAATAAAATAAAGCTAACATTTTATACAACTCTTGAGATTTCAAATAAACCAGATTTACTTTCTTCCAAAAAAAAAAAAAATTGAGAGAATATATATATATATTTAAACATGTGATAGTATATTTAATTTTATAGATTTTTTTCCCTAGTGTCATGTGATTACTAATATAATTCTGAACTTATCTTAATCTTAAAACTGGTATAAAAAAAACTTCAACTCTAAAATAAAAAATTGAATTTTAAAGAATTATTTTAAAAAATATAATTCGAACAGATTAAACTTTTCCATGTCAGAATTTCAGTCATCACATGACCTGAAATATTTGTGATTATATAAGATGTGTTTGTTTTACTAACAATCTAAAATTATATAATTATTAAAATTATTAATATATATATATATAGCACACTGAAGTACTCTGACTCAATGGTTAGGTTGACATGAGTAGGCATATAATTAAAGCGAAATTTATAATGTAGTCCTAAATATTGACATTTGAAAAAATTGCATTATAATCATATACTATATCAATGATATTGATATGTAAATATTTAGGTGTAGTACCTGCTACTTTGTTGCCTCCACCAACTCCTGGGTAAAAATGCTTAACATGCAAATAATTTGGTGTTTGTCTGAAAATATGCGATAGCATTTTAATCATAATTATATAATGGATTATTCACATGCTTAATTAATAAATGTTGTTTTGTTTTTTGTTTTTTAGAAAAATTCAAACTTTACTTAAATTTTTCATATACAATCAATTGTTAGCAACCACATCTAGATTAGAATATAACAATGGTTTGAGTTATATTTATTCCCCTCTTTAGGTGTTTCATGCCTGTCCAGAGACAGTGATGGCATGGGAATCAAACCAGGGAAGTTTAGATTCATAATAAATAAATTTAAAATGCTGCTTTAACCAATTAGCCTTTGTCAGAATAGCCTTGTTGGTTAGAACAGCACTTCAAATTCAATATTCATGACCAATAACACCTGAAGAAGACATAAAAATTATATCATTTGAAACATTAATGTGCTATATACTAATCTATGTGTTATTCCTAATAGTTGAATGTATTTGAAAAGTTCTAAAAACTTTTGACAATATGAATTCATACTATTATTTCTGGGAGTTTCCATGTAGTATATACAATAGCTAAAATAGCTGACATTTCAGTACAATAACAAATACTTTCCTCAGAGCTTCTTTCTCAAATTGTAAGAATGTATGTGGCGAGATTTAAAATTATTTTTTTCTTTTGTTATTTTCTCCTCATACTCAAATTTTATTGATTGAGAAGTGTTGAAAAATATTTTATTCTCCAAAAGCTATTGGAAGATAAAGTAATTTTTAAAACTTTTCAACCAATAGAATTTAAATAGGGGGAAAATAACAAAAGAGAAAAATAACGATTTTAAATCTCACCACATACATTTTTACGATTTGAGAAAGAAGCTCTGAGGAAAGTATCTGTTATTGTACTGAAATGTCAGCTATTTTAGCTATTATATATTTTTACTATATGGAAGCTCCCGGAAATAAAACTATAAATTCATCTTTTATCCGTGAGAAAATTAGAATAGATATCTCTTTGACCCATGTTCTTTAATAATGAGATCAATGTATTCCCAAAACTGATCCTAATACAGAATTTCATATAAAAAAAATAAGAAATTATATTAATTTTCTATGGTAAAAAAATGAATTTATTATTACAAATTCAAAATGTACCAGAAACTATGAACATTTTAATAATAATAAAAAAATTAAATTGTCAATCAGTAATGATTAAAAAATAATTATTTCATTAAACATATGATTCTTAAGTAAAAACACTAATCTGCATACAAATATTGCATTTAAAATGTTAATTATTAACTATAATATAATTATCTTACTTTTTTGTTTTATTGTAAATTATCAACATTTTAGAAAATGCATAACCAAATTTTTAGAAATGACATTAAATTGCAAGCCCTAACATAATAAATAAAATTGAAGCAAGCTAAAACAAATGCATATTTAATTAATATTTTGTAATTTATTTTTGACAAACTTTAGTAAGAAGATAAAATTTGATTTGTTTTACCAATGATATTTTAACCATCATGTCTGAGTATAAAGGTGTTGCTTTAATGTAAATATTTTTTTGTTATTATACATAATAAAATATTAAATTCATATATAAAGAATACATTTTATATGTCTTTTAAAATATAAACAGAAAATAAGTGTAAAGATAAAATGTGTAATTACTTTATTCTTTTAAGAATAAATAATAATTTTTTTCTTTTAAAATAAAAATGTTGTTATGATAACCAACAGAAGCTTTCGAAACTCATTTGCTTTTCAAGAAACTGGAAAAAGAATTGTAACATCACTTCATCATAATATCGCTTATTGTCAAGAAATCAATGGAATTTTATAAGGATTTTAAATTAATATCATGCATTTAGTGGAATAGAGGACTCTTTATAATGCTTTCCCTGATCTTAACAGTAGTGTAACTGAATCTAGAGCTATAGAAAAACAATATGCCTTAAAATTTAATCTTGATTCTACCAATCTATTCATCATTATTGAATGCTGAAGGAATACCTAGCATTTACTTGCTGAAGAAAAAAAAAAGACTAGTCATCAATCAACATGCAAATCTATTTATTTTAAAATGTTCAGAAGAAAACTGCAAAAGGTCAGAAAACTACCTCTGAAGGATCCAAAAGAAGCTAAAATCTTATATTGCCAGAAAACATTAAAATTCAAAGACAAATAGTCATGTCCCCATATTTAAAGATACAAAATGTACACGTGAGCTCACAAATATGTTCAAGTAAATCAGCTGAACTTTCTATGAATACACTCAAAGAGATTGTAAGTTATAAAGATTTTTTTTTCCTTTCACGTGTGACTGCCATATAAGTCTATTAATTTATAAATGTGTAAATAGATTTTTTTATTATTATCATAATTATCATATAATACCATTTTCTCTTTAAAGTTATCATTTATTGCTAATAATTTTGTGTTTGTTATTCCTCCTCCAAACCAAGCTAATTATTTATTCATTCATGTAATAACTTATTAGGTGGTAGAGATAGTAATCAGGAAATATAATTGGATCTGTATGGAAACATGTTTTTACGTAGGCTCAATTTGATCATTACTCATGACTAGTAATTATTTGTCAATTAAAAATAAATTGTATGTTGTCATTCCACTATGTACATTAGATGTCTTTAAATTCCCCTAGTCATAAATTTAATTGCCAATATTCTTTTTTGTTATTAAATTGTTAACCGGTTTTAATAACAATTGTCCATTTTTAGAAATGACATCAAATTGCAAACCCTAATATAATAAATAAAATTAAAGCAAGCTAAAAAAAAATGCACATTTAATTAATATTTTGTAATTTATTTTTGACAAACTTTATTAAGAGAATAAAATTTGATTTGTTTTACTAACGATATATTTCATGAGAAGAAAATAACTTATTGATTGAAATGATGCTGGCATTCTATTGCAGGTATAACAATAAAACACAAGTAAGGTAAATACATATTGCACACATCATGGTTTGAATATGTACGTTTACAATACTACATGGTTTTTAAGGTAATTTCATAGAAGAAAATTAACCTTCAGGCCTGTGCTTTTTAGTGTACAAATCTAAATGCACTCACCCAGCAATAAGTTTTAAAAAGACAAGTGAATGGCTTGTGCTTAGAGCTCATTCTTATATAAACCTACCCTTACTGACAGTGTTTAACTTAGGACATGGTCCTATTCTGTGCCTGATATTTTAACTGACAACTGAATTGCACAAATTGTGTTGATATATTGCAGGAGAAAGTTTCCGATTTTTAATCACCTGCAATTAAATTTATATTAGTATAGAATATAAATAAATTAGTAGTTTAGGACTGGATATATATGTAATTACATAGAAGGAAATTAATCTTCCAATCTGTGCTGTTTGTTCTAGTGCATATCTCTACACATACTCACCCATCATTAAGAGTTTTAAAAACACACGTGAATCACTTGTGCGTAGAGCTTATTCTTATATAAGCTAATCCTTACTGACCATGCTTAATTCAGGGCTTGATCCTATTCTGTGCCTAATATTTTAATTGGCAACTAAATTGTACAAATTTTATTGATACATCACAAGAGAAAGTTTCTCATTTTTAATCACCTGCAATTAAACATATTTTAGTAGAGAATATATATAAATTAATAGTTTAGTGCTCAATATATACGTGTAATTACATAGAAGAAAATTAACCTTCAGAGTTGCACTGCTTATTTTAGTATACCATTTATATAATTACATGTATATCTAGTGCTAAACTATTAATTTATGTATAGTCTATAATAATATATGTTTAATTGTAGATGATTAAAAATAAGAAACTTTTTCTCTCCTGTGATATATCAACAAATTTGCACAATTCAGTTGTCAATTAAAATATTAGGCACAGAATAGAATCAAGCCCTGAATTAAGCATGGTCATTAAGGATTGGCTTATATAAGAATAATCTCTAAGCATAATGTTTCACTAGTGTTTTTAAAACTCTTACTGATGAATGAGTGTACATAGATTTATCTACTAAAACAAACAGCTAAGGTCTGAAGGTTAACTTCCTTCTACATAATTACATATATATCCAGTGGTAAACTATGAATTTATATATATGTGTGGTTTTTTTAAACATTTTTGTAATACTTAATAAAAACATTAATATATGAAAAGAACATTAACTATGCTATTATTTTTTTAAAAAATCCAGTTTTGAAAATTTATTATAGTGAACAGCTTTATGTTTTACAATACTGAAACAAGTTCACATGATCACTATGTAAATCCTTACATAAAGACCAATTGCATGGGAGGTAGGGGTGTATGTGTGTGTATATATATATAAAGGTACAACAAAGAAGAATTCTAGAGAAAAATATTGTTTTTAATAAAAGTTTAATAATTCATTTACATCTATAAATAATTATTGCTTCATAATTTACAAATTTTACATATTTTTATTATTTTACTAAATTATTTAAAACAAATCATCGATATCACAAATAAAACTTTGTTATATTATTTATACAGAACAATACTATTAATCTAACTGCTAATAATTTCACTATTTTGAAATCCTGACAAAATTATGAGAACGTCCTTTAAATTTTCACAACAGCCAGACTTTATTATTTTAGCATGATTTAAGATTTATATATGTAATATTTTAATTTAGTATTGAATGGATACACACACAAAAAACCTCAATATATTAAATAAATTTGTATATACAAATATTAAATTAAATTAATTCGAAAAATACATTTCAGTAAATATTTGTAAATTAACAAGTCTGCTCCATACTGTGTTTTATCATATTTAATCATCTTTGCAGAAGTGTAGATAAAAAAAACAGTGGACACAACACAAGTTGGCAAATCAAACATAGCAATACAACTTATATTTTTTAAAAAATCTTTTCTTTTTCCTTATAGAAAGAAAAAAATGAACAGCCATTTAATATACAAAATTTTTAGAATAAACTGATAGATACCTTCAAGTTAATATTCTTTTAATTATTATATTTTTGCAATATCTTAAAATGCATTGCTTCAGAGCAAAAAACTACTTTAAATTATAAAAATTAAGTTTGTGTCTACAAATTTTGCATTTCTAAATGTTAATTTGCACAGAAATTAGTGGAATAATTATATAAATATGTTTTTAATACAATGCATTTTGCTCATGGGTATAAATTGATACAATTTAGTTAAGTATCATAATATTTTTTCCATCTTTATAATTTCATTATTAAAATAAATAATTGAAAACAAATTATTAATAATTAATATTTATTTTATTAGAAAAAACAGACTCCCAAAGATTGTATAAGAAGAGCTAGGTTTGTGATTCTATAGAAAAATATAAATGTTTATACTTTCAGAAAAGGAAAAAAAAAAGATTAACTATGACTGCTATTGTACACTAATCTGACCAAATATACAATTTATGAATAAATTTAAAACTGATAAATTTTAAGATCTTTGAATTTTGTTTTATTTTATATTAATGATTATGTTTTTTAGCTTTATGGATTATTAAACCATTGTGAAAATTGCAACTCACAGCAGATACATAAAAAAAATAGTAAAGATAAAAAAATATTTATTAACTTTTAAACACAGATCTCTAAAAGTTTGGCATTTACAAACATGATCAATAAGTCTTTGATTCTAATTACTATTTTCCATAAATACTAATATTTACCACTGATATCAGTCATTACTATACTTAGGCCTGAATTAAAAATAATTACAAGGTATTTATATTCACAGTCTTTCTCTGCACAATCCTATTGGAGCCTCTCAGGCTTACACAAATAAAAAGATTTGTAATCTGTTTTGCCCTATACAGGTATTGGTACCTACAGCAGCACGATCTGTGGGAACAATTCCCTCATGGCAGAAAATTGCTATAACTTTCCTAACAGCTTTCACTCTAGATCCTTTTTCAAAAGTCCAATATATGCAACAGTAGCATTCACAAAAAGTAAAAAAGCACACCATTCTTTTTTTGCACACACTATTTATATCTATCATTGTTTCATATCCGGTATTAATGTTATAACTGATAAACACTATTCTTCTTCAGGCTATTCCGTGATAGAATTATGTCTTTTATCAAAATTATCCATTAAGCTTTAATTGCACATTCCTTTCACCACAATTAGTCTTTTCGATGTTAATTGTACTAACAATTCTTCGTTACTCTTTTGTTTAATTAGTTTTAAAAATAGCTTTCTGCTCTAATTAAACAATGCTATCTTTTTTCTGCAATTAATCTAACAGACATTTACTGAATTATCATTCCCATTTTATTTTATCCTTCAGCAATCGTTTTTCATTGCTCTTAATTTGAAAAAAAACCTTTCTATAATTAATTTTCATTCTGTTCTCTTTTTTTCTGGAGTAATTAAACATGGCTTTATAACTTACACAAAATTAAAGTTAACAATCAATATTTTTACCAAAATATAATAAATCCTAAGTTTATTTTTTGATTTCTATAAAATTCTTGTTTTTTGTATTTTTGATTCACTTGTATAATTAATTAATAAGTAAATACAAGTATGGAAATTTATAACAGATCCTCCTCCTAGTGTGGCATCAAAAATTTGTTTCTTGTTCTGACACCTATTTTCTTTTGTAGATAGGAAAAAGTCCTGTTTTCTTTTTAAATATCCTTGGGGATTATTTGCTAGCTAGGCGAAGTGTTTTAAAAAGTTCATAATTTCTTTGTTTTAAAATCAGTTCCTTAAAATCCTTGTCCAGGACAAATTATTTTCATTTCTCCTCAGGAAAATAGCAATTAAATATTTCTAAGAATTTTAGCTCTTGTGTTACACAAAAGTAATTTAATTCTTTCCAGCTTCTTCCAACCTGGGTTATTTTTGAGATCGACAATAAATAACAACAAGTGTTATTTTAAATTTAATTATTTTTAAATAAGAATAATTTTGAAGTTTTCCTTTTTTTAATTTTTTATATTCAAATCAGCTCTGAATTTATCACTATAATTTGTCAATGTAAACGTCAGCTTCATAGTCGACTTCCAGAGACCTTGCAATCGACATCTTGGCCAATCCTGCTATATAGCATCACAATGTTTTCATTGGTTTAACATTTTTCATTGTAATTTTATTATTTAAAATTGTAAAGTGTAGTCTCAATTTTAGTCAATATATATAACAATAATTAAAAAAAAATTGACATGCATGACATTAAATAAAATGTAGCAAAAAGTTAGACTATATGTAGCATTTATTAATTGAGCGTCCCTTTCATTTTTATTGCAACAATTTAATACAAACTAATAATGGCATTCTAAAGAAATTCTACATTTTTAGTTTTTATTATTTAATCACTATTTTATTAACTAAATATATGTGCATTTGACACAAGTGTCCAAAACTTACAATCTGAGACAAAATATAATGCACTACAATTGTTAATAATCCATAATGCTAAAAATTTTTAATACATGTAACACATTTTATTTCTATTTTGGAAAAAATATATAATATAAATATGCTAAAAATTATATTTTTAAAAAACAAATATATTAATAAATTATGTCTGAATTTCACACAAACTCTCAAAAAAGTTCACATATAGGGCACAACTTGCATTAAATAAAAGATAAAAAAAAATAGCTATCAATATTAACAAAATATTATGTATTTATTATAACATTGAATATCAATTTAAATGAAAGAAAAAACAAAATCCTACACATTTACAATAAAATGCCCAAACAATTGTTAACATTGATGATCAAAATATAATAATAAAGAATGAAGATTTTTTATTCACATAATATACCATAAATTTATTTTTCTATAATTAATAATCTTATGAACAACAATCTGTATTAAATTGCTAATGTTTTTTGTTAATTTAATATAGTCAAATACAGTATGTCTACACAATGTCATTCTACATATATATATGTCCTTTGTTGGCATACATAAATGAGGAGGATGAAGGAACAATACTATAAAGGGTTATGTTTATTTTCATTTTATAATATTTTTTTAATTTTACAATTCCTTTTATCTTTATTATTATTAAATATTTATATTAAAACAAAAAAAACCTTTGCCTTACATGCTTGTGGTAAACACAAACCATCAATCACACAATTAATAGCCATAAAACCTATGCATACAATGGCAGAATGGAAGACTTAACAAAGCTGCTAGTGAATCATCCCCTGGTTGGAGTCTCTACAGATTCCTTTTTAATATTTGTTATTAGATAGCTATCTAAAAAAAACACATGGAAAATAATATGGAGGATTTAAACATAGACCTTCAAACTCCCTTCAGCTATCGACTCTATCTCGTATAACCAATACACATGTGATCACATACTTGTGGAAACATAAATGATCTCCAATATATGTATTTCATGCTGAACTAGCACTCATCAGCTGGTCCAGGTCATCATCTCCCACACATATAGGCAATCAATGCTCAGTTTATATTAAGATAGCTAACCATTAAACTTTAATGTACAAGATTCAATCTACTTCAACTCTTCAGCTGTTCATACCATTGGTAATTTAATGGTGGTATGGATTGCTGCTGAAGAGTTGGAGGGTAAAGTAGATTGAAGCCTGTACATTAAAGTTGGATGATTTGCTATCTTAATATAAACCGAGCTCTGATTGCATATATGTTGGGGAGATGATGATTTGGACCAACTGATGAATGCTGATTCAGCACAAAATATGTATATTGGAGATGTGTGTGGTCATGTGTATTGGTTATATAAGATAGAGTAGATAGCTGAAGGGAGATGGAAAGTTTGTATTCAAATCCCCTATATTACATTTAAATTCTAAGTGTATGGATTATGCTTGTATTTAAAAAATATTACATGCTAAAGAAATAAATTTGAATACTTAATATTTATCTGGTAAATTCAATAATCTGAAACGCTTTGAAAATAAAAACTTCAGGAATGTCAAAATTAACCTGTAGTTTGAATCTTAAAGATTTTATAAAAACAAACAAAAACTTGTTCAATTGAATTATTTTCAAAATTGCAACTGACAGTTATTGGAAAGTGCATCTATGCAGATTAAGTCAGGCTTTAATGAATGAAATAGATGAGATGTGTCATTTTATGCAAAGGTAAAAATTCATGATGGAATGGTGGCTTGTGAAAACAGGTAATAATTGACATTTAATTTGATGCATTTTAAAATCAATTTTTGTTTATATATATATATGATATAGATGAATTTGAAATAAGATTTTTAAAAAATAAAACATAAACAGAAAAATATAAAAAATAAAAAAGAGAGGAGCAAAAAAAAAAAAAGATGTTGGATAAGTTTAGGAAAGGAATTTTTAAAAGGCAAAAAAATTAAAATGAAATCATAATATTCAAAAATTATTTTTTAAGTTTATATTTAAATATTTTTAAAACAGGCTTTAACCTGTATCAAATGCCACTTGAAATTTATAATAGTGAAGCAATATCTCTATTTTGCCGATATACATTTTTTGATCATTTTTAAAAGTATTTACGACTTTGCCGAAATTATGAAATTAACAAACAATAATGGTAATTTATAATTTAAAGTATTTGGAGAAGTCAGTTAATTATCACATAACATATATTAGATGTGACAAATGGATTATGTGTTTGTGTCATCATATTTCCATCTATTAATGACACATATAATAATTCTGAGCCAATTTTTTTCTTTTTGTGAGTTTTCATACTATTTCTCCTTTCCATGTTGGTTTATTATCCTCCAATTAAAATATTCATACTCAGTGGCTACATTCAGCTGATATATATTACATGAACACTTACAGGCTCAGATTGTTGGACAGAGATGATGGATTAATGCATTGGCTCGATGACAATATTCTCACAGTATCGAAGGCAAATGGTTCCAAATGAAGGACAGTTGGCTTATGGGTCTCCCGATGAGTGGAATAATACCCAGTATTTTTCTCAATCACTATGAACAACAAATTTTACCTAAATACTATACACTCATATTCAAAACAGTATAGACATGCTATGTGGTTGACCTATTCATTGCTGCACCGCAAAACATAACTACAAGCATTCAGAATGACCTTCAGGTGCTCACAAAACTAACATTAAATAGTACATGGGAAAACACAAAACAGGAAGTTAGATACTTAGACATGCAAATACAAAGGGATCCAGTTTGCCCCAACTACTATATGATTATTAAACCTTTAGAAATTAGAGGTTATACACATCCAAGCTCGAATTCACTTAAAACACATAAATTGGTTGGTCTTTCAGTTTTCTTGTTCAGAAACCACTATTTATGCAAATTTGAGATGGACAGGAAAACCAGCTCAGCACACTATGTTAATGACCTGATAAGTGTTGGATTCAAATATGAAACAATCGCCAAGAGAATCAAGCAGTTCAACAAGAAGTTAAGAAACAACCAGCCCACAGAAGACAAACCACACATAGTATTATTACCATACATACCCAACATGGCCAAAAAAATTGTTAAAAAACTTGCCACCAGCTACCAATAGACTGATTAATAACTCTAAAGATAAAATTGCATCAGAACAAACTCCCCAAGTGGTATACAAGATGGCATGCCCCCAAACAGGCTGCGGAGCTACTACAATAAAACTTGGGCTACAATTACTGCCAGAGTATCTGAACACCAATATGCATACAACAAATTGCAAACCAAAAATGAAGGCAATTCAATATTTTTGGAGTATCAAAAAGTGTCTAATCACACATTTGAATCCACTACAGCTGAGATTGTGTACTCTGTACGAAATGATGCCAAGTGCAAAGTAAAAGAAGCATATTTCATTGTGAATTACCCTAATGCCATCAACAAAAGAGATACCTGTTTCTTGATTTCTAAGAAATGGGCTGGTTAGATAATTTGCATACATTTACATACATTAATACTAACACAAAATCATTAGTAGCATAAGCTATGAATATGGAAATTTGTAAGTCCCAAAAGCACTAAGCTTGAAAAGTTTTTTTTTTTTTGGAAGAACAATAGCCTCACTAATGTGCATTTAGACTGCAGCATAGTAATTATTGTTGCGTTAAAAAATAAATATTTCAATTATAATCATAGACAATTGATTATCATTCTTAGAAAAACCTACTTACCTACTACACGCAATAAATTTCAATAGCTACACTAAAATTCCTTATTTGAACTTCTTAGGTCTGTCATATTACTGAAGCATGGAATTCTCTGGATATAAATCAATATATCTTAGATTCATGAAAAAAAAAATCATGGCTGGTTTTGTATCAATAATCTTATTAGTAATTCGATTAAAAGAAAAAGAGTTATTTTCTGCTTGGCAGAATAACAAATTAGATGTAGAATTTCATAATAAATATAGAGATCTGAAAGCAGAAGTTCAATGATTGTCAAAGAGGTTTTTTAATGAATGGTGGATTAAAACTGCAAAAAAGTTGCACATTCGATGATTGTGGTCATTCTAGATCTTTTTTTAATGCATTGAAAGCAATATATGGACCTATGAAAAATATCAGAATCCTATTAAATGGCACTCTCTTATCAGATGACTGATATTTTGAACAAATATATTTTGATCATCTTTTGAATAATGAGATAACAATTGGGAGGACTTTTAATGATATATCAGATTTCGACAAAGATATCAAACTTAGTGAAGTCAAAACAGCACTTTGTAATCTTAAAAATAAAAAAATTGCAGGTTTTAATAAAATATTTACTAAGTTTTAAAAAATGATATGTTAGCTCCAAAAATATTGGAATTTTTTAGGCATATATGGACCCATGAAGTAGTGGCAATCAATTTTAAGGATAGTTTTTATTGTTCAACAAAGGAATCAATGAGAATGCAGTAATTATTGTGGAATATCATTATTATCTACAACAAAGAAATTTTGAAGAATTTTGTTGAATAGATTTTTTCCAATCACAGATGGTTACTAGAGACTCAATATGGGTTCTAGAGAGTAAAGAAGCATTATAATCATGGTGGAGTTTTTTTTGCTAGGCAAATGCAAGAAAAGTAACAGAATTAAAAGTGTGATATATATATATATAGTGCTTTTATTAATTTGGTCAAGGCATTTCATTCAGTTAATAGAACATATTTATGCCATTGTTTGAAATTGGTTGTAAGTCCAAAAATTATATGTATTATACAGCTTCTATATGACGGAACGAGAGGAAGTATTATTATTATAAGTGGAAAGACATTTGAAATGAAATCTGTTATTAAAGAAGAATGTTCTCTTGTTCCAATATTGTTTCACTTTTTATGTCAGTGATTTTGATAATTGTTTATAGGTAGCTTAATGAACCAGAGATCAAGATACAATACAGGTTTAAAGGGAGATTTTTTTAAATTTGAATTAATTAAAAGTAAAAATAAGAATTTCATCTTCTTGGAATTTGGATTACAATATGCTCATGGTTGTGCTATTTTTGCCATTTTAAAAAGACAATTTATAGAATGTACTTAATGTTTTGAATGCAATGTATAAAAGGATTTTGGTTTATTAATTCATGTATGGAAAAATTAAAGTTCTTTATCAGCCAATGAGCTTGGATGTTTATCAATGTGGTAATGTAGACCAATTGGAATATTTAACAGTTTTAAAAGTAGAAGGACTTATATGTTGAGGTACAACACAGATTCTAATGTATCACTGCTGTTTTTAATGAGCCAAACGAGAGTATTTCAGCATTGAGAAACAACTACTGCAAGTAAAGTAGCTGTATATGGATGTTATTTTATCTAATTTATTTGGAAATGAGAATTAGACATTATAATGGTGCAATATAAAAGCATTAGAGAAATTTCATTTAAAAATACTGTAAAATTTTAGAAACTTAGTGACAAGAATCATAAAACCAGTCAATAAGTTCTTCAATTTGCTGGACATGATACTATAGGTCGACTATTGTAAAATCACACTTTCATTGGATTGGATATATAAAATGAATGAATAATGTAAGACATTTGAAAGATTTGATGGTGAATTTGAGCATCGTTTTTGTAAAAAACTCCATTTACATTACAAGGATCATCTCAAAGATATTCTAAAGAAGTACATTGTCAATTGCTTCCATTGGGAAGATATGGAAAACGAATCGAATATATTGGAGAGCTACAATTAGACATGATGTTGAAATCTTTTCTGAAAGAAAAAATTATTGTGAAAAAAATTAAAATATTATCAAGCAAATATAAAAAAGGACCATAATGTCCGTCTGATTCACAGATTGGTATCTATAATCATTGCAAAACTTATTTCTAGAGCAGTTTTTTTCCTCTCTTTTCTCGTTTCTCTTTTTAGACTTAGAATTAGCCATACTTGTTTACCAATAACTATTTATTATTGTTACTTTTTTTATATTGCTTCAGTAAAACTTTTTAATATTTTTAAAAGCTTCCATACTGCTTACTAAATATTTTTACAAATATAAATACTTATTGTTTATATATATATGCAGTCTAATATTCTCACAGATAAATGAATTCATAGTATTAATTCTGGAAGCTTCTGCATAATAAAAATATAATAAATAGCTGATGTTTCAGTACAATAACAAGTACTTTGCTCAGAGTTTCTTCTTTCTCTAATCATAAGAATGTATGTGGCGAGATTTAAAATCGTTATTTTTTTTCTTTTGTTATTTTTTCTTTATTCAAATTCTATTGGTTGAGAAGTTTTAAAAAATATTTTATCCTCCATCAGCTTATTCCAAATATGAATTTTCTTTAATTCACACTTTTCATTTATACTCTTAATCCTTTTAAAAATCTCTATCTTCCCTTAGTAGTCTCTGGTCATATTGTTCAATTTTTGCCAGAATATTGAAATTGATGTCATGGTTTGTAAATTGAATGTGTGAATAAATGGCTGATGAATTAGATTTTTCTCTAATTGCCACAATGTGTTCTTCCTTTCTTATGTTTATTCTATAATTCATCTGTCCAATCTATGAATGTAAATAAACTCCACATGGAATTTCATATACACCATGAGACTCCAAAAGAATTTCATCTTTAGGGTGCGGAAATACTTAATTAATTTTTTTAAATGCAGTATAAATTGTGTGGATATTACTTGCCTTTAAAACATTACCAATTTAATCAGTTACTCCCTTTATATATGGCAAAACAGTCTTAATTTTTGAAATATCAAAATCTTTTTTCCTTATTATATAAAAAAGCCCCATTAATAATTCTATGATCAAAACCATTATGAAGAAGCATTTTTATTAATAGCATAGATATTTTGGTGAAAATGGTTGCCATCAGAAAGTCTTTTAGTTCTACCTAACAATGTATTTGCCATTGAAATAATTATGCTGGATGGTGATGAGAAAAAAAAAATAGATACCTCCCAGTGTGTGTTCACTTTCTATATATCCCATGGGATAAAAAAACACTCTTCTTCCATTCAATTAAAATATCTAAGAAAGGAAATTGGTTATTATTTTCTACTTCCATAGTATATTTGTTGCTGTGAAAAGAATTTTAAAAAATTAAAAATTCATCAAGAGTATGTTTACCATGAGGTCAAATAACAAAGATATCATCATTATAACTCAGCCATACAGATGTTTTTTTTAACTTTCTGATATTAAAATTTTCTTTTCCAAGTTTTCCATAGAAATAGAAGCCAATGCTGGGGAAATTGGTGAACCCATAGCTAAACCTGATGTTTGTTTATAAATCTGGCCATCAAAAACAAAAAAATGTATTTAATAAGCAGTGTTCAATCAAACTCACAGCAAAATCAGGCAATTGAATATTTTTCAATATCAATAGTTTCCTTTACAAGATACACTAGTGAAAAGCAAAACAATATCAAAACTTCCCAATAGATTATTTTTAGTTAATTTAATATCTCTGACAAGCTCGAGAAAATGATTTGCATCCTTAACATAAGATGACATTTCTGTTAAATGTGACTGTAAAAAAGAATATAGAAAACGAACTAGTATCTGTATTGGCGAACCAAAACCACTTAAAATTGGTCTCAATGGAATATCTGGTTTTTGGGAAAAAAAAAAAAAAATTCTCTACGTATAAAAAAGATCTTAATTTTTAAATCTAAATCAGTAGTATAAATTAATGTTTTTATTTTCATTTCAAGATATGTCATAGGATCTCTATATTTTTTTTATTATAAATGTTATCATTTAATGGTTTGAGAAAGAAGCTCTTAAAAAGCACTTGTTATTGTACTGAAATGTCAGCTATTTAACTATTATATTTTTATTACATGGATGCTCCCGGAAATAATACTATTAACATATATATATATATATACACTTCTATCCCACCACATATGCTTCAACAAGTGAATAAAAATTTGTAAATGAAATTGTACTAGTTTATTACTTTTATGGGGTATATAAAAATTTATTATGTACAAGTTTTGTTTTGAAGATTTAAAGGGGGATAGACAACCTATGGCACAAGTGCTAACATGGAACATAATGGGATTAAATGTGTGTGCATTGAACTTCTGTTTAAATCAAGATCTTGTTAAAGTAATACTGTTGTCAAAAAAAAAAAAAAAACAATCTTTATTAAATACTCAGAAAAAAAATTATATATACATATAACAAAAATTCAAATTCCGGAAATCAAACTGAAAAAAAGAAACTTTTGTTCCATGTTCATTGGCATATAAATCGTCTAAGCTTTGTCTAATCTTGAGTTGCATATATTAGTTTAATTTTCATTTTTATCTGACGTTCTTATATTAATGACCTATGCTTTGTTTGCCATTCTTAATAAGCTAAAATGAATTGTTAATAAATAAAATAACTTTTCATTAACAAACTTAATTCCAAATATTAAAAGTCCTGCAAAAGCAAAATTGATTCAGAAATCATACTAAAGAAAGTATAAAAATGTTCACAAACAATTTTTTATTAAAATGATAAAAGTTCAACCATAATAAAATCATTAGGATAATATATGCTAGTAGTAAATTAGAAATTACATTAATGGCCAACCAATTAATAATAAATATGTAATAACTCAAAATTATCAAAAATATATCCCTTTTATAATAAATGGTTTAAAAATTAAATTAAGACTTATTTAGTTGAATTTTCTTTTGAAGAATTAATTTATAAATGCTGAAAGTTAAATGAATTAATTACCTGAGTAGAAAAACTTATTTAAATAAGTCATACAATTCTAACAAAATCAAATGAGCTCTTAACATATATTAATTTTAAAATATGAATACTTTTTTGTAGCAAGTTGCCATAAAATGAGTTAATGTTGCATTCTATTAAGCTTCTTATTAAAAAAAATTAAAATAAAAGAAATCCTAAAACTTTGTCTAAATCTTGACCCTAAAAAACAAATATTCACCTTTCTTTTATCATTATAATAATGCTTGTATTATTTACCTTGATCAATCTAATACTTTTGACTATATATTTGTGTATTTACATATATTTTAGCTCTGAAGAAGACTGCTGGCCAATTGAAACTGTAAGATTAATCAAGTTAAAAAAAAAGCATTGTTATAGAGAAAAAAGATGGACTTCTTTAATTATTTATATTTTTAATAATGCATAAAGAAGATATAAAATGAAAGGAAGAATATAATACTTCATTAAAAAAAAAAAATCCCCAAATAGTTGTAGTATTTAATCACAAATAATCTATTTACTAAAAAAAAAAAAAAAAAGGAATTTATTCCTCACATTTAGACTTTATTGACATCTTCAAATGTAATTTTTATTTAGATCAGAGTTGAACCATTCAACTTCTGAGTATATCTGTACAGACAACTGTGATATATGGTATTTGCCAATTAAATGAAATGATACAAAAGACAATTATGACAGTACATTTCTATCAAATTAAACATTATAATGTATGTGGTATTTAAAATAATAATACCTATTAATCAATTGCAATACAAGTGTTTTCAAAACATCACATAAGGATATTTTCAAGACTACTCCAATAATTACCCATTAATGTTCTACAATATCTTTCATATAATTAATATAATCAGCATCTTGAATAAAACTGAAGTCATGGTATGTTCACTCATTAAATCAGTCATATTGAAATTAGTAAAAAAAGATATCTAACTTTTGGTATGTTTCCAATAAATATTTTTTGTATTCTTACAAAAATTAATATAACTTCAAAAAGTTAGAAAAAGAGTAAGTGATGGGAGTTAGAATAATCTGTGAAAAATTTAATTTCTATGTTCTATTTGCTCAATTATGATGTTATCAACATGAAGATATTCATCACAATTCTCCATGTTGCCTTTTAATTAATGAATTAAGGAAAACTTGATTTAATATGTTAAAATTTATATTGCCTACATCAAAATCAGAACTTTTCTTTTATAAGTCAAAGTTGTAACTTCAAAATTCCAATAAATGCATTTCATATGGTTACAAATTTACCCAAATCAAAAGAATCACTATTAGATATTTATGTTTTATAATTACCTACAAAATAACTCTGTCAAAATCATCAATAAATTGAATCAAGCAAGGATAAGGTAAATCTCTTAAAGTATAATACTCAAAATAAACCCAACTGCCTCGGTCATACTTGTAATTCATGTATTTTTTTACATTTTAAAATACCAAACAATGTTTCATTCTGAGATTAAATCATTTATGTATCATGCATAAGTTGAACCAGCTACTATAAAATATTGTCTTTAGATAACTATGCCACTAGTATTTTTGACAAAAAGATAAACTCTCTTTAACTTTTACTTTAATTAATATATTCCTTAATAACCATCAGTTTGCAAAATGCAAATTCACATTTAACAAAATATATATAAAAATACTTAATTGTAAATATTAGAGAAAAAAGACCTATTGGCAGCAGGATTCAAATACAAAACCATTAGGAGGAAAGTCATGAAATTCAACAGCACAATAGATGATAAATTGCCTCGCACCAATCTACCTAGAATAACGGTCCCCTACATCCCTAAAATATCCAGCAAACTAACGAAAACCTTAAGCAACAAATTCAGCATAATATTCAGAACTCCACCCAACACTAATAGGTTGATCAATAATTCCAAAGACTACATTGATCCAGCGCTCACCCCACATGTGGTGTACTCCATTTCCTGCCCCCAAGCTGGATGCCACGCCACATATTATGGTGAAACGAAAGCCACAATTAACACCAGATTGGCTCAACATCGGTACACCTTCAACAGAGCCCAAACGAACAGCAGTACATCTTCTGCATTTTTTGAACATACTAAACAATCAGGGCACAATTTCATACCCGCTAACCCCGTTATTTTATGCTCAGAACCAAACGACTTCAGGAGAAAAATAAAGGAGGCATTCTACATTAACAGAGACATCCATGCAATCAACAGAAGAGACACGTGCTTCGACATCTCGAAAAAATGGGCTACGTAACAGTAACTCATTTGAATATTCTCATTTACATATATTAAGTACATTTTCACTAAGGCTATGAGTATGAGGCACGGTTCCTCGAAAACGTTCAGCCAAATTTATTATTAACTATATTCTTTTTTCTCTAATATTTACAATTAAGTATTTTTATTATTACAAATAAGGAGAAATTATAACCACAAAATATATATAGTGAATTCTTAACTCATCATTTTTTAAATAGATGGAAGGCATAAACAGCCTATATATAGGTAAACCACAGCACCATCAAATCATTAACAATTATATACAAAATCCATTTAATAATTATTATTCATTGAAATACATTTTTATAATATATTTAAAATATTATTTTGCAGAAAAAAATATTTGATTGCCATTTATTTTATAAAAATTTTATATTTCAACTCAATCAAGTATATCCAAGGCATACATAATACTCACTATTGTTCATGTTATGCACGTGAAAGAGCAAACTTTTATTTTCAATAGGGCTTTATATATTTTGATAATGATTGATGCAATTTCAATTTCACCAATACAACAAATACAATACTGTAACATAAAGAAAAAAAAACAATAATGAAAAATGTGCATTGCGATATGCACATAGAAAAAGCTTTTATTTACACAGATATCAATAAAATTCAACCTGACTTTAGATTAATTATTTTCTTCTCTATTTCTTTTTTTATTTAATAATATAAATATATGGTGCATTGTAACAAAAAGTAATAACACAACATGAGTATATAAAGAGCTAATTATGTTTTGAATTAAAGTATAAAAATGATAAGAATATAACCTGTTCATGCTAGTGTTGCCAAGATTTCAGTTACTTGAAAGAAAAAAAGATGGAAAACAAAGAATATCACCTTTAACGTTTTTTTTAAAAAACCAAGTACAGTATATAGAGAAATGTCTCATCAGGATAGTGATTTGACAACTATTGGTATGTAAAATGATAATATGAAGAACAATGAAGCTGGAAAAAAAAAATCAAGATTAGGTCCATGCTATAAAAAAAAGCAAATAAAATAGGCAGAAAAATTAAATTAAATGTAAGAATGCAAAAAGATTCGAGTGTAGGTATTGTCAAATATCAAAATGCATCTCAGAAATCATATTAAGTAATTTATAATGCTAAAATTTCAAATTAAGAATGGTATAAATAATTTACCAAGACTCATAAGTGTCTTTACATATAGAATACAGGATAAAATTATGACTGCTACTAGTTTTACTATTAGAAAGTAATAGTGCAACAAAATATAAAAGTTAATATTTTTTACTACAAGTAGGCTGTAAAATTTTGTAAATTTTAATTATGTTGTATTTAAAAAGTGATTTTTGATTCTGTGTTATTTATGTAAAATCTATAAATATTTTATATAAATGTTTAAAATGGGCTATCATATAAATGCTACTAGCATTATTTAGTCTAAAAATGAATGAATTTCACTTTGAATAATGATATAAGCTTTGTTGTTAGCCGAGAGGTCATCGCACTTGCCTTACAAGCAAGTAGTTGGTTGCAGACGGGTGTGGGTTCGCGTCCCGGCCGATGCTATGACATATGAAAAAAAATAATGATATAAGCTTTTTATTTTTTTAATATTATTAATTTACACTATCAAAATAAAGTGAATTTAAAAAAGTTCACATAATTAATCGTCAACAATCTACAGCATAGTTATAAAAGTTAAGTATAATAAAACTGTTATTCATCACTTTTTAGGTAAGTGGAGTAGTGGTTGTTGGAAATCAAAACTGACAAATGTAAAAAAAATACAATAACAGGAAACCTTTAAACATAAGAGATAATAACAATTTAGTGGTTATTATTCATTGAATTACATGCAAAGAGTAACTGAACCATTGCGTTTAAGAAAAACTTAATTTTATAATATGAAACATTTCATATCTTATACTAGCAAAATGTGTGAGTGTAAATATATATGTAATGTTAACATTACAGTGATTTTTTTTTTAATGTTCACAATAATTATGACTTTAATTTTATAAACAACAAAACATAAATTTAAAAAAAGGTGAAGATTTTACATATTTCGATAAAAATTTTAATACTTTTTGATGAAAATCTCTGATTTTATTTTGAGCAAAATTAATGCATCAATTCAAATTATGATACTACCAAATTTCTATTATTCCTGTTAGTATGTATTGTTTGTGCATGAAAGATACAATGATATAAAATATAGAGCTCCCTGAAGCTTGTGTTTTTATCAGTTTTGTGTTTCAGCAAAGTTCAGTGCAACTTCAGTCTTACTATCATTTACTTAATAAATAAAACAATAACAGGATTAAAATATGCTAAACTAGAGTAATAAATGAAGTTATGCACACAAATATATGAAAAAGTTATTCTGAATAATGTTGTGATAAAATTAATAATGATTGATGAGATAAATCAAATTCAAGGAGTGATGGACTCAGAAAAAAATAATACCATTTACAAGAAAGCTACTATAAAAATCAAAAAAAGCAAAATGCAAAGGGCTTATTATATATATATATATGTGTGGGAAACAAGTTATAAATACACCTAATTCTGTTTTTAATGAAAAAAATTTAAATGATTTTCATATAACACGCTTAAAAAATATATATCTTTTTACACAAGGTGTTTTAAAATAACACAATTGATCAAAAAACTAAGAAAAACAATTTATGTGTGTTATCATTTCATTTGATAAAAAAAAAAAAAATGTTTTCATCTCTTCCTATTATTTTTCAAAAATTTTTCTTTCTTAACAAAATTTCTGCAAATGGGGGAATTTGCTTCTCTGCATTTTAACATTTTTGATATTTTGTTTTGAAAGAGGAAATAGCTTGTTGTTGGTATAAATGTTTTGTTTGCATTTTGACATTAGGTTTTATAAAAAAGTATACCATGTTGGTGTTGATGTTAAAAAATATTTAATAAAAATTAAAGGTTTGATTTATTTATTTTGTTGAAATGTAATAGATGGTAAGTTGCATGCAGATTTTTGTTAATTAAATCTGAAATATATTTTGGTAGCCCTCATAGAATGTCAAATAATCCATCTTGTCAAAAAAGATGAGGAAAGTGATTCATTGATTTACATGATATTCTGCCCAATTTTTATATTTATTAATTCTTTGTTGTTGTTTTTTTTTTTCAAATTAAATTTATGTTCCTATAATTCATTTTTATTTATGTGCAATGTTTACAAAATAAAATTTGAAAGCTCGCAAAAAAAAGATAAGATTCTAACAAGATTTTTCATATGATTTACTTCATTATTTTCATTGATTTCTTAAGTGCAAAACCAATCTTCTAATTTTCCATATATATAATGTTTGTTTTGTTTATACATGTAATTTTCAAGAACCAATCGATCTTGTAAAAACAGAATTAGTTGTATAATTTTTAATGGATGTATTTATATTAAAAATAGCATCTTATTTTAAATAATAATAATAATAATTATTTCCATTATCATGAAACTTTGTAATCTTAATCTTTTGTCTGATAATCCTACGGAAGTAGTTTCGGTACTGCAGTTGAACTCAAGAGGATTCAATTACGGTTATCTGTTGTATTCCTTTGATAGCTCTACATACATTTGATGGTAAAAACTACAGGTAAAAAGGTGTTTTGATTGATTTTAGTTCTAACTAAAATATCTAAATATCAGCATCTTTCAATGTAAAGTTAATTCAAAAATATCAATCACTTCACCTTCACAAGTATTTAGTGTGTAAGTGTGATTTTGGTTTTTATGAAATCAGAAAATACAACTTCACATATACTTTATTTACTTATTTATTATAAATTTATTTAAACGCACATTGACTACATACGTAATATTTACTAAGGCTGTAAACCTCAAGAATATGCGTGTGAAAATGCGAAGGTAGGGACCTCTACAGGTCTTGTGGTTAAGTCCTGTAGAGGTCCCTATCTTCACATTTTCACACGCATATTCTTGAGGTTTACAGCCTTAGTAAATATTACTTACTTATTTATTCTAAAAATTCAATTAAATATTTGTTCTCAGTAAATATGTAGTGTTTACATTCTACTTTCATTTCAATATATTTATGCTTAGCAGAAAATTAGCCTACTGAAAATTTATTAACAATAAGCAAGAAATATTGATGGTTAAACAAGAAATGCTTACTATCAAAAATGTCATATTTTTTTTTGCAATTACATATACAGTAAGATTTTAATATTGCAAACAATAATATTGTTACTTGAATATATTCTGTAATAAAATTTATATTACCCATAGAAGTTTAGTGTCAAATATTTTTTAATATATTTTTTTTAGTCTGTTATTTTGATTATACATTTTTGTTTATTATTCTTTTACTTTATTTGCAAAGTTGATATTTTATTTGTAAGATTACTTTTCATTTTTAAACTTCTATTTTTATTGATTTTTTCAAAAATATAAAAACTTAACAGATATTTTTTTTTTGTTCATTAAAAATAAAAATATAAATAAAAAATAGTTATCAAATTAATCACATAAGCTGTGTCAAAATGCAGGGCTAAAAAATTAAAATATTTATTTACAATGAAAATAAACATTATATAGTGTTTTCTTACTTCTGCATTTCTATATTCCCAGTTTCTTATAAAGTTCAATAAATCTATTTCACATCTTTAAGAATGCCTGTATTTTATGTTTCATTTCCTTTCATTCATTCATCATAATTTCTTTGAAAATATTTCTCATAATCTTTATAATTTCAAGAATGTGGCTATTTCATTTTTTATTTAATACAAGTAAGTTCTCTCTGCTTTACGAGCAGGTGTCCCGGGTTAGCGGGTTTTGCTTCCCGGCTAATGCTATGATACTTGAGAAAAAAATAAGTTCTCTCAACATTTTTTTATTGTTACAATATTTATAATTTTAGCTTTCTAGTTATTACTCCCACTCTTCTTCATATTCACAATGCAATTTAATTTTGTTAAAATTTTGTATTTCTAAATATTAAAATGGTGCCAATAACTTGCATTAAACTGTGTCAAAACTATGATAAATAATTATTGGCATTGTTATTTATGAATAATAATATCTTAATATTTAATTGCCTCAATTTAAGCATGGAATTTTTTAAGGCAGCATTTAGAATCGTTTGCAAGAGATCTGTACAATATTATAATTAGATAACAAATCTGCTTCACTGTGACAAAATGTATATATAGTTCATAGTTTGTTCTTGTCCACAACTACATTGATAGAAGCTGTTAATTTTCATTTATAAAATAGATAAGCAATGCGAATAAAATTGAAATAATATCTGAGATCAAATCCAGTTAAGTTTATTGTTGGGTTGGAACCAAAAAAATGCTTGATTCTTCATAATCTAAACACTTTTCTTATCCATAAATCTTGACTTGAGATATGTTAGGTGATTTATCCAACTTGAATTACTTTTTTTTTCATGATGTCTGTAAAGGAAAATGATGCTACTATATAGAAATGAGTTTGAAAGAGTCAGTAATATTAGTCATAGTAATGTTTAACTATTACCTGTATTTTGATTAAGGGATGTAATATTTAGTAATTTAATTATGAATATTTCAAAAATTTAAATACTTTTCTATTTTTTTTTAATTAATTGTATCATGTTATAAAATGTTTTATGGTGAATTAATCTATTTTCAAATCTAAATGCACTGCTTCAAATACATGTTTAAAAAAACACAGGCGTGATTTTTTATTAAACAACTACTTGGGCAATATCACGTGTATGTGTTTATATAAAAATATTATAAAGAAATAAGGATTATTGTGATAATTAACTGTCACTATACAAGCTGCAGAATTCAAAACTCTGCAAAAACATTCCAGCTGAGTAGAGAAGAAAAAATTTCGATTTTCAGCACAATAAAACTTTTTTTGCTTTTTAAAATATTATTACTATTTAAAAGATTTCAAAATACAAAAAGAAAAAAATCATCCATTATTATAAAGACAGTTTAAAATATATATAATAAAAAATGATTTGGGATTTGACGTCACTGAAGCCAAGATGAATAAAAGTGGATTTATTCCTCTTCCTCCCTCACTCTCATTCTCTTTCAACTTTTTTTTTTTTTTTTTATGATAAAGTAATTTTCAACTTAATAATATTTTAATACAATGTTGACCCCATCTCCAGGCGAAGGTGAAGTGTGTTGGAGGTCGTAGATTAGACTAAGATTTCAATATATACGTCAAAGCTACCCTCCTCGCCCTCCCCCATTCTTCTCAATGCGTTTCTTGTCTGCATTTTTTTTATTCCCCACCCAGTTAATGGTCTTTAGACTGAACTTACAAAGAGAGATATGCTGATGGCTTTATTATTAAAAAAAGAAAAAAAATAATGTTCAAGGCTTAATGTGGGATAAAAATATATTTTTTTTTAAAAAAAAGAGATCATATTGCAGCTCCAAGTAAGAACTAATCACCTTGCCTTAAATACCAAAAATAAATCAGTTTATCAAGATAGCTAGCTGTTCTAAAGAGAACAGCCACACTGTGTGCCTATATGTATATACACAAATACAATGCCGTCGTAATCATTATATTAATTTCTTGAACTGGCACAGATGGCACTAATGTTGAGTGCACCCATTTCGTTTGACTTCAGTAATTGTAATAATAAATTTTGATTTGTTTTTGTCAGTTTTAATCAATGGAATTATAGAGTATAAACAATAATCATTGTTAAAATGCCCTGCTTCGTGTGGGCAGTAGTAGAAATAGTAAATTCTGGAACTCAAGTTCCTAAGATCATGGTCTAGCGTTGTCTCTTCCAATCCTCGAACTTTCTATACACTTCTGAACAAGAAACCAAAAATGATTTATGACTGAAAAACTTGGGCAATATATAAATACGTAAAAATAAACAGGCTTTGAATAAAAAGCTTTTTCAATATTTTTCCATATATATATAAAAAAGCCCCAATAAAGAAGAAGGCCTTACTAGACTTGTTGTTTGTTAAGAGGTTAGAGTTTTAAATATCATCCATATTTTACTTTTTTATTAAGAAAAGTTAGACATCAACCCATCAATACTGAATACTGCTAACTTGATTTGTCAGTGAATCATTTCTTTAAAAAAAAAAAAAATCCTAAGTCAGATTGAAACATGAAAAAATGTCCAAGTTTTACTAATATGAAATTCAAACCCATGCTGTGATTGAATATTATCACTACATTATGATAATTTGATTATAGATAGTACAGATTTTTAAATTGATTTTACTTAGAAATACATATAGATAGATAGATAGCAAAAAAAATTATCTATCGACTACATATAATTCTACTTGTTTCTAAAACTATTGAAATTTTACCCTAACTTTTAATTGTTTCACCAGTTATAAGTTTCAAATAAACATTAGATTGTATAATTCATGTTGAACTGGGTAAAACATGCCTTTGAGAAACCAAAATTGTAGATTGTGAGGATTTCTTCCAGTTCATGATGTTTTTTGATAGAGAGACATGAATGAAAGATTACTATGTGTCAAGTAAACATACAGGCCATTTGATGTTTGTTTAATAATAATGACCATGATAAAAATAAATTCTTGTTTTCAGTACTAATAATTACTTTTGAACTTAACATAGGCAAAAATTCACTATACGTATTGCCACACAGCAAGCTAGAGTAATCAATGGATGCCAGAAGGCTTGTGCATAAAATCCCCATCTAGTGCCTATTCATCCAATATCCCCAGACAAATTTCTGGCTGGTGTCCTTCGTCAGTGAGGAGTCTTGGATCTGAGGGCGCTGCACCTAGATCTTAGAATTTACTTTTGAACTTAAAAGTATAGTAATTAGTAATACAATTAAATAGTGAGTTTAGGTGTATCCAGACAACAAATTTATAAAAGTATATTGATTTTTTTTTTTCTTTTATCCATAGCAAAAAAATTAATTCACTGGTAATTGATTTGAGAGAATAAATTCATATATATAAATACTCAATAAATTGAGATACTTCCAAATCTCTTGCATACTTATATGACAGCCAATCAGATGTCATGATAGTTGTCCAAATAACAATCAAACCTTAAACACACGACAAAGAGATTTGGCAGTATCTCAATTTATTTCAATATTCAACTATCTGCGCTTCGCAAATTAAAATATTATAAATACTCAATTTAACTATTCATAAAAGGTGATTCTAAAGTTTGTATACTCAGTGTATTATTATACCCCCCAATCTAAGTTTCAACTATCTTCAGTGTTCATTTTAAAGGCATATTCCTTTTCAGTGCAATAATTTAAAGCTAAATTGGTGAAAAAGAATGGACCCTAAAAATAACAACAGGAGATGATAAAACATAAGCCAAGTAGTATAATAATGAGGAGAATTCAGTTTTGAAAAAAAAAAAAAAATTATTGATTGATTTATTAAATTATATTTCAGTGATATACATATATGATAACAAATAAGTCAAGATGAAAATAAAATATGACAGTAGTAAGATTAAAGATAATGAATAGTATTTAAAAATATTAGCAATATAAAAAATAATTAAAATCTTCATAATCTCTAAAAAAAAAAAAAAATTATTAAGATGATGCAAAAAGTTTGACTTCCATCAAATAATTTCTCAAGAATCAAAATAAATTATTCATTTCTAAAGAATTAAAAATGGATTTGCAACTCCTAACATTAAATTGGTGGTGTCCAATTATATTGCTTGAGCAAGTCAAAATTTTAAATGAGGAAAAAAAAAAAAAAAATCAATTTGTCTTTATTGGGTTCTTATTTTAAATTTATATTATTCAATTCTACTGAGATTTTATTATTATTATTATTTATTATATGCAATAAAAAAATTTAACAGAAAATGTAATACAATATTACGCTCACAAGAATAAGTAATTCAATAATAATAATTTAGGCTAAAAAATAAAAATCAAATTATATAATTTATTTAGCACAAATAACAAACACATTACCATCCCCAAATTAGCTTGTCATTTATAAATTAAATCATAAATGTATTTAATTTGTCTTCAAATAACAATATACAGATTATTGATGAAATGTAAGGAATATTACATTATTTAATTGAGGTTTATTTTTTGAAGACATGATTGAAATGATATTTCAATTTATATAGTCTAAAATCTAAAACTATTGGAGGAAAAACTTAATTCCTATCCTTGCAAATATTAAGACATTCGGAAAAGAGATTAAACAATTACCTTTATTACTATCTGTTCCATAGTTTTAGACACAATTTACCTCTTATTGACTAGTCTTTAACAATCAATTTAGCACAGATGACATATACATAACAGATAATTATTATTGTTAAGAGTTTATATGAAGCCACATTGTATAAAATCATCCAGTAGCTAAAACAAAGACAAAAAAAAAATCTTAAGATCTCTTAATCAGATTTATTAGCCTTATGGATGTGAGTCTTTTTTCTTTATCCACAGATGAAGTGTCAACAGTGATATCACCATTATTAGCCTTGACAACATAAGCAAATATAAATTTCACTATATGGGAATGTTATCTGTGCACTATTTAAATCATTTTTTAAAAATAGTACATATCCTTGATTTAGTCATACAGTAATCAGCACTTAAATTATTGACCATTTTACAGCTTACTTTTTAAAAACAAAACTTTTAATTTCAATACTGATCAATTTTATGGTTATTTTTCTGATTCATAATTAAAATTAATATTTTTACACATACAAAAACAATTTTACCTGTTCAGAAGCTAACTCCATCTTTCTAATATGAATGAAGTCGAGTGAGTCTTTGGTTCATATTTCTCTATAGTCAAACATATTCCTCTATATTCAAACATTTTATTTTTACAATTAAACCTATTTTCTATACCTTATTTTGTGATAATCTAAAGGATTATTTATTACAAAGGTAAGTTTTCAAGTGATAGACATTCTAAAAATTAATTATCTTGCATTCTGACACTTTCTATTGTTAAACCACTAAACATCATATAATCCCCTTCCTAAGATCTAGGTGCAAGGCTCTCAGATCCAAGGCTCCTCACTGATGATGGCCACAAGCCAGAAACTAGTCTGGGGATAATGGATGAGTAGGCACTAGATAGGGATTTTATGCACAAGCCTTCTGGCATCCATTGATTACTCTGTTTGGCACAGGGTGGCACTACTGTATGGAGAGTTTTGCCGTTGTTTACTTTCTATTGTTCTATCTGGTGAGAATTTTTGAAAATGCTCAATCTTTCTGTTTTTATAAAATCTTTATTTTATATTAAAACTTAATAAATTGGACTTAATTTTCTTTTAATTTTATAAATAAGCATTTATTTTTATAGCGCTATGTTTTATAAATTGTAATACCTTAAAGATCAGCCTAAATAATATTCAAAAATTCACATTTGACCATTTTAAATATTTAAAAACTGACCTATAAATCTAACAATGTACCATAAACATCATCACAGATATGATTCATGATAGCTATATCAAATTCTATTTTAAAATCTGATATTTCTGTTAAAAAAATTACAATATTTTAAATTTTTTTAACACCAATTCAATTTTTACATATAATAATGTAATAGACATTGTCGTTTTTTTTTTTCTTTTTTACATTACAGGCAAATTTATTCATTTTTATTTTTAAAAATAAAATATAAATGAATAAATTGAAAATTCACTTGTGTATATAATAGGTAAAAATAATCAAAAATACTTTACAAACAAGCAAAAAATCATTTAAAATTATACTTCAAAATCTTCACATAAAATCTAGAACAGAAGGACGTAAATACTTTTAGGCATTTTCTTCTGTCAAAAGAATAAAAAAATATTTGATCTTAGCTGCAGTCTGTAAGATGCTGACCTATTCGGATTTTTTTTTTCACTTTAACATCAATAAAAATATTATGTTAAAATCTATTTTTTTTTTAAAAAAAACCCATGGGTTTTAGGATAACATTAATACTACAATCTAAAGTTATAAAACAACAGCGCCTTTTCTGAGGAAATTCAACATATTTCAACAAAGATGAGGGCTTACAATTATTTGCAAAATATGAAAATAAATTTCTAAAGGGAGTTAACAATGGTCTTTGGCTTCATTGGACATAATTTATCTATTCAAAAAATTAAAAGAGAAAAAACTAATAAAGATGAAAAAAATTTCGGAAGAAACAAGACATAAAGAAGTATGATATATAAATCAAAGCAGAATCTCTCCGAAACGTCTTACTCACATAATTAAGTATAATCAGTCAACTGTACTAATAAATCTGCTATTGTAACCAATGGTGTTATATCAATTTAACATTTCATGGTACAAAATTTCTGCTATTGTTATCATGACTTTGCTTTGAAATCATCATCATCATTATTTTGATGTCAAAATTAGTGAACTTTCAAATTGTTTTGTAACTCATGACTAAAATTATTGACGTACAAGTACCTAGAATACTTTAAAATATATATATCTACAATATTTCCACAATAAGAGAGTAATTGTTCCATGTTTAGCATTTAGATTTGTGCAATTATTACTATGATTTTGCTTCAAATTATATATATATATTTATGATATCAATAATAATCAACTTTCAAATTTTGCTTTTATAATTTACAACTAAAATTATTACAATGACGAACCTAGAAAACTTTTTAATTATGTTTAGCCTTAGGTGGAACCATATTTTTTCTTGTAAAACTGTCTTGTGTTGCAGCTTGAGAGTTCTCTACACAGTCATCATTACATCTGATTGTCTGTCATATAAGCATTTTAAAAGCGCATGCGAAAGGTTTCTGCCTTTTACTTTAATTATTTGTTATTGTAATTTTGCTTGAAAATTACTTTTTTTTTCGACTTCAAAATGAATTAACTTTCAAATTCTGTTTTTAAAACTTATGGCTAAGAATAATAGAGTATAAGGATTTAGAGGACCTACCTTTTAACAAAAATTTCTGTCAGGCTGATTATAATTTCACTTTGAAATTACTTCTTTTTTGGATTCAACATTCACCCAAAACAGGTGCAAAGAATAGAGTAATAATTTGAGTACAATTGGTATCTCATGCCACTCCTAAAACATGTACTTGTTATAAATAATTATTGCTTCAAATTTGATTTTTTTTAATAAGCAATATTTACAATAAATATTAAATTATTTGCATAAAATTTTTTTAAACACCTAGGCATAAAATGGCAAAAATAAAAAAAGACATTTACTTTTATTTAATTGGATTCAGTTGACAACTTTTTTATAATCAGTTGATTGCCTTCTTATAATTAGTTATTACAGTGAAATAAATTTGTTTATTACATTTGTCTGAGCAAGTATGAAAAAAATAGCAATGTTTTGCAAAAGGTGATTTAAATTTACAGCCATCTAGATTATAACTGGTATGAGATTTTGCTAAAAAAGAAAGGGAAGGGTGTATAACATTTAATCGAAGCAAGCTAAATTTAGAATAATTTTATATTTGTATTAAGAGATATATCTGAGACAGAGATATGTTTAATTAAATTTTTTTATGAAATTAAAGCATTTAAAAATTTATACCAGTAGGTGTTATCGATTTTAGCTATTGTGAGTTAATCATCTTTCAAATTATGCTTATATAATTCATGGTTAATATGATTATAGTATATGCACTCAGAAGAAAACTTTGTTAAAACAATAACTATAATGCTTTCTTCACTAGATAGATTTCTATCATAGTTACTAACCTGTGTGCTATTACTAACAGTTGAATGTATTTGGAATATTTAAATAAAGTTACATTTTTCTAAAGACATTCAATACTTATATTATTAAAATACCATCAGGAAAACACTACAGCAATTTTGTTTCAAACTTTTTTTTTTTCATATGTCATAGCATCGGCCGGGACGCGAACCCACAACCGTCTGCAACCAACTACTTGCTTGCATGGCGGCTGCGATACCTCTCGGCTAACAACGCAAGACAACTTTTTGATTCCATTATTAATCACTTTTCAAATTCTGCTTTTATTGCTCACAGCTAAAATTGTTACAGAAATTAAGGTACTACTTAAAAAAAAAAAAAAATCAACATTTTCATCATGAGAAATTTAGCAATTTCATGTTTAGCACTTAAAATTTCTGGCATTTTTTACCATAATTTTAATTTAATTATTATTTCTTTTTTGACTCCATCATTAATTGGTTTTGAAATTCTGTTTTTATATGTTTCATGGCTAAAATTATTACAAAACATACTTCTAAGAACATACTTTAAAAAAAAATTACGATATTTTCATTGTGTGGTAAAGATATCTAATGTTCTAGCGTTCATTGTATGCATTTACTGTACGATCATCATTTTGTGAGAAATAGTATTTGTTGTACTATGTGTTTACTTTATAAGTTTTCATTGTAACAGACTTCATAGTATTCACTGCATTTTAATCAAATGATAAATTAATAAAGCACACATCTATAGAAATAAAAAATAAGATTTTCAGTTTCTTCATAAAAACTATTTCTTTATTCTTTTATAAAATTTAACAATATTAACAAATGAAACAAAAAAAACTGATACTTCAACATTAGTTTGAAATTTGATATTAACTCTGTTATAATTATTAATTATTTAACCAGATAAATTCCCGTAGCTATTTTTCTATTAGAGTTCATTGCTTTCTACACACAATTCTTAATTGTCAAAAAAAAAAAACTAATATTTTTTGTTTAAATTTAATTAATAAATATTTTTGTAATTAAATTAAATTTACTACTAATATATATATTAATTACTATTTATTCAGAATTTTAAGTTCTTTTATCTGATATTTAATAAATATTTTTGAAAACTTTTTTCTAGTTAATGATTCTGAAAAAAGTTAACTATTCTAAGCTAATAATAGGTCGTTCTCAAAAAAAAAAAAAGTTACTAAATGGTTTTACTTAATAGAATTTTAAATGCTGGAAGTAAAAGACATGCAAAATTAAAAATTAAAAAAGCACTTGATGAAAAATTGTATTATTTCTAACTAAATATAAATCCTCAAACTTGAAAATATTTATGAAATGGTAAAATATGCTGAGGCGTATGCAAAATTTAAAGTAAAAACTAAAATTCTCATCACTAAATTTATATTCAGGTGAAATCTGCATATGAATGTTTTTGTAAATTTATGCAGAGTTCAGAGAAAAAATCATTTATTTCTCTAACAGAACACATGCAAATGGGATTCAAAGGATGTTTCCATTTACAACCCCCAGAATTAGCCTTTTCCTGAATTGATACATTTTAAATAGCCAAATTCTGATTTCTTAAATACTCTGTAAAAATAAACATTTTCTTTCTTTATTGTTTTTTTAAACAGCAGTTAAAATTTAACAATCAATCACCAATCAGACATATTATATATTAAAATGTTACTGTAGAAAGTGTTAGTATTAAAAGATACAATTTACATGACCTGAAAATATATAATAAAAAAGGAAGTTTAAATAATTAAAAACAAGCAAGATTCTTTAACATTATTTATACTCAAATATGTATTTATATTAAAATTTCAGCTTGAAAACTGTAGATGCAACTAAACACAGATAGTGAAATAAATGCTAAGACATGGTTATATTCAATGGAGAGTTACATGGGGGGGGGGAGGTGCAGCTCAAAAAGGTTAAAAGGCTAACATTTGACATAGAGGGACATATTAGTGTTTCATGAATTGTTTAATTTAGTTGCTGCCAACTAATCTTTAATTTTATATTGTTGGAATTTCTTGGTTCCCTACCCCTTCAAAATTAAATTGGTCACATTTGTTTACAAGTGTTTGATAAGTGATCCCCTTAAACACACATTCAAGTATGCAAATATTTTGAGCTATATCATAAACTTTATCAGCCATTTACAAGATCAACATACCTGTTTTAAAAATCACTCATGTAAAAACAATCTTACAACTTTAATTGTTGGTTTAGTCCACTAAATATTTGTGAATAAGATTTAACAATGAAACAATCACTTTTCAATTATTGTGTATTTGAACTTTATTTTCTTTCTTTGTAAAGCCATTTTCATAAATTAATTCTATTAATTAACAATATATTAAAAATTTGAAAACAAACAAACAAATATGTCTGCAGTGTAATTTTCACTACACCATTCCTATGCAAGGTAAAACTGGTTTCTAACCACTTTTAATATCTTGTGGAGGGATGTAATCATAAACATATGACTAAAGACATGTGAAAAAGAACTATGATCCCCAAGATGCATGTTTCATGCTAATCCAGCACTAATCAGTAATGAATGGCTAATAAAAATTATTAACAAATAAACAAATCTTTTAATTAAAAAAGTGTGAAATTCTCCAGACACAGTTTTTAGAATAATCGGGTCATCAATAATAATGTCAAAAAATATATTAATAATATTATTCTGAAACTGATATTAAAAAACAAAACAATTCTATAAAACAATTTAATCTGTAAACTTATTTCACTTATAATCAAAACTTGAATTTTTGCTGCTAAAACAAAGCATCATGACTCCCAGCTTACACTTAAATTTCAAAATCAATACCAGTAATCTCTCAATATCAAGTTACTCTGATGTAATCTGGGCAAACACATGTGAATAATCAATAGGCCCTAAAAGTAGTCTCTGACCTTAGCCATTGGACAATCTTGTGAGTCTGAATGAAAATGTCATCAGTTCAGAAATGATTAAGGTAAAGTAATATTCATTCTGATTGTAAACCGTAATTTATAATAGCAGAAAAAGTGGCGCTACACTAACAAAAGTAGTAGGTTAAAATGAATAATCAATAGATTACCAATAAATAATGACTTTATTAACACTTGAGTTACTAATGATATTGGCAAACATCTGAATAAAAAAATGTAGTGAGTATAATCTGTGTTTTATTCACATTTAGAAGTTTTATACGAAGTGAATTTACATTTAAATAAACATAATTGAAAAATAATATGCACTACATATAATATCTTAATAGATAATTTATTTTTCTTTAAAATGGCATTTTCAAAATATCAGCATGTCTTTTTTTTAATATATTTTTTCATAAAAGCTATCCCCCCCCCCCCCCAAATCTTTGTTTTATAGTTCTTCCAATTCATATTCATTTGAAAATGATTTGTAGTTGTAACTAAATAAAAGAACATCCAGTAACAGGCTGAATTCACAATAAAAAAATTCTGAGCATCTTCCATTTTCAACATCCAAATTGCTACCTTAGCTGATGATTTTACAGCCTCCTGGAAAGAAGACTTTATTTATTTTATCTAACATGATAATATATATCTAATTAAAAAAATCATACACAAACATTCATCCTGCATTGAAGAAAATTCACTTGATATTTCAGCTAAGAATAATCAGGCAGATACAAAAATACACCAAGATATTTTTTGATCTTAAACTAAGAAGTAAACAGTCAATAAACTCACAACAATGGTTTATGCTTGTTGGCAAGCCATGCAAACATGTTCGTTTATCATATGAATAATCACATATTAATAACAGCTACAATGAGAACATATGGAATGGAGATTAGAAATATGCTTTGCTTATTTCCTTTAAGACCTCAAATGAGAATCAAAGATTATCGTTTTAGTTAACAGAAAACATCTTTCTGCAGCCATAAAACAATATTCACTTAATCACACTCATGTTTCTTTATAAATTGTTGGGTGTTTCTCTCAGGAAAAGCATAGTAATCCCATAGCTTTAGAATGCTGTTTTACCATTATCATAAGTTGTATTATCATAGAAGTTTTTTGCAATAACGTAAATTCAGTGATATTGCTTTTACTGATTTTTTAATTGGAAAACAAATCTGAAGAGGTTAGCACCTTAGTGACAATGGGCAATTATCAATCATTTTGATTCTATTGTTCTCCAAAGAAAAGACTTATTTTAAGGCAATCTTTTCTTCTTGATGACGAATCATGCGAAACTCACTGCTAATTTTATCACTTGTCAAAATTTATATTATGTTATAAATTTCTCAAATATTTTAATAATTATAAAGTAAATATCAGATTTTAAAACAGAATTTGATAGATTTGTCATAAATTCACCTTTGTTTGATTAATTAAAAAAAAAAAACCTCAAAATAATTCACTTATTTTCTGAAAGAATGTTTGCACTAATTTATTTGATGACATTTATGGTACATTGCTCTTATTTATGAATCAGAAAAATCAAATGTGATTTTTAAAAATATTCTTCATTTAAAAAATTGAATTAAAAAGAAATCAAGTCTGTTTCATTAAGCTTAATATGAAATACAGATTTTATAGAGAAATAAAGGTTGAACATTTTCAAAAACTCTCATCAGATAAAACAATAAAAAATGTCAAATTGTTAATGAGTTGTTAATTATACTTTTAAATAATAATTTATGTTATTGAATTAAATTGTTTTGCTAAATTATTTCAATTTTATAGTCTGGAAATTAAAATTATATTTTTTTTTTATAAAAATAAAGTTTATCAGCAAATCACCAGAAGAAATTGGCCATTAAATATAAATGAATATATACATATGTGCATGTGTGAATTGCCCAAATGGATTAGTAATGTACATTTTAATTTTCAAATTATATAAATATTATTACTAAATAAATATTTGAAAAAATAATTACATAATTTAAAATTTTATTTGTTAAGAAAGAACTCCCCTTCTCCACGTATCTCTTTGATCTAAATGTTGGAACAACAACAAAAAAAATGCTTTGACTTGCACAAAACGAGTCTTTAGAAATATTATTAAGAAGTAATATTATATATCATTTCAACTATAACTTTATATAGAATAACTTTAACTTAGCTAACAAATTTTCTACTTTAAAACTTACATATCAGAATTCACAATTTATGAATATATTTAAATAAATATCTTGAAAAATGTTTAAATTCTTAATTTCTTTTTCTAGGATAATGATTATATTTTCTAAGCTTAAATTTATGTGTTATAATACTTTATCTTCATTATTATGTAAACTATCTTCAACTAAATGCACAAATAATCAAAAAGGAGCATGTGACAAAGTAATAGATTAAATGTAACTATTCTAGAAGGCTTCAAAACAAAGTACTTAAACATACATAATAAGAATAAAAAGAGAAATTATTTTCATATACCAGAAATTTCTTACAAACGTATACATTGGGATATTCATATGAAACAAAAAAAATTTGCCAGATTTTTAAAAAGCAAATTAAAACAATAGTTGTCAAAGATTTTTTCTTCTTTCTATCACAAATAATTATTTGGTTGTATTCGCTTAAGTTAATCATTTACCATCTCTTTCTGTTCATTTTTAAAATTAATTCAATGTTACAGGTGTATAATTAAAAACAAATAAAATAACCCATCATAAAAAAAAATTTGTTTTTAAAAAACGAAATATATCTTTGGCATATAAAGCATTTGCTCTTATATCCAATTCAAAATTATTAATCCAATGCAATATTTGACTTTTTCTATCTGTAATATACTGTATAAATTTAAAAATAGAAGAAGGCTGTGATTAAAATATGAAACAACAAATACAATTTTTTAGGTTAATCTTAAGAAATAATACATTACAAGTACTGATATAGCAATAAAAATAATTGAAGTATAATGATTAATATATCCATCAACAAGCTAACAATAGAAATTTGAATCTCATTAGAATTTGGAAGTTTTTTGGGTAGCTAAAGCTTTCTAAGTAAGTCTAATATTTTTTTTTTAATGAGATCTAGCTATTCTTAGAAAAAGATTATAAAAAGCAGGTTAATAATTTCATTGGTTCAAATGAAGATAGACTGATCATAAAACAAAAATATAATTATAATACATTTGATGCAGTATTGACTATTAGTGAGCAAAACATCATACTTCTAGGGCATTGAACCATAGTTTAACTTTATCTTTTAAATATGGTACTCAAGTTAACAATTTAAAATAAATTATTAATCAAGTCAAAAAATAATTTAAGAACACATGTTTATCTATCTCCCACCCCTCAAATAGTCATTAAAACTTGGAAATGGTTTTATTAATGAAGCATGTTAAATGGTAATAAATATGGTAGCTTGTGATTAGGCATGTTAAGTAATGATTTGGAATATACAGTCAATTCTTTTATAATTTATAAAGTACTTCATGGAGGTGTTGTTATATCACAGTCTATATTGCCCAAAATATTTTTGACCGTCATATTATCACTTCAGACAATTAAAACTTGAAAATTTATTTGCATAAAAATTTACTAAACTTTAGTTACATCTCTCACCCTAGTGACCATTAGAATTACATTTTCAACTTATTTTTTAAAAATTTAAGGGTACTTACATAGCATGCTTGCTGGAAATTTGCCAACCATTTTTATTTTTAAAAAATCCATTTTCAGGAACTTCCAATACCTGATGATAAAAAACACAGGAGTCCAAAGGGTTGGAATTAAAAAAATTTTTAATGTAAAAGCAGTAAAGAAATAAAACATGATTAAACAAACTATAACAAATGTGGTTATTCATGTCGATGGACAGGTATCACTTTTCAGGCTGGCACTATCCTGTAATTATGAAAGTATTCCCCTGCATCTTGTTCTGTCAAGAGAAGATTCCAAATTTTAATCATACTTCCAAAACTGATAAAGCAAAAAAAAAAAAATGTTAAAAAATTAATGATAATTTCAGTTAATGAATATTTAAAAATATCACCATAATTTTAGCCACATATTAACAGTTCACCACAGGTTAAGGATTCACCGGGTGTTAACATTTGAATGTTATGTTGTGAATGGAATTAGTAAAAAATGTATTTAATTTTTTTAAAATTAACATTATATTTAAAATACATTTGATATTTTTTTAAAGTTAACAAACTACACATGTTCGAGAAAATGTAAACAAATACTTCGACCATGTTAAAGGGGGAAAGATGTAAAAAAATACTTTGACACTGAAAATGGATTATTTAAAATAAAATGCACATATATTTTAAATTGAATGTTAATTTTAAAAAAATTGAATTCATTTTTTTAATAAATTCCATTCACAACATAGCAATCATATGTTAACATGTGATGAATCCTTAACCCGTGGCAAACAATTAAGATGTGGTTAAATTTGTCATGACATTAGTAACATTTGCTAACTAAAAAATATCGTTATTTTTTTAACATTTCTTTTTTGCTTCATCGTTTTTGGAAGTAATCTTTCATTGACAGAACAAGATGCAGTGGAATATTTTCAAAATTACAGGATAATCCCCGCCTGAAAATTGATATCTGTCTACTGACATGAATAACTACGTTTGTTATACTTTGCTTAATCATATTTTATTTTTATTTTCTTTACTGCATTTACATTTAAAAATTTTTTAATTACAATTCTTTGGACTTACTTTTTTTTGTACTTCTTATCATTTCAATAAATAACACAAAAAAGTAAATATTAAATATAAGTTTGAGTCAGGCATATTGTTTATACCAGGTATTGGAAGCCCATAAAAATGGATTATTTAAAATAAAAACAGATAGCAAGCTTCTGGAAAAAATACTACGTAAGTACCAATTTAAGTTTACAAATGAAAATCAGTCTTAAAAACAGTATTTCAATTTTAAAAATATTTGGAAAAAAGTTAATTTTTGTTATTGCATAATAGGCTGTGATTGCAGATAAAAGTATTTTGCAAATGCAAGATTATTTATTTTAACACTATCTCTAAAATCCAAATGAAACACATCATAAAGCAATGAAATTTTGTTTTAAAATTTCATTTATAATAACTAATAAAATGACAAAAGATAACTGTTATGGTGATTGTAAAACATTCTTCCAGCCAATCACATATTCCTACTTTATATTAATACATTTCTCAACTTGTCTTCTTAAAGCAAATACTTTTGAATAAAATCTGAGTTTAATCAAAAGTAATTTTGTAAAAAAAATAAATATTTTTCAAAAATTATGATAAATATATAAATAAACTATAGACAATATGTTTTCATTATCTAAATCTAAACACAAAAATGAATACTCTCAGAAGCTCTGGAAAATGCTCTTGGGTCTGATAACAATAAAACTATCAATTTGTGATGTTGGCTTCTTTGTATTAGATTTCTCTATATAATATTGACATCATAATTTTTTTTAATTAATAAATCAATATTTTAGTTCTTGTTTTTGATTTCCAATGAATTCAAAACAAATAACTGACTGCTAAAAGATAACTGCAAGAATAAATTAGAGTCAAAGTGACTGAAGTATTGTCAGTGTCACCATAATCTCACATTCAGAACTCTGAAAAGAATATTGTTAGCCATAGATAAAACCTCTCGCATTTTTAAATAAAAACAGCAGTTGATCAGGAGCAAAAATTATTATTTGAAAAAAAAGTTCTTCAATGAACACCATTAGTAGATTTAAGCAATAAAATAAGCTAAAACTGAAAGTAGTTTTTGCTTTTTTTATTTAAAATAATACATATATAATATTTAATAATTACATAAAATTTATGTTTAAATTGTTTTTTATAATTAATTTGAGATGACATGCTTTTAATAAATAGCATTACTTTACTCATTTTAAAATTATTTTATTTCTAAACATGAGCACAATCAAATTATTTTGTGAAAATACTATATGTTAAGAAAAAATCACATTTTTAATATATATAAAAAAGACACCATTCTAGAGAATTAAAATAAGAATCTAACATTACCTAACAGCATTGACATCACAACAAATGACAATAATTTTGGTATAAAGATTACTAAACTAAAGGCAACAAAGGCAATAGAACAATTCAAAAGAACAATATTTTATATATACACCTGGGTCTCTTTTTACGCGGATTTATTTAACGTGATTTTGAAGTTACGCAATTCATGTTTCTCCGGAAATCGAACTCCGATAATGTGCTATTACTTTAAATAATAAATTCGCACACTTACGTCATATTGAAAGTAATAGCACATTATTGGAATTCGATTTTCATCTTAGTAATTTCAATATTTTCAGTGCTTTATAATAGTAAGATTTTATGCAATAATGAAATTAAAATCATGATTTTCACATTTTATGTATACACACATTAAATTTTACAAGATTATAATGTAAATTTGTTCAAACATTGTGCGTGTTAATTTTGCATTTTAAATCACATTCTGTTTTTGCTTTTTAAAAAAGAACGTAATCAATTATTAACCATTTAGTGTCCGCAAGTTTATTTTTAAAAGGTGAGTAATAGCAGTGGGCATAATTAAAATTGAAAATTAAAAAATTAAAGATAAAAATAAGAATTTAATTTTTAGTTGTTAGATTAATTATTAATTACATTGTCACCAGAAAACCATTAACACAACATGAGAGTGATGTTGGCGCTAGTTGTATTTCTCTTGTGAAGAATCTTATTTTTTACCAGTTTGCAAACAAACCTGTTTAACGGCAAATAGCGATAATAATTAAAACGTGTATAAAAAATGTAAATTACTGTAAATTATGCATAAAAATATATTGTTTTGAATAAAAATAAATATTATAGTTAAAAAAAGTTTGTCTTGTATCAATTTTTTTCAAATTTGAAATTTTTTATTAGTCATATTTTATTTCCTTATTTTTTTTTGCGCGAATTTTAAAGTAATTTTACGTTGGTGCTTTGCTTTTATGCAATTTTTGAAAAATCACAGTCCGTACCCCCCCTTTTTCAAGGTAAGTTATGTCTATTTCTGCGTGATTTCGTTTGCGCGTGTTTTCTGAGGAACCTATCTATCGTGTAAAATGAGACCCAGGTGTATATATTATGACAGAATATATCAGTGTTAAAAAACATGCAATGCTTGGAGATATAAACCTCCAAAGTGAATAGTTTTATAAACACAACACACTCTCTTTACCAAAATTTACTACACTTGGATAAAATGAAAGAATCTATTTTCATCTTGTTAAGATTTTATATAAATATGTAGACTAATTTCAAAATCACTTGAGACATTCTTGTAAATTCATTTGAATTGCGTTTTATTAAGATTTAAAATATAAGAGTTAATTTCTACTCTTTTTAACATTCTTGCAACATTAAATAAAAATTAAGTAGCAATAGAATATACAGTGATGATCTGAGTATAGTGAACTTTGATACTAAAGGGTTGCTGCATAAATATAGCTGTATACTTTAGATATATGTATATATTTTCAAATTTACTATTATAAAGTAATTTCAAAAGAGAAGCTCTGTCTATAATCAAAATAATAGGACACTATGTCTAAAGCAATAATATGTTTGATCACTCTCAATAAGTTTTGCATTACTTAATAACCTTCTTATGAACTACAATCATAAACTTTAGTAATTTTGATATTTCAGAACTACATCATAAAATCACATGATTACCATCTCTATACTAGCACATAATCTGTTGTAAACAAAAGCACTAGATAGGGATTTTATGCACAAGCCTTCTGGCATCAATTGATTACTCTGTTTGGCACAGGGTGACACTACTGTATGGGGAGTTTTGCCTTTGTTTACATCATAAAATAATGAAATCTATTAGAACAGGTGTGGGCAATTGTTTTTGTTCAGGGGCCACACAGGTTGGTGGAGGGCCGCATCGAGGGCCACTTTGTAGAAGCGAAGGTTAGCGGAGGGCCGCACCTTTTTTCATGACACAATAAACACACTGCTTTATTCCCTGTATTACCAAAGAAATATTTGTTTGTCCATTCTTCATTAAACACACAACATTCATCACCAATTTTACATTTTTTTGGAGGGTTCATGCTTTCACTAAAGTTAGAAATGTATATATTTTCTAATGCAAAAACAAAATTGAAATTAACCAGATCAACTAGAAAAGCACTGCACATCGTATCTACACTGCACATGTGTATTGATGTGGCCATCCTAGCGGAAAATAAGAGATGAATCTTCAGTTGCGCACATAAAGGAAATCTCATTTCAAGATGGATTTTTCTGATTGTCTTGAAGGGCCACACAAAATCTCTTAGAGGGCCACATGTGGCCCTCAGGCTACTATTTGCCCACCCCTGTATTAGAACCCAAAAATGTAAAAAATAAAACATATTCCATTTTGGAAACAAAACTATTTCATAATATTTGTAGGGATTATATTGATTTTACAAAAAAAAAAAATTACTAAATTATTACCTCACTTAAAAAGTCATTATGACATTCATGCTTAGCAACTACAGATTGAACTTTGACACAAAATCATGTATCCCATATAATTTTAAAAAGAGAAAAATTAATGAAACAGTATTGATAAATAAATTCAAAAATAATATAATAAATAGACAAGCAAAAAATCTGGAGATGCACAGCTCACATGATATTAAACTTCCGTATTATTTTACAGTTGATACGAATTACTGCATAATTAAAAGCACTACTGATAAATTACAATATATTTTATTATTTTTTACCGTTAAAATTATTTGGAACTTACATACAATATATTTATGAGTATTTAGTTTCTACACACACACACACATATATATATAGTAACCTTTGGCTTTGCCATTAAAGCTAAACTTACATCCATCTAATTTGTCTAAGTATAAAAAAAATTTCAATAAGTTAATTTTATCAGATCTTTATAGATAAATGCCAATTCATTTTATAAGTCATTCTAAAAACTTTTATAAGTCTTAATTATTTTAAAAATCATTTGTAATATTTTTATTGTATTGCTTTGAACCCATCTGTAGTTTTAAGTGACTTCTAATTGTTTAAATTAGCAACATATTTCCCTGTATAATAATAATAATAATGTTACTGTTGAAAGCTATTAAAAGCTTAAACTTATTTTCATATAGTTTCTAGTATATTAAAATTCAATGTTTAAATTAAACTGCATTAATAGCTAAGACTTAAATCTTTAATGCTAGGTATTATTTAATTTGGTTGCTTATAATAAAACATTTCTATTAAAGTTATTTATTAATAATAATATATGTGCTAATCATTATAAAGATTAAGTAAGAAAAATAAAAGTATGCTATATTAATTATAGAAAGATAAAGACTTAAGTTATTATTAAAATATTAGTTTTCAATTAGAAAAAACTTATGTAAATGTGGTTGCATGTTTAATTTTGTTTTCACTTCTTGTTTGTAATATTTAAGTATTATTCTTAACTATCTTTAATTTAAAAGAATAAAAGGTATTCTGGAGAACTTCCCATTTATTTAATAAGGTATAAAATTATTATAAAAAGAATAATGTGAATGTCTCTTTGAAATATATTTAATTCAATATTATATTTTAAACAATGGTTTTCTTCAGGATAATTCATTTTAATGAATGAACTATTTTAATTCTGGATTGTAAAACCCCTGTATTAATTTTGAAATTACATTTTAATGACTTAACGTAGTTATTTATTTAATATCTTTGCTGCAGAGTGAAATATGTTCACTCAAAAATATTTTAACCTATGTTTAATACAGGCTAGAGATAAGAGAAATATATCCCAAGTCTGTAAAAATGAAAATCATTAACTTACCCTTTCCTTTGAAAGTTATTGCTTACATACTTGTTTGAAAAGTAATATTATACCATTGTAATGGATTTTATTACTTAAAAATTCATTTTTATTGACATTTAATTATATATGGACTAAATAATTGAAACAGTTGTATGTACATTATAAAAGAAATACAAAATGCTTTCATAAATTATTATTCCAGTTATTATACAATTAACTTTTAATTATAAACTTGCTTTACATATGCTTCATTATTATTAGTGCTATTGTTATGAATTTCAAATACTATTCTTTAAGAACCCCTGCTTGGTCTTTAAATATTTTTTCATAGACTTCATTAAATTATATATTTTCCTATGGATGAATGCAAAGTTAACATAATGTTATATCAGAAATTTCTGGCACTGTATTGAAAAATATTTTTGCAAATTTGAATGGCTATTAAAATGTTTGTGCTTATCTTGTCATGAATCTCTTGCTTACAGAAATGTTTGAATGCTGTACATTTAGTTTTAAATTTGCTGTATTTTCAAACAAATGGAGAAAATTTTGATTGTAAAACTGTATCCTGATGAATAGTGAACCCTCCGACAAAAATAACATTTAATTATTTAAATTTTGGTAAAGTGGATATAATTTTAAATTATAATTTTCTGCTTTTGTAATTTATTATGTATGTTATTTATTTATATTATACATTTTTGTCTGATATATTTTTGTGCATTATTTATCAACTGTAATATCCATAACATCACCGAATATTTGCTATTTATAATACTCTATCATTTTAAAATTTTGCTTTGTCCCCTATGAATAATGTATCTATTTGAATGAATATATTTATGCATACGCAGTGAAGATGTTGTATGTTCTTATTTTATTATTTCAGACCATGATTTATTAGGCCAGATTTGGTAAATAATTTTGTTATCAGTTTTATGCATCAGCTAATATTTGTTAAAAGATTATAGCATTAGTCTTTCTCTTCTTTTATTGTTTATGCTTACCTTGCATTATATTGTCCAAGAGACCATAGTGATGTCTCTCTTGTGGATGTTTATGTTGCCATTATATATGCCAAGAGATGGTGGCTTTGACTTTCTCTTGTGGGTATTTATTTTGCTAGCACATATATTTTATAAAAGGATTAGCTTTGACTCTGCTATTGTAGTATTTTTGATGAGTGATATTTTTTTCATATTTAATATAAATGCTTTATTTAATGCAACCTTTCTTGTTCCTAGTATTTTTGGTGGTTCATTTTCATTTTTGCATATGTTCAGAGACAAAAGTTCTAACATATTTGTTTGCGCTCAAAATGTAGGTGCTTCTTTTGAGTTCATGCCATCATTAGATTCATTGTCTTATGTATTTTTTCCTCTCAGATTTATTATATCATATATATTGTATGAAATCATCTGTGATGTATCACAATGGTTTTATTATTTTTTGGCAATTGATATTATTTATTATAAAGAATATCACATTTTTTCAGTTGCACTCTTGAATACTCTGAATGTAGGTTAGAGATTATTTTTGTGTGTAGGTCTGTCTTTGTTGGGTTTTTGCCAATGTTGCCGAACATAAAACTAGTAGTTATTTATTTGCAAGTTTAAAATTGTATTTATAGGCCTAAATAAGTAATATACATCACTTCTAGTGTTGATTCCCGATTAGTTTGGTAAGTCATGCTTAGTACTTAAATGAACTCATTGTTGGAACAATGTCATATGATTGTTATGTAAAAATGTAGACCTTCTTGTGATAATGCCCACATTTAATAAAATGATTTATCAGTTAGACAAATTCATAATAGTGAATGACCATTTAATTTGTAAATTTATTTATTTATTATCATAAGCTGTAACCTTCTAAAATGTATTTCTCCTATGCAATAAAGTTGTATGGCATGTTTGAATAGTTTAATTTGAAAATTGTAGATTTCTAGAATAGTTGTTTATTTGCTAGTCCTTATTATTTAAATAAATGTTATATTTTGTTAAATTTGTGTGTAGTTTTAATTACATATAACTTGTCGAGAAAACTTACCATTATATAAATCAATGATAAAATTATATTTTATTTTAGTCATTAAAGAATGGATACACATAAAATTGAAAATAATAATGACACTGTTAGAATGATCTATAGATGTTAAGAATGCATCTAAGAAATAAAATATTTATTTTCTTACTCTTAAATTATTACTTTAATCCAAGTGCATTTATTAAAAAAAGACTGCATTTGTGATAAAATTATTATCCGCTTATTCATAACATTGTAATTGATTATCCATCATAAATTTAATGTTTAAATTATTTATCTTAAATTTATAAGAAAGATTTGGCATAAGTTGTTAAGAGGAATATCCTGAGTGACCATAAAATTTCTTATCCACTCATGATATTTGAATGCTATTCTAGTATATTATTTATTATTTTTATTCTAAATTAAGAGTTTCTATGTACTTTATTTTGCTTAAAATATTTTATTTTAAATTTATTATTATTATTATTATTATTATTATTATTATTATTATTATTATTATTATTATTATTATTATTATTATTATTATTAAGTTTCAACAATAGTAAACTTTATTGATTCTTTTAGTTACATAGTATTACAATGCCATAGCAAATATACATGTTGAATCTTATTATTGTCAGTTCAATTTCAAGTGTCACAATATTCATTTTTTTAAAAGTACATATCTATACAGGTAATTTTACATGATTTTATCCACTTAAGCCATGTTAATTAATCACATTATTGTCCAATATGAGCATAATCTGGACCATGCTTTCTTTAATTTTCGTTCTTTATAGCTTTGCTGTTTGTCTGAGCAGGGACCAAGTAGCTGCATAAATATCCGGGCTGGTGATCTGCTTGTCTCTAACTTGAATTTTATTCAACTTATTCTCAAATGTGGCTGGATGCCTTCCGGGGTTATTACCCAATATGAACACACACCTAGTGCACCAAAGTGCATATAAGACAAATGTTGAGGCCCTTATGGCTGGTATAGACCTATATTATTATTATTATTATTATTATTGTTGTTGTTGTTATTGAAGATTAACCCTGAAATCATCTAATTATGCTCAAAAGAAATTGCTTTGGCAAAAAAAAAATATTTGAAAAAGTAAATTGGTATAAATAAAACATAAAGAAACATTATCCTTTATCAAGTTGTGAATTGTGGGTCAGATTATTGCAATGAAATGTTGAGACTAATGGTTCTGGGATGTGTTATTATATTGGACGGGGGTATAAAACATATTATGAGAAAGAATATATTATAACCTAACTACTTTTTCATATATGCTTTCGGTGATTAAGAGCATTTGTAGTTTGTAAGAGTGAATTGAGAGTTCTCTTAAAATTTATTAAATGTTAAATGATTATTCTTACCTCTATAGGTCTTTTTATTATAGCATATATCATATATGAGAACTATGAGCTTAGCCTATACAATCTTATTGTTTGAATGGAATAGTGTTATTGGTGTGATTGTGACTTTATTATTAATTATTCTTGGTAGAGTCATTCATTTCATCTTTATTGGTTATAATATATATGTGTGTGTGCATGCATTTAAGAATTGTATGAGATAATAACATTTATCATATCAGCACTACACTTTAAACACCACATAATACAAAAATAAAAAAATCAATGCAGCATTACATGATGAAATGTCAAACCTGTCTGAATTTAAAAAGATTAAAAAGTTGGTGCCCAAATACTTTAAAATATCAATGGCCAAAGTTTCTGAACTATTTAGTATTTTAAATCAGACATTTTCAATGATGATAACTGCATTTATTACATAATAAATAAAATTAATTTTTTTTTTAAATCCAATGAAAAAACATGTCATTTTATAAAAGATTTGAAGCCTTTATGGCTAAACGCTTTTATGAAGTGACACATGTTTTTTAGTTGGATTACTTTGTTATTTTTCGTATTTTAGTCAGCATTGTTTTAAAAAAAATCTTTTTTTTTTTACATATTATTTTTTTACTTTTTAGTTATATTTATATTTTATTTTAAAAAATGGTTAAAACTACAAAAAAAAATCAGACAAAAATAATAATTTAATAATAAAACATGAAAATAAAAAATAGACTCTCTAACAAACAAATTCTAAATTTAAATCCCATGTGATCAAAATATTTAGGCATTGGATTTTTAATTAAATAAGAGTTAAATCAATATTGACAAAATTTTATTCTATAAATGTAATGTTTCCATCAGATAAATATTTTTTTATTTTAATAAATTAAGTACAAATTAAATGTATATTAACAAAAAAATTTATTTTACAAATATATTTCCATTGATTCAATTGTTAAGGAGTTTTCTTGGGAAGTGATGTGAGTTCAATTTGTAAATGGGAACAACTTTTTTTCTTATTGTTAAAAATTAAAAATGTGGATATGCAGACAGAAACACAGGCAGGAAAAGATAATATAAAAGCATTTAAAATGGGAAAACAACAACTGCTAAAATGCTGTGTTACTAAAGAAATGCTTAATATGACTGGACGGTATGAATGATGTCAGTCCATAAGTTGATAGATAAAATCATCACAATAAACAACTCATAGTTGAACTCCTACTGTCTATCATTAAATATTACAAGTTTCACCAGTATGAGATATAGACAGAAGAATGAATTAGCATTTCCCTCCATTTTGGAAATAGTCAAAAATAGCCTATTAACTAAGCTGGTTTGTCCCCACTTGAATGTTACAGTGGCAGAAGAATCATAATTTCGAATTGCAAATCATGGTTGTTCTTAATAATTTCTTTGCATGGAAGGGTAGCAGCTGCATACTGTTTGAAAATTTAGAAGAATCCTGTTTACATCCTGGTACATTCATTATATTCTGTCATCACTGACTTCTTTCACAATGACAATACTCTGATTCTTACAGCTGCACAATTAAATATTAGCATCAACAACATGAAAAAATGTTGCATATCTTCCAAGTACCCTTTGTTATTTATACCTGATTTAACTGTTATTACAAATTGCCATAGACATGCAAAGCAACTGAAATATATATATATAGGATTTCTAAAAAATAATCAGTCAGAAGTTAAATGTAAAACAAAAAAAAAAACAATTTATAATAAAACATTATAATTATCACATCAATTTAAAGTTACTTCTATTTTGTTTTAGCTGGACTGATAGGAGATTAAGTTACATATTATGGCTTATTTAAGATTTAAATCCAAATCCTGGTTCTATTGAAAAATTACTGAATTTTCTTGTTTGTAAATGTTATTAAAGCTTAACACTTCCCCTGGAAGGTATATTTTTATACAGAGTAGTTTCTTTGCACTTTTCTTCTGTTTCATCCTCTTGCTCCTTTAAAAGAGGGTGTTTGACATAGACTACTTCAAAATAAAAGACTTTCTAAGAATGATTTTTAAATCAACAAACAAAAACTTAATCATTTTCAATGCTTCTTAATAATAATCTTTCCTCTACCATTTTTCTTCTCTTCTGACTTTGCCTTTAGTACAATATCGCTGACTAAACTTTGAATAACATCTTAGTAAACATACATATATTAGTAAATATTACCCAATAATTCTACAAAGATTAGATTGAGGACAAACAAAGGAATACATTTATTTAAGATCTTTAATTCAGATCATCTTTACCCAAAATATTAAAAAAACAAAATTAGAAATTCTAATTTTACAAATTCTGAAAAACAAAAGCCTAATCTATAACAAAAAGAAAAAAGAAAAGAAAATTAATCTTTTTAAAGACACTTTATCTTTAAAATATACTACTCACGCAAAAACATAAACTATTAAAAATCTCTAAACTATTACGAAGAATAAAAATGTATACACATACGTGTGTGTAAAACTATTGCATATATCAGAAAATATATATATAAGATACTAATTTAATTTTTGATTATAAAATCAACTTTTCATAAGAACAAGTACCTGTAACAAAGTACCTGCAGAATGCAACAATTCCATTTAATTTATTGATAAACTCTTCTTTCCTCTTTTTCCATTTTCCTCTGAAAGCAACCAATGCAAAAAGCGTTATCTCTATAATCTGCCATTTTAAAAGCCAAACCATTTTGGGTTATTTAATTTAAATCTCAAAGTATATGTCAAGATAATCCAAGTGCATTTGAAATACCATCAATTTAGCATATATGATTTCAATGCCCTCCCAAGTTAGCAATTTTACTCTCCTCCATTACAAACCAGTCTAAAAATATCAATACATTACTAAAAATTTAATCAAATATTAGATATAAATAATAACTTAATTTTCATATATATATATACTGTATACTATAAAACAAAATAAGTAAATAAGTTTACTAATTATTCATCCATTCTTTTTTTTGATTCATCAAATATATTTTTAAAAAATTAAACATATGTAACAAGTGATTTTTTTTCTAAGAAGAAATAAAATGGATTAACCTGTTTATGCCAAGTGCATTATAAGTTTAAATTAAACAAATTTATCTTTCAGTAGGCATAGCAGAAAAATAACCTCCATTACACATGTATATGAAATGACATCTAGATAATTTGTTTGTCTTTAAAATAGATTTAAGATGGAGTTTGTTTTATGATTTTTTTCATAAAGGTTATATTTTTTAAATATACTCCTTTTTTATAGAAAAAAAAAAAGTATGGACAATTAATGTACAGAGATTTTAAAATGAAGTAGTAAGTAATTTCTTTTCTTTTTTTTTAATGTTATATTGAAATTCCAAATTTATTCTTTAGAAAACAAAACTACTTTTAATTATAAATTTAAGTTTATCAGTACAATACTAATATTTCCATTTTCAATATTAGTTTGCAGAAAAAAATGGCCCTATAAATATATATTTCTATATGTAATATATACTTATGTGCAAGTGTGTGTAAATAAAGCAAATTCAGTTAGTAATACATATTTGTTATTTCATCTTAAATTAATGTTATTATTGAATAGATACTTGAAACAAATTATTACATAATCTAATATTTATTTTAATAGCAAACAGATATATTTTACCTAGAACTTGGATTTAAATTAAGTAACAACTTATTTTAACAAAAAAACAACCTAATATAATGACTGATAAGTGCTCGTATGTGTTATTTCAATCAACATTTTATGTAAAATAGTTTAATATCAATAAATGTTTAAATTCTTTCTTTTTGTTTTATAATAATGATTATATTTTCTCAGCTTTATTGTTTTTATAGTTTGTTAGTTTTATTAAACATATATTTATTATTACATAATTAATTCAATATTATTGAGAAAATTGCATAAAAAAAATAAAGTGATAAAATAGATAAATGATTTTCACATCAATAACTCACATTAATTTGCAGCTATTTATTTAAATGTCCATTCATTAGCATTAGTAGCTCATCTAAACTGAGAATGTTATTACAACCGGGAAAAAACAAAAAGGAAATAAAGTCTAAAAAAATCTCCAAAAAATCAAAAATAGATTTATTTTTGAAATACAAACACATCCAAATACATTACATGCTGATCTTTAATTTGACATTCTATGATGCAATCCTTTAATTTTTTTGGCAGTATAATTTTCTTAAATTGTAATCATTCTTCAATCATGTGAAAGCAATACATATTGCACCTCATTGGAATTTTTTAAAATATTTATAATGTAAATGAAGTTTTCATGATCTGCTAAACCTGTAGTTAAATTCTCCATAACATATTTTATAAAAAAGTTTGTTACTCCTGTTACACCCATAGGTCTAAAACAATGGGCATATGTTCTAACAATAATAGATCCAATGTAAATAGCATACTAATTGATTATATATGATATGTTGGACTATTTCTATCAACTATTAATAAATGTTGAATGTATAGAAAATTTTAAACTTTATTTAAACTTTCCAAATACAAATAACTTGTTAGTAATAACGCAAATAGACAACACAGGTTAGTCATTACACAACATTTCAAGTAGTATTATTCTTCACTCTTGTTCAGGGGTTGCTGGTGTGACCAATGACACTATTAGCATAAGAGTCAACCTTTAGATTCTTGAATATTGAATTTGATGGCAATTTTCTAACCAACTGACCTATTTTCTCAAAGGCAACAGATAAAAAATTCATATATTTATGTATTTATACTGCACTTCAAGGAATTCTAACTTCTACCAAATCTACACTGGAAATGCTGAAGAACAAAAACTGCATCTAAGAAATACCACGTGAATGTGGAAGAAAGTATATTGATGAGACCTGATGTCCTATTGAACAGTGATTGAAAGATCACAAACTGATGATTAAAGGAGAAAAGATGTGTCTACAGTAGCAGACCATGTGAAGTAATGATATGTTCAATTAAGAAAACACAAAAATATTGGACAGAGAGGCAAAATTGCAAAGAATAAAATTTAAGGAAGCTGCTCATATGACAATGACAAATAATTCTCTAAGACAACCCAGTGTGGCAATACACAATGTAGGAAGCCTCTAGTTAACCTTGATCTTAGAAAAACACATTAAAAATTTTTTTTAAGACCTCAGGAAAGTTTGAACCAACCCTATATATAAATGTATCAAATTTCTACTATCTGTTGCCTTTGACAGAATAGCTCAGTTGGCTAGTGTTGCCTTAAAATTTGATATTCGAGACTCTAAATGTGTAAATTCAACTCCTGTGCTAATATTGTCACTGGTCAAGTCAGCAAAACCTGAAGAACAGTAAAGAATAATAATACTACTTGAAAAGTGTAATTACTATCCTGTGATGTCTATTTGTGTGTTATTACTAACAAGTTCCTTGTATTTGGAAAGTTTAAATAAAGTTAAAAATTTTCTATACATTCAACATTTATTGATAGATGATGGAAATAGTCCAATATATTATCACATATAATATACCATCACCACAAATCTTCAGGCAAATACTAGTTGATTACATGAATGAGCATATACAGATTATTTTAAAATGAAATTTGTCCCATGAATTTAGTTTACACTGATAGACATTTTATATCTCAGTTCCATACAATAAATAACAGCACTATACATAATAAATTATATAATTATAAAGAAATATTCTAAACATATTAAATGCATCAGCAGAATATTGGGTTTGCACTATATCAAATAAACCAAGTCTACTTTACTACCTAAAAAGTTACCAACTATTTCAGTGACCTAGATACTCATATTAATACTGTATTGTGATTATTATTATTATGTATGTATTCAAAATTAAATAAAAAAATATTAAGTATATTAATCCTAAACATCACATGATCACCATTTCTTATGCTAGCACATAACTGTTATTAACACAGGCAAAACTCTCCATATAGTAGTGCCACTCAGTGCAAACCAGAGTAATCAATGGATGCCAGAAGGCTTGTGCATAAAATCCCTATCTAGTGCCTACTCATCCGATATCCCCAGACTAGTTTCTGGGTTGTGGCCTTCGTCAGTGAGGAGCTTTGAATCTGGGAGCACTGCACCTAGATCTTAGGATCTAATGCAACTCTCCAGCAGCCACCTTTTATCTCTACATAACTACAAAACTATGAGAATAAAAATTGAAAATACAAAAATATTTTCAATCTATGCTCAATAGCTTATATAGTCATATGGGTCTGAATTCAGTTCAGTACCCATACATTTGACATCCATTGATTACTCTGGTTGGCACTGAGTGGCTATTGAGCTTAGATTGGAAATATTTTTGTGTTTTCAAATTTTATTTTTATAGTTTTGTAGTTAAGTAGAGATAAAAGATGGCTGCTGGAGGGTTGCATTAGATCCTAAGATCTAGGTGCAGTGCTCTCAGATCCAAAGCTCCTCAATGACAAAGGCCACAAGCCAGAAACTAATCTGGGGATATTGGATGAGTAGGCACTAGATAGGGATTTTATGCACAACCCTTCTGGCATCCATTGATCACTCTGGTTGCCACTGAGTGGCGATACTGTATAGAGTTTTGCCTGTGTTAATAACAGTTATGTGCTAGCATAAGAAATGGTGATCATGTGATGTTTGGTGGTTTAACACCAATCCTGCCTAATAGGATAGTTGTGGCTATGGTTGTTAAAGAGCCAAAGACACCAAAATGTATGGGTACTGAACTGAGTTCAGACTCATATGACTATATAAGCTATTGAGCTTAGATTGAAAATATTTTTGTGTTTTCAATTTTATGCTCATAGTTTTGTAGTTAAGTAAGGATAAAAGGTGGCTGTTGGAGGGTTGCATTAGATCCTAAGACCTAGGTGCAGTGCTGTCAGATCCAAAGCTTCTCACTGACAAAGGTCACAAGCCAGAAACTAGTCTGGGGATATTGGATGAGTAGGCACTAGATATGGATTTTATGCACAAGCCTTCTGGCATCCATTGATTACTCTGGTTGGCACTGAGTGGCACTACTGTATGGAGAGTTTTACCTGTGTTATACTAATCCTAATTAATATTATACAACAATAAAGTTGTTACAGCTATGAAAATTTAAGAAGATATCTTTCTAATCATATTACCATTATTACTATTCTAATTGCATTTTAAAACACATTAGCAATTGTTATTTACTTTAAAACTAATACAAATTAATACATTATTTTGACTATATTATAAATAAAATAAAATTTATTTCTTAAGTTTCCATATGTTAAAAATTGTGATGACCACTTGCTAATAGATTCATTTTGTTTCCCTGACAACATTTTTTGTAATCTTTTAACTTTTAATTTTAATATTAAACTGTTATTCTACATGAGAATCCAATAGATTGAAATTGATTTAGTAGAAAAAAATCCATTTACAAATGAAAAACATGCTATAATTCATATTTGAATTTTGCAAATATTAAAAAAAAATTGCTTCATAATGAAAACAATATACAACATTCAACAGTTGGTTGGGAAACAGACTTAGTAAACAACTCCAGAAAAGAAACAAAATTTTCTTTCATTGAAATTTATTTTTAAAATACGAATGAATAAATGTTAATCTCTTATAAATCTATAAAATTCTTCTTTAAAATATTAAAACTGCTTTATAATTTTTAGAATATCTCAAAAACTCCTTACACAACATCACTAATAACACAAAGTGATCATAAAATCCATAATTTTCTTTGTTTTCATTAAGCTAAAATTTATTAACTTCCATTTTTAAAAATAAAATGTATACATTTAAAATAAAAAGTAATCGTATGTTACTTTTGATTTTTAATAATTATTGTGCAATTATTGCAAAAAAATAATCATGAATCTTAATAAACTTCACAAAAAAAAAATCAAGTTTTTAGTTATTCAAATTTTTTCTCAAAATAATCTCACAAATGGTCTCAAATCAGATTACAAAAGACTAATTTCAATAAATATATGGAGGTAGAACTATATACCTGGATATTGCTCCCTATAATGATTATACTAATCTAATTAAGATTTTTTTTAATTAAAAAAAAAAACAATATTTAAAGTTGTGTGATTTTGCTGTTTTTATAAAAAAAATAATAGCAAAATATCTCAATAGATGGATGCAGAAGCGTGATTTGAGGGAAAACATAATAGCGATTTCTCTAAAGATCTTCACATCATTTTAAGGAAGAATTAAAAATACATGATCAGTTTGGATAACAAAGAAAACAGCTTTTTGAAATATATATATATATTTAAAAGTGTGCTAAGATAATAGAGTATAAAGTCTTCAATAGCATTTCCATAAAGAAATGATGAAAAAATCAATCACAGGTCAAATAAATGCTACTGGTGAGACTTTTCATGGGTTCCCATCCTTGTTTTATTATTTGGCTAAAAGTAATATGACACTTTTATACATATCAACAATTAGATGAGTAGCACTCCTGACTACTCCTTCCCACAATATATTGAAATTCTTTGCAAATTTTTTATATACACTCATAAAAAAAGCGCACAATACGCTTAAATGGCTGATTAAATTTATTACAATTAGAAACAGCGCTAAAAATAAATGTTTATTTACATATGAAAGAAAAAAATTCCAAAAGTACATATGCACACAAATATCATAACTAATTATGTAATGAAGATATTATAAAGCAATGTAATTTTATTTTGAATGAGTACATTTTAAGCATTCTCTATTATAATATAAATATGTATAATTCAAGCAGATTCTAATTTATAACCCGGCACAGCTGATGAAAAGATTCTCTGAAACTAAGTTTATAAATCTTGTATTATTACAGTTTACAATTCCGAATTGGCTATTATATAACATCTTATATTAACAGAGACTACTTAAAGGCTCTCATTTACCCAATATAATATATAAGCACATTCACTGCTATATGAATCTATGTTAACTTACATAAAATGAATAGGCCCACCAAAATATTTTTACAAAAAACAAAATCTAAAAAAAAAAAAAAATACAACCTACTACCTATTTCATAAAACTAAATATAGGCAAAGATTATCTTTTATGAAGGTAATGAAATTAAAAGAAGGTCAAAGAGACTCTTTAATTAATCATTTTATTCTAAGGCCATAAATTTAAAAAAAAAAACAAACATTCTTTAATGATAATAGTAATTGTCAAATTGTGAGTATTTATATATGTATTTTTGTTCACAGTTTTTACTTTAGAAAAGTTTATTTGCCTAATGCATAAAACCATGGTCAAAAATTTTTTTTTCTGTAAATTTTGTATGTTCTAGTATTTTCATTGCTTTTTATTCTACTATGATATGGTTTTAAATATAAGAGACTAAAATAATTTGGATTAAGAAAGTGGCAACATACGATAACAATTTACAATGATATTAGAATTTCAGCATTTGGATCTAGAACTTTACAAATCGGACTTCTCTTTGTCTAATTTTGGATAAAAAACACATTTAAAATAAAATATATTATTAATTATATGATACACAAAGGCAAAACTCTCCATACAGTAGCACTATTCAGTGCAAGTAAGAGTAATCAATGGATGCAAGAAGGTTTGTGCATAAAATCCCTATCTAGTGCCTACTCATTCAATATCCCCAGACTAGTTTCTAGCTTGTGGCTTTCATCAGTGAAGAGCTTTGGACCTGAAGGCATTACAACTAGATCTTAGGATCTAATGCAACCCTACAGTAGCCACCTTTTATCTTATTAGCTAATAATAAAGCTTTTTGAGTCCAAAATAAAAACAGAATGTTTTCAATTCAAGCTCATCAGCTTGTATATTCATATAGATCTGAACTCAGTTCACTATGAAGGGTTTTGCCTCTGTGTAAACAACTTGTGTATGCATAAAGATTAGTGATCATGTGATGTTTAGTAGTTTAATTATATAATTAGAATGATTACATAACAGAATTTCAAGAATTCATCAGCTTCATAAAAACATGATTATAAGGAGTAACCGAACTTTGAACTACTCTACTAGGAAATTACTCCAACATTCAGTCAATTAAACTTATTTTATATAATAATTTTTGAATTAAACCATTTATCAAAAATTAATGTATTGGTTCATTTGAGTATTTTAGTTACACTTGAATCATTCTAAAAATTATTTCCACACCTTTATATACGATATACTTATACTTCTCATACAATGAGAATTCACTTTAACAATTATCATCAAATTAAACATATTTTTTAAAAATATGTATCTATAGTAATCATTTAAAAATATTGGCTTTTTTAAAAAAAAATGGTAGCCAATTTGTAAAACTAATACAATAATAGAATGCTGACTTTTTTATTTTTACAATTAGGCTCCAGATATAAGAGTGCCTGGTATTTCAAATCTTACACAATAAGCCTGAATTCTGTCCATCCCTCTTCTATGTATGTAAATGAATACTGTCCTATACATGAGGGGTCAGAGTGGCTTGAAATCAACATGGGCATGACAACAATATTGGCATCAGCATAGGATTTGGGAATTCTATCATCAGATTTTCAATGGTATGGATGGCTGAAGAATTGGAGGTTGGAATGGGTTAAAGCCTGTCCATTAAAGTGTAAGGATTTGCTATCTTAATATAAACTGCACACCAATTATATATATGTATGAAAAATGGTAGTCTGGACAAACTGATAAGTGCTGGTTTAGCATGAAAAATATATATTGGTGATTATTTATCTTTTCTTCATGTATGTGGCCATATGTATCAGTAGTATGAGGTAGTGTGGATAGTGAAGAGGCTTGAAAGTCTGAGTTCAAATCCCCTATATTTAAAAGCAATACAATAAAATAACATTTTAAGCCAAAAAAAGGGAGGGGGGAAAGACTAATTTTAAAAACTTAACTCACACACAATAATAAACTGCATCACAAATATAACAAAGTGGAAAATGTGTACACATTGCAAGAGCTAAAATATAATTTAATTATCTAAATTTTATTTAATATCTTTACAATAAGAGAATTACAAAGGTCCATACTTTCCAACATGTATGAAAATTTTTTGCCAAAATTTTTTTTTTTTAAATCTTTGATTACTTAATGAAATATACTCAAAAGAAATCTGAATACCTACATTATATTAGGGAAAATATTTTTGTTTTCTATAAGCTTTATTTTTTTGCAAACAGTTTTTGCAATAACAACACAATGCTGACACACCTCATAACCAAATCTCATTTCATAACATAAAAAAGATAAGTTTCATCGAAAATAAATTATAAAATGTAGATTGTTTGCTAAAAAATGTTTTTACTTGCTTTATTTTATATTTTTTAAAAATAATTCAATGCCAATATATTTCAAGCAATAATTACATCCTACAATGAAATTTTAATTCACAATTACAAAGTAATTTTTAGCTTTTACTTATTACATAATTGTAATAAAAAAACACAATTATATATATAATAATAAAAATCAATTTAAAATGTGGATTGCATTAACTGGAATTCTTTTTTTTTTTTTTTACTTTATTTAAATATAACATCACGACCTCCACTTCTTATGCTTGTGTATAACTGTTTTAAAACAGGCAAATCTCACTATACGTATTGCCACACACAGCAAGCTAGAGTAATCAATGGATGCCAGAAGGCTTGTGCATAAAATCCCTATCTAGTGCTTACTCATCCAATATCCCCAGACTAGTTTCTGGCTTGTGGCCTTCGTCAGTGAGAAGCCTTGAATCTGAGAGCACTGCACCTAGATCTTAGTCCTAATGCAACCTTCCAGCAGCCACTTTTTATCTGCATTTAACTACAAAACTATGATTCTTAAAACTGAAAACACCGTAATGTTTTCAATCCAAGCCCATCAGCTTATATAGTCATATGGCATCCATTGATTACTCTAGCTTGCTGTGTGTGGCAATACGTATAGTGAGTTTTGCTTGTTTATTTAAATATACTGAATCTTGACATGGTAAGATGTTTAAAATTAATGCAAAGTAACTATATTATATATAATTAATATGTAGTTTTTATGTTTGGTACAGAGATAAAATAGAAAATCCTGGAGCTCAAGAACCATACACCATGACATAGTTCTGTCACTTCTGATGCTCAAGTTGAGCAATTCCAATCAATAAACCATTTGATTATTTTCTGTTTTTATAGTTTACACTAAAGTATTATTTTTTTATAAATAATATACTACTAAAACAATTAGTGATTGTCAAATTCAAACTTTTTATTTATTTATTTAAAAAAAGATATTCAAAATTTCACCTTCTCCACATCACACCAGCAAACTTTCTTTTCATCAATCCATCTAACATGCAATCTCTTTGTAGATCTTTTACCATTTCTTGTATATTTTAATTTGTTGGGAAAAGTTATTTTTTTTTATAGTAGGCAAATATTATATTCGTTTACTTTTTATTGAAACTTTTGATTTACAATGAGTTTTAAAACATTACAATAGCTTTGCTATTCTGTGATTGAAGTGTATACATATATAAACGCATATATATAATCATTCATATATTTTATATAATAATCACCGATTAATAAACTTAATCTTTTTATCTAATGATTGCATTCCTCATATTAAAAATTATCTATATTTTCACTTAGCTATTTATAATAAATTTTGTAATGATGCTCTCTATTTATTATGGGTTTTTTTTTTTTTTGTCTCCCTCTGCTTTTAATGTTTCCTTTCTGTTTTTTACATATTATCTTTCCATATGTAACTTAACAATGTGAACTATTTTTAAATACTAGATTCAGTAATAACACACAAATAGACAATACAGGTTAGTAATTACACAACGTTTGGAGTAGCATTATTCTCCACTCTTCTTCAGGTGTTGCTGGCCTATATGCACAGTGACAAAAGTTCGATGCAAAGTATTTATAATCAATTACATTAGAAGATCAAACATTTTCTCATTGTCTATATACAAAACTTCTTTAAGAATATTAAATATGAATTATGACTTATACATAGTCAATTTAAAATTAGATTGTACTATTTAAACATTTGCATTGAAAATAAAAATAAGCTTAGCAATATAGTTATAAATAAACAATAATATTAAAAAAAAATACTGCTTATAACTCCTCCTCATCATCAATAGTATTTTATCTTATGAACTGGTCTAGAAAGTAATCACATAGCAAATTCATTCATTTATTTTAATCCACTCTCTTCAATGCCCAGATCTTCAATTCCATATATCTCTTTCCATTTCTTATATCATCCAGCAAGGTCAATCTTTCCTATTATTTCTTCTTAGTTCCATTCATTATTCCTTACAAAATATCTTTCATTAATTCATTCTTAATATATGCTCAGTCCAATTTCTCTATTTATCTCTAATTTCCTCAATCAATCTCCTTTTTTCAAGTACACTTCCAAAACTTCTTCATCTGCAATTGTATTCATCCAGTTGATTTTTTCCATTCTTCTCCATGAACACATCTCAAAGGCTTCTAATCTGTTGCTAATTTTTTACTCATTGTCCATGTTTCCAACACTGCAATAGTGCATTTGATAGGTAGTATTTTATTATTTTTTTCCTTAATTCTTTCTTTAAAGGCCCACAAAATATTTTCTTTTTCTTAATAAATGCCTCCTTTATCAATACTACTTTTAACTTCATCTTTTCTTTTTCCATCCACACTCAAACAACTACCCAAATATATAAATTTATTTATTTGTTGAACTCTGTTATAATGAATTTCAATTTGTAGTCTTTTAGTATTCCTCCCTATCCACAAACATTTCGCCTTCTCAACTTTAATCTTGATTGCATATTCCATACATTCTTCATCTAATTTAGTCAATATCCTCAGTTATAAAAGTCATATTGTCTGCAAATCTTATAAAATGTTATTATTATATCTCCAACATAACTTCTCCATATTCCAAATATTTATCTAAAATGTTTCCAAAATAAATATTAAAAAGTATAGGTGGCATATAACAACCTTGTCTAACTCCTTTTTATATATTCAATTTTCCAGACTTGTTATTCTCCAGTCTGATTCTTATTTTTTTACCCAACATAATATTCCAAGTCAATCTTCTCTCTTTCCAAAATATTCCTTCATTGTTTAAGATAGTCATAAGTGTATTCCAGATTATCAAATGCTTTTTCCATAATTCCCAAAACAGCTATCAATTCTTTTATTCTTGTGAATATATCTTTCTGCAATTGTTTTAATAATACCAATAATATTTATTGTACTTTTCTCTCTCTGAAAACCAAACTGTTGTTTTCCAGTACAATATTCTCTGTTCCCGTAAATTCTTTAAGTTAAAATCTTCAATAATATTTTTTAAGCATAACATAACAAACTTACTGTCCTGTACTCTTTATATCTTCTTTTTAGCAATTGAAATCATTAATTTCCACAATAAATCTCTAGGCCAAACTTCATTATTATTGTACAGTCCAAACATTTCTTCATAGTAGTTTCTTCCATTTCTTTCAAAAATAACTACAGTAACTAAACTTACAATTTGTATATGTGAGATATAATAATTGAAATTGCATGTAATTTTTTTATATATATATATATATATATATATATATATATATATATATATATATATATATATATATATATATATATATATATATATATATATATTATAATCTATGTCTAACATTAATTTAAAAATTGTAATGCAGAATGTGGACTTAGAGACTACTGTTGCATAATCATTCTCTCAAAATTTCAAATCTAATCAATAAATATCCTTGTATTTAATTTTATTCTTTGATTAAACCTCTCTAAGCTTAATTGCTAGATCATCACCTATGGGTGTGGTGGTGGATAAAGCCACTTCACTCTCGACATGAAAGCATTCACTAAGTTTACAAGAATGTGTTTAAAAAGTTCTATGCCTAGAAAGAACTCGATCATTAAAAGTTAAGTATTTTCTTTTAATACAATATTTTTTAAATAGTTAATTAAATAGTAGTTTATATGACAAGTTGGGAAATAATTTTAAATTTAAAAGAAGCTGCAACATAAACAATAGATTATGAGAAAAATGAAAAGGTAAAAAACAAAAAAAGTGTGGATCAAGAAGGAAATAATTAATAAATGATAAAAATATAAATTATCAATGAATTAAGACAGGAAAACAAATAAAACAAGATAAGTGTGTCTAGAGAAGAAGGAGAAACAGACATAAAGAAATATAGTAACAACTGAATCAAAGACTGCTCAGTTAGTAGATGTACTAAAAAGATGTGATACTGTATACATGAACTGTATACAAATAGACAGAATAAGCTTATATACAGGGCAATTGAAAAAGGAAATAAGATTGATAAAAATCCAATACATCATGCAATAAAAACAGATAAGAAGAGTGGCAAAGTATAGGAATTTGATAAAATTCTAATTGAACTACTACAAAACTATGAAGTGAGATGTTTGAGAAGATTCTAACTTTTTTTGTAAATTAATTTATGGCTCAGGAAAAATGTCAACAAATAATGAATGTTAAAAATTTGTATATAAATTTAAAAAATATATGGTTAAACAATTTTATTATGAAGGAAAAACATATATGAAAAAATGTATGATATTGTCTAAGATACTTGTATTGATTACGATGAACTTTTAGCATGAAGAGTTTCAAATGATTTAAGCTTCACAAAATAACCATAACACAATATTAAGTAGGATATACAAAATCTATAAAAAGTCTAGATGAAAAGAAATACATTTAAGTCCAAATAAATGATTGTAAAGTAAAATTCATGCCCATTTTTTTTTACTACTTCATAACTTTTTTTAATACATAATTTCTTTTCATTTTGTTTTCAAGATTGTTGACTCTAGCCTTCCAATTTATTTTTTCTTATTTTCCTTCAAATTAAATTTATAGCATGGAAATAATTTTAACAATTAAAAGTTATTATAAAAGTATTTGTTTAGCTATGTCATTCTATCTACTTACAAAATTATGGCCTCTAGATGATTGCTTAATTGGCCCAATGTATAAAGCATTATTAATATGTTACTATATATTAGCATGTAAGCAAATATTTAAGAACAGACTTCAAGGCAGAGTCATTAGCATACTTGTTACTGATTGTACACACCATCTAAAGTTCAAATCTTAGCAAAAGTTGGAATTTTTTTTTAAAAATTGCCAAGCTTACAATTTTTTTATTTAGGCATTATTAGTCACTAAATGAATGTGAAGCTCTTATTAGTTAAAGGGCATAATAAAAAATAAAAACCTCAACTGATATAATAATTTATTTACTGTGGTGGGTATTGATTTTTCTTTAATATGTAAGACTTTTTATCATTATAATGATATATAAATGTAGGTTTTAAATGAAATAAGCTGCAGATGAATTGTTTTACTAAAATTATGACAGAATAACTACTCCAGAAACTACTACCATAAACTAATATATATATATATATATATATATATATATATATATATATATATATAGGGTATATGAGCACAGACTTTCACACGACCCATCACTCACCACTCTATCTCATATCACTGATACACTTGAACACATATATGTATATGTTCAAGTGTAACCGTGATATAAGATAGTGATGAGTGGTGGTATGTGTTCAAGTGTATCAGTGATATGAGATAGAGTGGTGGGTCGTGTAAAAGTCTGTGCTCATATACCCTAATATATTACATATATTGATACAGGTATATGATAAGCCTGGATTTGGATGACTTATAAATTCAGAAACTGATACAGACGTCATCAAAACAACTAGAAAGGTCATTATCTGCTAATAACATATTAATGTTTCCATAGGAGGGAAAAATTTGAAGAAAAAAAAAGATACTGTCCGAAGGATGTTTAACTGTGATGAAAGTTTCAGACATGGCTATTCATTTTATTTTTTTAAAAAAAAAATAAAGATACTGTACAGTTTTTATTTTTTAATACTTTTTGAGTGAATATGAATAAATATATAAGTAAATATGTACCCTCAATTTATTATTAATAACAATATTTGTTTATACTATAATGTTGATTTATAGGCATACTATAGACATAAAAAAATATTTGTGATATGTATACATATATGCAAGAATAGTATTGGCATAGGATACATTTATTAAGAGAAAAAAAAATATTTTGTGGACATTTGAAGAAATTTTTTAAAAAAAGATTAATTAAATGCTAGGTGTGGAGTGTACTATTAAAAACATGGACAATGAATAATAAAATTAGAAACAATTGGGAGCCTTTGAGATGTGATCATGAACAAGAATGGATAAAATCAGTTGCATGAATAAAATAACAAATGAAGTTTTGCCAAGAGTAAATGAAGAAAGAAGACTGATTAAGGGAATTAGAAATAGAAGAGAAACGGGATTGGACATACATTAAAAAGAAAGTATAGTTTAATGAAAGATGTTTTGGAGAAAGTGATAAGTGGAAACAAGAAGATAGAAAAAATTGATATTATTGGATGACATAAGAGATGGGGAGCTGGGAAATAAAAAGAACAGATTGGAAAAATGAATGAATTAGTGATATGATTACACTCTGGATCTGACTATGGGACAAAATACTATTGATGATACATATGTGTATACCTTATACTTGCAATTCAATAACTAATACATATTTTTTGTGATTAAAGCTTATCAAACAAAATTTGAGCTATGATAGGTGATATATAATGTATGAGAAGGAGGGCTTGGAAGAAAACACAATGAACACCGTGTTCATTGTGTATCGTATTCTGCACTAAGTATTTGACGGAAAAGTCTGAAAGTAGAGAATGCCTCCATTCTTTTCTGTATATTGATCTATAATTAATTTCCACTATCTCTCACTTAATAATACTAATTGCTTGGGCTGTCTTATGATAAAGAGGCCAGTACAACATCGATCCAGAAATCTTTAGCTCTTGAATCCACGAGACAATCACTGTGCTAAGTTGTAGAAGGCTATAGAATTTTGTTGACATAATTTAAATATATGATACATTAGCTTTAAAATGGCTAATTAATTGACAATTAACTGTAGGGAACAATACTTTTCTTGTTTTTTTCCTAAGATTGAAAATTAATTTCTTTCATTTAAAAAAAAAAAAAAGAAGATTATTATGGTCGACTGATTTGTTACTTGGAAGATCACATGACATTCGAGCAGAAGAAGTAACAGAGTGATCCATGGATCTTTAACTCATAAGTCCTGCATTCTGTCACTGAATTAAATCAATGAGGAAATGAGAAAAATAAAAAAAAGAAATGAAAATATAAACTAAAGAGAGAGAGACTGCATTTAACACGCAAATATATATATATATTGTTTTCACATTTTAAAATAAATAGAATTTGTTGTAAAAAGATGAAATAATTAGGTAAAATTGATTTTACGTTTTTTCATAACACAGCAAAGACAGAAATAAAATATCTCCCTCTTCCATACACACACACACTTTTTTTCTCCTAACTCTATCGAAAATGACTCTTAATATGACCAATAAGATAAGCATACAAAGCTTTAAGACGAATTTACTGATCACTTTCTTTATGAAATCTTCAATCGAACTCGTTCAAAATTTTATTAGACTTACGGGCCCCCCCCCCCCCGCAACATTTTTTTCTCTCCTTTTTTCTTTCATATTAAAAAAAAAAATTAAAAATCGGATTTAACTGGCTTCTAACTCTTTCTCTGTCTTTATTTTTTTTTTTAATCCAGTATTTTTTCTTCTTTTTTTTATATAATATTTCTAATATTTTTTTTTTTAAATCAATATTCTAGAGTTTAATTTTTATATTTGTTAATACGGTTATTTATAGATTATTTTTTGAATATTCATTTTAAGAAAATGAAATTTATATGTAATATTACTAAGAAAAATTAATGATAAATTCAAGAAATAACTATTAGTAAAAACATATTATTTCGCAAAATTCATTTTGGTTATTCCAAATGATAATTATTCGTGAACAAGAAATGATAAGAAGATTATATTATAATAGTTTTACATATTATATACTATATGAGAGACTAACTGGGATGAAAAAGTTTATAGTATTTTTCATTCCATATGGTTGGAAGTAGTGGAAAAGCGGGAACTTTAGAGCAAACAGCTTCTGGATCAATTTGCAGCACAGTAAAGTAAATCAAACGTATCAGTTTGAATGAAACCATTGAGATTAATTTCTAACTTAAGTATTCAAACACCATGGACTTTCAAGAAAAACTAATCATATGAGAAAGAAACAACCAGATTCTAAAAAAAAAAAAAATTCATTATCAATATTTGAGATTTATTTTATATTCAAACTTTCTTACTGTTACTAATAGTTAGATGTATTTGAAAAATTTAAATAGTTTCAAACTTTCAAGCAAACATTAATGGATATACTTAAGTTCAATATTATTTTTTCATGCTATTCTTATAGGAAATAATTTAATATATCAATCACACAGAAACTTTCTCTTTAGCAATTCCATGGGCATGCTTCTTGTTATACAGGAATAGAACTTGAACAAAGTAATGCACATCACTTTTAAAGTCACTTTCATATTTCTTCTCATAGAGTTATGAAATCTACACTTTGTCAGATTCTAATCACTTTCAAAGTTTTATTGGTATATATTTCTATTCAGCACTACATGGTATTAAAACATCCTCATTAAAAGTTATTCCCATTGAATATGGTCATTCTAACTTCCCAGGAGATGGCGGGACAGAAGGAAAAAAGAACAGAAAGGTTCTGTAATATCTATGCAAACTACTTCATAAAACACATAAGTAAGTCTCTTTATAGCATGCATTCGTTTTACTTCCGTTTATTTTATAATCTATAATTTTTGTTGTAGTCGTGAGTGTGCTCAGAGAGAGAGATTTGCAAAACAAGCTTAAATGTTTACACACAGTTTCTTAAGACTCAATGTGCTTACCATAAAGATTTTTCTACTACTGAGCCCAAGATTTACTTTTGCTTAAAGATTGACAGATTGATATATGGGGGTGGGGTTAGGACAAAGAATGAAACAGGCGGTTAAACAAAGAATTATATATAAAACAGAAATAGCAGAATGAAATAAATCAACGAATATAAAGAGAAGGGAAAAAATACTAAAAAATATATATATTTACTGTTTTATATAATTAAAATATATTATTGTTGCATTTTATGGCCAAATGATTTTTATGATATATCTAACCTGATTTCAGGTAAGTAATATATATATGCAACCTGAATTAGTAAGTGCTGCGTATCACTATATTAATAATTAATTTTCAAAAGCAGAGGCTTTTTGCTTGAAAACACGACTATTTTCTCAGAAGTGTTTATTGGCAGTAGATTAACAACAGTAGGATTTAATTTCAACATTGAATTTATTTGCATTCTGTCTAAGCTTTACTACATGGGATGCCCCTGGCAGCAGCTTCATGCAATAGCGCTCAACTGATAACTATCTGCGACGAACGCCTGACAATATTGATACAGGTCACCTATGATAAATCATTAGAAAATAAAATTAACAATTTAATCAAGTTGGCTTACAGACAGACTATTAATCCAATAGGGCTTAACCAAAGTCAAAAGAAACAACTTAACAAAACATTAAATTATTAAGATTGCTGAATTAGAGATATGGGAGGTGGGGATGGGGAAATTAAAACCCTCCAATTCCCTCGTTTAATCACTTCAATTGTACAAAAATGTTTGAAAAATCAAATCGATATGCAAACACACAAACAAAAAATAATTTACTTATGCAGATATTAATGAATTTATGTAAGTTTATGAATCAAATTTGCCACCATTTTAGTATGAAGTCAGGCGCAAATTTTCCAGATCATTTTTCTCACAACTCACTATCTTTTATCTTTATTTCAAATTAGCATCAATATCCTTTCCTCTTACATCTACCCACACACATTTCCAATCCAATATCTATTTCTTATTCCTATTACATTCAATTTTAGAATGTGACACTATTTTCTCTAGTTAATAATTGTTCATTATTTTAAGCTGTTAATCCTTACCTGGCGGGAAAGAGATATAAAGGCAAAATAATAAGCATTGTGATGTGACTGTTAAATAGTTCTAGTTCACCTATCAAGCAACATTTATATGCAAAATGTATGCATAATGACAAAGAATGGTCTATGTTTTGTGCTAGTAAATATAACGGAGTTGAGATGAAGGATGTATTGATAAAAAAAAATTAAAAAATTATTATTATTCGCCTTTCCACAAGGTATTAAAAATGGATAAAAACCAAGTTCACCTTGCATGAGAATAGTAAAATATCAGCAACTAAGACACACGAAGATTCAGGTGTTTTATTTCTCCAGCTTCTCTAGCAAGCAACGATTGTTCATGAAATGCATGCATGATGAAAAAGGTCAGAGTTTATGGGCTAGTTGATGTTTATGACAAAATGGAATTGAGATGGTGGAAACACGGATTAAAAAAAAACGAAAAAAATGTCCCATTATTGTTTTTCTTTCTCTTTTAAATACATAACATTATCGATTTTTCTCATAAAGACCTTACTAACACCATCTGTATTCATCTGAATACCTTAAAAAAAATTTTTTTTTTTTTTACATAATTTATGCTTCCATCCTCTTTATTCTAAATAAATTTTAATGTTTTAGCAATGCAATTTTATTTGAGAAAAACGTATACCCACCTCCCTACACACATGCAGACAGAATAATTTTATTTTAGTGTAAAAAACGAGGTGGAAAATTTTTTTCTCAAATCGGACTCTCTTCTTAGCAGTAATATTTTCCAGCTAAGACACTCTTTGAAAAGGATTTTCATTCAAACTAAATTGGACTATTTCCATCATCTAATATGTATATTGAATATCTTTAGAAAAATTTAACTTTATTTAAATATTCCAAATATATTCAACTGTTAGTAATAGCACATCAAACAGGTTAGTATAGGCACAACATTTCGAGAGGTATTATTTCCTCGCTCCTTCAGGTGTTGCTGATCTGACTAGTGACAGTATTAGCATGGGATTTGAACATGGATCCTCAGATTCTTGAATATTGAATTTTAAGGTAACACTCTAACCAACTGAGCCATTTTATATACTTATCTATGAGGTTCTTCCTGATTTCACCACTTTTTCCATAGTGATAGTATAATTCCATGTCTTGTGTTTCTAGGTATTTTCTTGTATGTGTAGGTTTTCAGTAAACTATATAGAACAAACTCTTATGAAAAATGGTTATCCATCAGCAGTTATTAGGAAAATGTTAAATAGACAACAAAAAGAACCATCAAGAAAAAATACAATTATTGGTACTGTAGTGTATCCATACACTCCCAAAATAGCAGACAAATTAAGGAAAATCTGCAATCAGTATAACATCAGAACAGCTTTCCAGAGGCATACCATGCTACAAGGAATTCTAACATCTACCAAATCTAAATTTAAAATGCTGAAAAGAAAAAACTGCATCTTTGAAATATCATGTGAATGTGGAAGATCATATTGGTGAGACCAGTCATCCCATTGAAAAGTGCTTGCAAGAACACAAACTGATGATTAGAAGAGAAAAAAGATATGTGTCTAAGGTAGGAGACCATGTATGTTCAATTGGAAAAATACAAAATATTGAATAGAAAAGGTACAAGGAAAAAATTTTAAAGAAGCTGCTCACATGACAATAGCAAAAAATCCTATAAGCCAACCTAGTGTGACTATACATAATGTATGGAAATCACTAATCAACTTTGCTCTTAGGAAAAAGTGGAGAAATTCAGAGGAACCTCATAAATAAGTACATAAAATTACTACAGACTGTTGCCTTTGGTATAATGGCTCAGTTGGTTAGAGTTTTTACTTTATAATTTCAATACTCAAAAATCTAAGGGTCCATGTTCGAATCTCATGCTAGTACTGTTACTGGTCAGGCCAGCAACACCTGAAGACGAGGGGAGAATAATATCTTTGAAACATTGTGCATATACTAACTTGTTTGATGTGCTATTACTAATAGTTGGATGTATTTGAAATATTTAAATAAAGTTAAATTTTTCTAAAGACATTTAATACACATATTATATTATGGAAATAGTCCAATATAAGAATATAACTAGAAATACCATCATCACAAACCTTCAGGAAAAAATTAAGAGTATGATTTAAAACAAATATTCCATAGCGTCATAGAACTTTTAGATTTTTGATCTGTATGGTCATTTCTATTTAAAAATAAAAAATTTCATGAACAAAACATATTTGGTAACTGTTTAGAAAATATAGGAAATTGGAGAATTTTCCTTTCTGACCAGGTACAATCCTGATGTGACATTTTGATGATGCTTTGCAATGTCATAACCTCCCAAAATAGCCTCAACCATTTTACAGAGAATGGGTTTCTAGATATTATTACTGATCATTTTTATGCTTATGTATGTTTGTAAAAATTAATCTGCACAAATTTTCTATAGCAATCTGCTGATAACGTCTACTAAAAATCAATTCTAAATATTTCAATATTTTATCATCTCTGTATATATTTATTGTTAGTAATACCTGATCTCTCAGTAAAAATGGTAGTAGCTGAATATTTTGTATATTGATGAGACACCAAGACCTAGAATTACGTTCGCATTCTGAATCAGCAACCAAACCTGATATCAGATGTCCAGTTATCAGTAATGGATATTGATGCAGTTGTTGCTGTAGATAACACTTTATCTAACAAAATTTAAACATCTTTTTTATTTAAATTATAAGTCATATATATATATATCAAGACGTATAAGAAACTACTGTCTGTGTGATATGAAGTATATAAAATCAATAGAATCCTGATTACATGCTTAATATACATATATATCAAAAACTTGATGAAATTAATAGAATATTTAAAATCTACATAATATACATATATAGAAAACTTATAATATCAAAAATGTTAAAAAATTTTCAATATATGAAAATGTAGAATTTAAATCAGAGTCTAAGCTCTTGAAAATTTTCAACATACGAAATAAAAACACACATTGTAAAGAAACCTCGTGTTAAAGATTTGCAGAGGTCCCTGCTGACGTTTTTTCAGGTGCATAGTCTTAAGGTTATAGCCTTAATAAATATTACTTTGTCTTGCGCTGTTAGCCGAGAGGTGTCGCAGCCGCCATGCAAGCAAGTAGTTGGTTGCAGACGGTTGTGGGTTCGCGTCCCGGCCGATGCTATGACATATGGGGAAAAAAAAAAAAGAATAAATATTACTTTATATAGCGAGTAATGCGCTTTATAAATATAATTATTTCAACATATAACATAAAATTAAAAAAAAAAAAACGTAATATAAATATATATGAAATAATATTATAGAATCAACAAGTTAAAATATTGTATTTATGAAATATATATATAAAGGAAAGTCTAAACTTGAAAATCTTTTAATATAATATTGTAAAATATTATATCTGAAATATTTCAATAAATATATTACTTTATTAAAAAAAATAGTAACGTACTATTATTGTTTTATTAATTATTATTGTTTTATTAATTGATGTAGTAAAAAAAAAAAAACCCAAGAGATTAAAGAATTCAATTATATCTCAAATAAATCTCATTAGGATTATTTTAATCAAAGTTTTATATCAATTTCTATAATCACAACTAAAAATCTAAAACTTCAGCAATTTTTATACTATTAAAAAAAATATGAAAACTATAACTAGAATTTTTTTATTTATTGTGGAAAAAACAAGCATCTAAATAAATAAAAAAATTGAGAAGAGCTCCTCATCCTAATAGTGTGACCTGAAAAAAAAAACAAGAACTAAAAAATACGCTAACGCTTGGGAAGTCATATAAAAAGTTTAGATAGTTTTCATCTTTATTTATGCACATTAGAGTAATGTAATTTAGGTATATATTTCTTCAAAAAAATATTGCTACAATTGATTTTTAATTATTTCTGATATTGTTTACCATATATCTGTTCATTTAACTCTCCATACATTCATCCAACCATCCATCTATCTATCTATATTATATATTAAGTATATTGTTCATTTGGAGAATTAAAAAAATGTATTTATTTATTTATAGTTTGGTTAATTGAACAGAAAGTTGAGTGACATTTCAACACGTTTTCCTAAGAGCAAACTTGATTAGAGGTTCCCATACACTATGTATAGTCATATTAGATTGACTTATGAAATTGTTTGCCATTGTCATATGAGCAACTTCTTTAAATTTTCTTCTTTGTATCTTTTCTTTTTTATACAATATTTTGGTATTTTCCCAATTGAACGTATGTCCATTAGTAAATACATGGTCTGTTATCTTAAACACATCTGTTGTTTCTCTTCTAATCACCAGTTTGTGTTTTTGCAAGCACTTTTCAATGAAGTAACTGGTCTCACCAATCACAAGGTATTTCATAGATGCAGTTTTTCTTTTCAGCATTTCAAGTTTAGGCTTTATAAATGTTAGAATTTCTTATAGTGTGTTATGGCTCTGGAAAGCTGTTCTGATATAATACTGATTGCAGATTTCCCTTAATTTGCCTGCTATTTTTGGTATGTATGGGTACACCACAATATCAATAATGTGTCTATTTAAGATTTTTATAATAACAGCTGATGGATAACAGCTTTTCATAAGAGTTTACTCTATATAGATCTTTTTTTTCCAAATCACTAGTTTTTGAAGAAACTTTCTTTGCTCTGATCCATAATGATAGTATAACTCAATATTGGTGAGACCAGTCATCTCATTGAAAAGTACTTGCAAGAGCACAAACTTATGATTAGAAGAGAGAAAACAGATGTGTCTAAGTTAACAGACCATTCATTATATACCAGTAAAAATATGTTAATGTATTGGAAAAATACAAAAATATGGGATAGAGAAGAAAATGTACAAAAAAGAAAATTTAAAGAAACTGCTAAGATGACAATGATTAACAACCCCATAAATCAACCTAGTGTGGCTATATATAATGCATGGAAACCACTAATCAATTTTGCTCTTAGGAAAAAGTGGAGAAATCAGAAGGAACCTGGTAGATAAGTAAATGAAATTTCAACTGACTGTTGGTTAGAGCATTACATTAAAATTCACTATTCAAGAATGAAAAGGTTGAGGTTTGATCCCCATGCTAGTACTGTCAATGTTCAGGCCAGCAATCCCTGAAAAAGAAGAGAGAATATCTCTCGAAATGTTGTTCACATACTAACTTGTGTGATGAATGTATTTGGAATATTTAAAAGAAGTTAAACTTTTCTAGACATTCAATACTTATATTAGATGATGGAAATAATCCAATATACAAATACCATCATCACAAACCTTCAAGAAAACACTAAGTAATCGGTATGGACCTGATACTATATCAAACTTTAGACATTATGAAAAATTATGTCTAAAGCTGGCCAAAGTAGAAAATCATTTAACTTTCTTATGTAAATGCAAATCTGAAGAGATAATTCCTAAAGATTTGCAACTAAAATCTCCAATTCACTCCCAGAGAGCTGAGAAAATTATTCAGAGAGCAAATGAAGCTCTATTAAGTGAAAAAATAAATGCTCAAAGATTTTCTAAATATAAAACAATGCATTCCATTAATAATAATATAGAATGTTTTCCAAAAAATAAACTTAATGATGAAGAGTTCACAAGAATTTCTCAAGCAGAAAGAAAACCATACTCTACATTACATGGAAAAATAAAAGAATGTCTAAAGAAAATTGCAAACCTACACGGGCATATTAAAAATGATAATGTACCAAGTAGTGTACCAGTGCTTCATCTATTAAAAATCTTACTTCTAAACATCTAACAGATGCTGAAATTTCTGTTCTTGAAAAAGTATTAAATATTGCCATAATATCATGTAATATGCTTTTATTAGCTATAATGTCAGCAATTGAGAAAGTCACTGAAAAATTGCCTTTAGAAGAAGTACAATGGAAAATAAAAAGAACACTTGACAAGCAACAAAAATTGAAGTCAAACATATCCTATGATGAGAGGAAAGCAATTAAATCTCTCAAAGTAGATAAATCTATAATTATTATCCTTGATGACAAAGGCAATGCAACAGCTATAATGGATACAAGTGATTATGACAACAAAATACAAGAACTCCTCATAGTAGATCCATATAGAAAAGTGGCAAAAAATCCAATACCAAAAACAATAAAGTTACAAGCATTACTCAGAAAGCGTCATATTTCAGCAAAATTCCTCATTTTTATGGGCTACCTAAAATCCATAAGAATCATGTCCCATTAAGACAAACTTGCCTTAACAAAATTTTGTCCAGATTTCTTCTTAAAAGTTCTTAGTCCTTTGGCATACAAGACACAGTCCTTGGTCAGGTATTCTAGAAACTTTGTAGAATTAATCAAGAATGTGAAAATCGAAAGAACTCACTTACTAGTAAGCTTTGATGTGGAAAGTTTATTCATAAAAATACCATGTGAAGAAGCATTGTCTATTGTAAGGAAAAGATTAAATGGTGATAACAGCTTACAAACCTGAACAACTCTTTCTATTGATAATATAATGAAATTATTAACATGCTGCATAAAAAGAAACTATTTTCAATATAACATAAAATTCTTCCAACAAAATCAAGCAATGGCTATGGGCTCACCATTGTTACCCCTGATTAGCAACATTTATATGTAAGAACTTGAAATCACAGCCAAAAAGACTACTCCATACCTACCTAAAGTTTGGCTTTGCTATATAGATGATACATTTGTTGTATGGCCACATGATGAAGCATTACTACAATATCCCTTTCAATTAAATTCACAATAGAATCAGAACAAAAACAAAAATTGGCATTCATATGTTCTTGTGACAAGACTCCCTCCATGGCAAAATCAAAACTACAGTTTACAGAAAACCCGTACTTAGCCTATACATTCAATCACACCAAAAACACAAAATATGGCATTACCCTAACCCTGTGGAACAGAGCAAAGTAAATTTGTTCAGAAACAAGCGATTTGGAAAAAAGAAAAAATCTATATAGAACATACTCTGATGAAAAATGGTTATCCATTAGCTGTTATTAAGAAACCTTAAATAGACAACAAAAAGAACCATAAAAAAAACCATTTTATTGGTACTATAGTATACCCATACATATCAAAAATAGCAGACAAATTAAGGAAATCTGCAATCAGTACTACATCAGAACAGTTTTCCAGAGCCATACCACACTATAAGAAATTATAAAATCTACAAAGCCTCAACTCGAAATGCTGAAAAAAAAACTGCATCTATAAAATACAATAGTGAGACCAGCAGACCATGTACGGACTAATGGACATATGTTCAATTGGGAAAATACAAAAATTTTGGATAGAAAAGTAGAGGTACAAAGAAGAAAACTTAAAGAAGCTGCCCACATTATAATGGCATACAACGCCATAAGTCAACCTAGTCTGTGACTATACATAATGTATAGAAACCACTCATCAACTTTGCTCTTCGGAAAATGTGGAGAAATCAGGAGGAACCTCATAGATATGTATATGAAATTTTTACTGACTGTTGCCTTTGGCAGGATGAGTGTTGGTTACATTGTTATCTTAAAATTCACTATTCAAGAATCCAATGGTCCTGATTCGATTACCATGCTAGTAGTATCACTTGTTAACACCTGAAGAAGAGGGGAGAATAAGATCTCTCAAAACATTGTGCATATTAACCTGTATGCTATTACTAACAGTTGAATGTATTTGAAATATTTAAATAAAGTTTAGGATTTCTGGAGACGTTCAATATTTATATTGGAAACAGTTCAATATATAAATACAACTAAAATACCATAATCACAAAACACGAAAACACTTTAAAACCTATTTGAAAGACAGTGACATCTGCCAATCTCATACATATAATACATTTTGATATATCACAGTAGCATTTTGTATATAGAAACCAATAAAACAAAATAAACTCCCAGAATTTTCATGAAGACCTGTGAATATGTTACAATTATAACACATTGATATCAGCTAAGAAGACTTCCATATATCTTTCATTTTCTAAAAGACAAACAACTTGTCTGTTAAAGTAATTTTCTATTATAAAATCTTTTTAAATATAGAATTACAATACTTTTCAACATGTTGATGAAAAAAAATAGGTGATCTCTTAAAATAACTAAATTAAACAGAATACTCCTATATCCTAAGAAGATTCACTAATTTTCTCCAAATCCTACTAAGTTTCATTGTAAAATGCTGCATAAGTTGGTCAATATTTTGACTAATAATGATGTAACCTTCTTCATTTACATAATATGGATATGCTGAATATGAAATATGAATATTGTTTTAAGAGATTGTCACTTTACAAAAGTATTTAAATGAGTCCAAAATTCATTTTATACTTTGATCTGAGCATCTTCTTGAAGTAAATTGAACAGTTAACATATTTATAAAAGGCTTAATATCTGTTTGTTTTTTTCAAAGGGAATATGCCATGAGAGCACAAAATTCTTGAGAATCTTATATATGATTTGTATAATTATAAAAATTGGATGAAATTCATAAGATTTCATGTAGAAGTCAATAATACTATTTTAAGAAACAAGAATTATCATTAAAGAAAATAGCTAATAAGAGAATAGAAATGAACAAAAAATTCACTAAGACAAAGATTTGAAAGTAGATATGGATTTATCTAAAGAAAAGTCAATGTAACCAAATCAAAAATAGAGTACAAATCTGTGATAAAATTTAAAATGTGAAAAAGAGCAGCCAAATTTCTTGTATTTTATAATAAATATAGGGGATTTGAACACAGACTTTCAAGCACCCTTCAACTATCCACGCTATTTCATACCACTGATACACATGACCACACACCTATAAAAAAGTTAATAATCACCTCCAGATGTATTTTGTGTTGAACCAGCATTCATCAGTTGGTCCAGATCATCAGCTCCATATATATATATATATATATTCTAACCTTCATCTCGTGCATCTTCACTTCCAGATAATATATGATATAAAATAAAACGGGTTCTATCTCAGTTAATAATTAATAACTAAAATATTCAGCATTATAATTAAAATATTTCACTAGCTCAAATTTAAAATACGAATAAGGTTCAGTTTATAAAAATAAATTAAATAAATATTTAATATTTTCATGAGACTTGAAGTGAAAATACAGGTGACAAGATAGATTACATTGAGCCAATATCCCACAGGATACTACCTCAATGGCATAAGAACACTACCCCCCCCTTTATTACTATTTCAAATAACAAACTCATAGTATTCTTACGACTTTAATAACTTCTACTCACTAAGATTAAACTAATAATTAAATCTTAATCTTGTATTTAATAATAATCTAGCTCAAATAAAATAATCTCAGGTTCATAAAGTTTATTCTAAGTTAATTTAAAATACGGTAGTAAAATATGAGAAGGGATTTTATGTCATAATCTACTACACTTAAACTAATAATAATAAATAACAGTAATAATATTCTCCATTGTTTAACTAATTCTGTATATCTTTTCTTTTTACTATAATTTTATTACTATAATAAAATAATGAAATAATATAATATGATCTTATATCTTCATGTAATGATATAATAAATACATGGTAGCATTTTAATAATCTGACAAACAAAATATGTGTGGCAACTGATAGCATATAATTTAATATAATATTGTGATAACTGATTTATAACCAATAAAATAATGTAAGATTATGATTATTTAATTATAATTAATGCCAATAAAATATTTAAATTCTTAAATAATTCTCTATTGATCTTTTTGTGCAAAATTATATATTTGTTTCAATTATTATGCATATATCGTGATTTCATGCAGCGATGTGGAGAAATAAATAACTCGTACACAAAATTTTTGAAATAACAAAATTTAACAAAGTTTATTACTAATAACAAATAAATAAACAATTTATTTACACTATTTACAGTGGATATCCTTAACTTTTTTACTTTACAGTTTGATCTACCGGGTTATAAAAAAAATAATTTATATTTCAATTATATCTTTATTTAAATTTAGGACAAAATTTTTAAAAAAATGTTACTATTTGGTTTCTCATTATGGTTAACTTATTACAAGTATATTTATCTACTTTATTAGCAACAGCATTTTATCCTTAATATTATTAAACTATCTTATTTTAAAAATTCATACTTAGAAAACATTCTATAGAAAACAAAATTTTATAATGAGTATGGATTTCTCAAAATATTAAAAAAATTTCATCTTGCAAAGTCAAAGATGTTACACAAAATATTATCCAAAATTCAGTACTAGATTTTAGTATTTATCACACAATGTTTACTAATCATAATATATTCTTCTTTAAGCCTTACTTTAGTATGATATAAGTGTAATCATCAATATATTTCTGTTAATCAATAAACAAAAAAATATACTATGCATATTGTTTACATAATTTACTTTGTACTATTGTATTTTAAAAATATGCAATACTTATTTTCTCATAAAAAAAAATAATACTAAAGCATTTAAAATTATTATCACTTTAAAGAAAATATCTTTGTTTAGATACTTTATTTTAAAAAATTTTATATTTCATTTCCGAAATAAAATTCAAAATATATTCTATGATTCTTTTCTTTCCTTAGGATACTTTGGATCTTCAATTTTAAGTTATAACGTCCTATTCCTTCTAAGCAAATAAACCAATCTTATGCAAAACGATAGCATAATCTAAGTTCTCAATTATTTATCATTTCTCTTAAACATATCTTACTAAACGATGCAGTTACATGAAATAAAGATAGTGAAAACAGATGCATAGGATTAAGGAAGAAAGCTAGAGTATTACTCTTAACATATCTCAAAATCATGGCACATTGTGAAGAAGTATGACATTTACCTGCCTAATATCCTCTAGTACAGGGATGATGTTAAAGCTATTTCTTCAGCTTTATTAGAACATCAAATATTTAAAGAAATATAAACTGTCCAAATAAAATGTGTATCAGTCATAGGGCTTTGTTAACTATGCTGATAATCACATAAAGACTAAATATTATTTCCATTCCTTATAACATCCTATTTCTTAAAACATCATCTTGGCTTCCTGTTCACTAAGTACTTCCAAGCCACTATCTCAACATTATTTCTCAAGATTTTCCACATCTTACATCGATAAATAACTGTCTGCATTTACAAAACAATAAATAAAATTCATTAATAGTTAAACAATCTAGCTGTTCCACAAGAAAAGTCTGCTTACTTCATTATTCTATATGTCTAATCATATACAATCTACTTAGACAATATTTGAATATCCCATAACATAAAAATTTTAAAAAAATCACATAATTATTTGTTATGTTGGATTATATCACTAATAAAAAAAAAAATTGTCGTATGCATATTTTCAAATCAATCCTATCTCATAATGTTTTTTAAAATGTTGTATTAAATGCGGTACATATAAGTAAAAAACTTTTACACTTCATTCTTCCAATTTATGGATGATCTAAAGAAAACAAAAAAAACATACATTATAAATTATCAATAGTTATTATTATTACCAATAACCTTTATCTAGTCATCATGTTCAGTAGGCTTCCTTTATCCACTTGAGCATTGCAGATATAAAAAAAATTCACACCCATACACTTTATATTAAAATATTTTTAGCTAAATTATTAGATTGTTATATTATAAATTTTAATATTAATAAATTAATGTTTTTATGTTTTTCCTAATCTTATATAAAAATTTAGATTTAAACTAGGTTAACAAAATAAAAGGAATCAAAACTATAATTACATATTTTCTTGACGATAGTTCCTGATAAGTCCAAAATGTTTATTATTTTCTCTAGAGTTTTCCAAAAATATTCTCCTCCAAGCGCATTAAAGTTTAAAATAAAAATAATTATTAATCCATTTAGTAAAATTTATAGAAAATAATCCTTGGTTTTAGTATTTAGGAAGATAATTATTAAATCATAATATTAATTAATCCCGTGAAGCTTCTTAATCTTCTCTACCAATATTCTCTGCGTATCCGATGCATCAATCCATCTAATTTAACTTTAAAAATATTCGATAAACTTTTAAGTACTATTTGTATTTCCATGGATCCATCTTTTATTCAACTATGTGTTCACTTTTTATATATGTTTCCTTCCTGATACATTTAAACTTTCGTTTGGTAATATATGATATAAAATTTTTTTTTTTTAAATGTTACCTTCAGAAAGTATATAACATTTTACTCCTTTGAATATAATATTCTATAAAATGATTCATGAAATATAATTGTCTTATTACTATTTAAAAATAAATCTTGGATAAACTTATAAATAATACGTTTCAATACATTTTTTTTAGACTCCGTATAATGTCCGAGCTGTGTTTTTTTTTATGTACCAGAACAGTTCTTCAGTGAAATATTAATAAAGCTGTATCAATAAATATTTCAAATATTTTTCAGCATTACAACTTATATCCATTTTATTTTGTAGTATATCTATTTTTTATTGCGAAGTTTAGATTAAATTTTTTAGATAAAATATGACTGGCAAGTAACTTTTTAAAAATTAGAAAATCATTTCTACGAAGTTTCTAAATTATTATTTTTTAAACTTTCTTTTGCAAAACACTTTAAAATTAGCAATTAGTTTTTTGCAGATAAAGTTATAAGAAAGTACTAAAAAAAATTGACTAAATTAAAATTTTTTAAATACTATCTTTTTGATAGTTATAATTTACCTTTCTCCGGTTTTAATACATTATTAATCTCCCCTTATACCCCTGTGCAATTCATATTTATAGTCTGTAAGAATACCTCATTTGATTGGTTAATTCTTACTTTAGCTTGAGAACAAATTTACATGTTTTTAGATTATAGTAGAATTAAATTTCAAAATTAGAAATCGTGACGTAATGAACCTAAAATATTATTTAAAATACCACTTTTAATTCAATTATAACTTTATTTAAATTATTTTAATCTTTTAAAATAACTTTTAAAATAACATTTAATAACTTATTCCATTTCTTAATATTCAATTTATCTATTTTTATTTAAATAAAATATTTAATTTTTATTATATCTGTATTCGTCTTTATTACATTACTTAAACATTACATACAATAGTTAAGTTAATGTTTAATACTATTTACTTTTATGATAGGCAATAATTCTATCCAATTCTATAATATAACTTTTAAAATATTTTAAACTTTATTATTAACTCAAACAAGCGTGTGTGTGAACGTATGTAATATACAAGTCACATGATTAATAACTTTGACAGACGATTTTTAATCTATTTCTCTGCCTATATTCATAAAATTGATACACTTATTATATTATATAAAATAATTATAAAAAATTTGGAAGAACAATTTAGAAAATATAGAATTAAATATAATTTTCACCATCATAAACTTTATTTTAAAAATATACTATATTAATTTTGACTATTAAATATGGTTACAAATTTAAACATAGCATTTATTAAATTATCAGTTTTAAACTATTAAAATCGAATTTTTAAATATACTTTTAATTTTTATAGCTGTGTTATTTAATATGGCCAGCTTTTACAACCATATGAAACAATATTTTAAACTTTACTTAACTACTTTTAAATGATTCGCTATAATTTTATATACTATGTATTTTCTTTAGCTTTAAATTGTACTTTAAAAATATAATTGACTTAACACAATTACCATATTAAAAGAACATATTCTAAATTTAAAATTTTTTAGTAATTGACTGTTATGAACTATTACCGACCTATAGAAAAGGGCACAATATATATATATTCAGTGCTCAATTTATATTAAGATAGCAAATACTCATACTTTAATGGAGATCCATACCATTGAAAAATCTGATGATGGAATGCTAAAATCCTATGCTGATGCCAATATTATTGCTATGTCCATGTTGACCTCAAGTCAGCCTGACCTCTTATGTATAGGACCTTATTCATTTAAATACATAGAAGAGGGATAGGCAGAATGCAGATTTAATGTATAATATTTGAAATACAGGCATTCTATATTCAGAATACCTGTATTTCAAATATTACACCTTAAGCCTGCATCCTGCCTATCACTCTTCTATGTATTCAAATGAATAAGGTTCTATACATGAGGGGTCAGAGTGACTTGAAGTCAACATGGGCATGGCAATAATATTGACATTAGCATGGGATTTGGCATTCCATTATCAGCTTTTCAATGGTATGGATGGCTGAGGAATTGGAGTAGAGTGAAGCCTGTCCATTAAAGTATAAATATTTGCTATCTTAATATAAACTGAGCACTGATTATAAATGTGTGTGGCAGATGATGATCTGAACTAACTGATGAGTGCTGGTTCAGCACGAAATACTATACTGGTGATTATCTTTTCTACATGTGTGTGGTCATGTGTATTAGTGGCTTGCGAAAGTGTGGATAGTTGAAGGGTGCTTGAAAGTCTATGTTCAAATCCCCTATATTTATAATTAAGCTCCAGGTATATGAAGAATATCTGTATTTCAAGTACACTTGGGTCTCGTTTTATGCGGATTTATTTAACGCGATTCTGAAGTTACGCAATTCATGTTTCTTCGGAAGTCGAACTCCGATAATGCGCTATTACTTTAAATAATAAATTTTGCGCACTTACGTCATATTGAAAGTAATAGCACATTATTAGAATTAGACTTTCATCTTAGTAATTTCAATATTTTCAGTGCTTTATAATAGTAAGATTTTATGCAATAATGAAATTAAAATCATGATTTCCACATTTTATGTATACCCACATTAAATTTTACAAGATTATAATGTAAATTTGTTCAAACATTGTGCTTGTTAATTTTGAATTTTAAATCACATTCTGTTTTTGCTTTTTAAAAAAGAACATAATCAATTAAATAAACAGAGCAAAACTCTCCATACAGTATTGCCACCTGTACTAAACAGAGTAATCAATAGATGCCAGAAGGCTTGTGCATAAAATCCCTATCCAATACCTACTCATCCAATATCCCCAGACTAGTTTCTGGCTTGTGCCCTTCATCAGTGAGGAGCTTTGGATCTGAGAGCACTGCATTGATTACTCTGTTTAGCACAGGTGGCAATACTGTATGGAGAGCTTTGCTCTGTTTATCAACAATTAATGTGCTAGTATAGGAAATGTGATCATGTGGTGCTTAATGGTTTAACACCAATCCTGCCTCATAGGATAGTGGTGGCTATGGTTGTAAAAGAGCCAAAGACACCAAAATGTATGGGTGCTGAACTGAGTTCAGACCCATATGACTATATAAACTATTGAGCTTAGATTGAAAATATTTTTTGTGTTTTCCAATTTCATTCTCATAGTTTTGTAGTTAAGTAGAGATAAAAGGTGGTTGCTAGAGGGTTGCATTAGATCCTAAGATCTAGATGCAGTGCTCTCAGATCCAAAGCTCCTCACTGATGAAGGCCACAAGCCAGAAACTAGTCTGGGGATATTGGATGAGAAGGTATTGGATAATGATTTTATGCACAAGCCTTCTGGCATCCATTGATTACTCTGTTTAGCACAGGTGACAATACTGTATGGAGAGTTTTGCTCTGTTTATCAACAATTAATGTGCTAGTATAGGAAATGTGATCATGTGGTGCTTAATGGTGTAACATAATCAATTATTAATCATTTAATGTCCGCAAGTTTATTTTTAATTATTTTCTTATTAATGACACTAATCACGAACGTGCTCTTAAATTCCAACGAGAACTAAATGGTTGTATGTCTGGATATCGCGAACTTCATAAACAATTAGTAAAATCATCATCTCAAAGATTAATTACTAATTACGTTGTCACCAGAAGACCATTAACATAACATGAGTGTGAAGTTGGCGCTAATTGTATTTCCTCTTGTGAAGAATCTGATTTTTTACCAGTTTGCAAATGAACCTGTTTTTCAGCAAGTAGCGATAATAATTAAAATGGGTATAAAAAAATGTCAATTACTGTACTGTAAATTATGCATAAAAATATTGTTTTGAATAAAATTAAATATTATAGTTAAAAAAAGTTTGTCTTGTATCAATTTTTTTCAAATTTGAAATTTTTTATTAGTCATATTTTATTTCCTTATTTTTTTTTTTTTTGCGAGAATTTTAAAGTAATTTTACGTTGGTGCTTTGCTTTTATGCGATTTTTGAAAAATCACAGTCCGTATCCCCCCTTTTTCGAGGTAAGTTACCTCTATTTTTGTGCGATTTCTTTTGCACATTTTCTGAGGATCCTATCTATCGCGTAAAACGAGACCCAGGTGTATTATATTTTACAGAAGAAAAAAAATTAATAACAATTATAGACATCATACAAAAATAGATACAAGAAAAAACGTTAGAAATATTATATACATGTGTGTGTTTATTTTTTTATGTGTAATAATTATTATGATGATTTTTTTTTCTACTAAAATAGAGGTCACATTAAAAGAATTTGAACCTACATAAGAATAGACCACTTATTTCATGTCAAATGCCTCAACTATTTGTAAACAAATATTTGATGTCAATTCTAGAATATTTTATTGATGACAATTTTAAAGGCATTTCTGAAAATCTAATTGCTTTATTATGTAAACTTCATTTTATTGTTTTTTATATTTTGATGAAAAGACTTTTATCATTTTTTCCCTCTTTCAACAATTCCTTCTCATGATTTTCATCAAGTGTCCCAATCAATCATCATAATGGTATTCCAAATATTCTTCTAACATGACCATACTACCTTAATTGCCTTTCCTTAATATATAACCAAATGTATACTACTTTTCATCTTCATGAGATATAAATTTTAGTTTCAATAATTGTTATAAAAACTGAAGATTACTTTTGCAAACAAAATATATATAAAAAAACTCTGTTATATTTGATCCCAGAGTTTAAATCCTTAATATTAAATACAAATAATTTGAAACTGTGTAGAGTCTTGTTGAAATTAATCGTCATCAATAGTTTTATTCTTTTGTTGGCTGTTTCTTTCTACTTGATGAGAACTACAAGAGATGGGAATCTTGGGCCTAAGTTTTAAATATCATGTTGAAAATCAATTTTTCAAATCATAATTCATTTTACAGTAATTACTTCAAAGAAAAAAAAAAAACCACCAAAAGATTGCTATTTTGTCATAATCTGAAATCTAATTCAATATTGGTCTGTTTTAACTTATCAGAAATGATTGAGTATCAGATTTTTTATAATAAAACATTGTAACAAACTGCAACTTATTACAGTGCCCACTAAATAAATTTTCTTGTAGAAAGGATTGAGTAAACTAGGATGGATACAGCTGCACCATTGATCAAAATACAACAGAATGAATCAAAGTGTTTGGGGGGTGTCATTAATAGTTTTTATCTGTTAATTAATTCAATTTTAAATTCAAATTTTTAAAAAAATTTGAAAATCAGTTATCTAGAGATAACAATTATTCAAAAGATCTAGGAATCATTTCCAAAAATGCTTAAGATGTAATAAGTATGATGAGACACTTGTGAAAGATTGAGAATGTTTTGCTTGAAGATAAGATTGCACTGACTAAGAGGTGTTACTACTACTCCCTAAAAAAACCTTACTTATTATATAGTCTCAATATTTAATGTAGCTTCATAAACTTACCATATATCACAGAAAATCCATCCCCACTATTTACATGGCAGAGCACAGTTAACTATTTTGCTTATGCAAGCCAGAAAACCCTTCAGAGACAAGAAAAGACAAAGCTAATAATTCATTGTGTTGTATAAAATAATTCTAGATAATTTTAGCACAAATAGGCTTTAAGTAATATATTTTTTGATGAGGTTCTATACTTTCGAAAAAATTAATTACTATTTTTGTTGTGCATGTTAATTCAAAAAGACCTTCAATAAAATTTCTATGGTAACAACATGCGATTTAGAATATCTCTAGTCAGTAATTAGAAAGAAAAAAGAGATGGCAAAACATATTATTTTGCATTATTATTCCTTTTTTTGTTTTTGTGTCATGATTCAAATTCTTTTTTTAAATACTTTTATATTTCACTTAGAAATTTTGTTTGTTTGGATCGAATGTTACGACAGATTTTTAATGTAGTTCTATCAAACAGATTTTCTTCAAATTTTGTATATATGTTAAGTAACAAAACCAATGGAATATGACAAAGTAATATTTTAGGATGTTCAGCCTAACAACATTAGTAGACTGAACTTTAAACTGTGTAGATATCAATTCAATAATTTTCCATGTTGCTCTTTAAAAAAATACACTTTCAGTGAATTTCAAAACTAATTCACTAAAAAGGATGACTGTTTAACTAAACTTTGCTTTTTTAAAAGTGCTGCCTTCATAAACAAAAAAAATCTTACAAACAATTTCTAATGTACATGTAATTTCATTCAAATATTGGAAATGCAGCGGCATTGTTAAGATTCTTAGTCTTCAAATTTGAGATGAAAGGTTATCAAGTCAGTTGCAAAATATTCAATAACTAACATAATTTATTTAAATAATGCTTTTATTTAATTTGATAACTAATGCACTAATTTTTTGGGGGATTTAACGCATTACTTGTCAAACTAAATAAAAGCACTTTTCAAAAAATATATATTAGTCTTTACCATATTACAATCTAAACAATGAAAATACAAATAAAGCTTATAACTATATTGAAGACGAATGTCACATCAAAATACATAATTTTTATTTTGCATATCACTAATGTCAAAATGCAAAATTTAATTTGCCCTAAATTATTTTTGTACTCTTCCTATCCCTATGCTTTATTATGAAGCAGAAATCTGAAATTTACATTATATACTCTGAGGAATTTGGTTCTAAGCTATGGCATACCCATTAAAATTTGCAAATAGGAAAATATGTATGCATTTTTAAAAAGAAATACATATGTATGTGTGTGGGCATAATTACATATACTGTGAAAATGTGGTGAGTGTTTATGTACTAAAGAATTTTAAAAAAAAAAGACAATTAAAACTGGGTTTTGTTTTCATTCTCTCTCTGTGTGTGTGTTTTTTAATCACAGATAATTGCAAATGTAGATATGGAAAATGATGAAGGAGGGAGGTGGGAGGGGCTCTCTGACAATTTAAAAAATGTTATAAAAGACTGTTGCAACTTTGCAGAATTTTCAAAGATTTGAGCTACAACTAAAAATAAAACAAAAATATTAATGTCTCCATATACATCTCTCATTGTAAAATTACAACAAAGCTAATGATACTTTTCAAATTTACCCTGCAAATATCACTCAATTATTTTTCTTTTGCAAGAGAAACACAATACATCTGAAAATTTTCACCATCAAAATAAAAATTATACATGTGTAGGCAGAGTTTTTCATAGAAAATTTCAGTGTATTTTTAAAGGTATACAATGTTGGTATTTGAAATTTTTAAAAAAAGATTCAGATTTTGTGATAGATACAGTAATCCTTATAAATTGTTCATTTCAGCTTCCAGATATAACAGTCAATAAAAATCATACCATTAAACAGAATTCAATTGTGTACTGACTGTAGTTTTCTAAGTCATAATTAAATAATCACAGAGCAATAGAAGTTTAGGAAGATAAAAAAATAATAATCATCCATCATCTGAAAACAATATTTGTTGGCAGAATTGCCAATACCCAAAAAATAGGATGATTTTCTGATGAAAAAATAACAAGTAATCAATCAGGTAGAGAATGAAACAACTTTATTCAAATGATCAAATATAGACTTATTTTTTGCTTTCCTGAAAAATGATCCATAAATCTTTAGCTTTTAAGTCAGCCAAATCTCATCATTGGCCAGACTGATCAGGGTATTTATAATAAATTCTGCATGGAGAAAATATTTTTTTAAAAAGGAAGAAAATCCAAAATATAATGGTCATCTAAGCAATATCTGATTCTTTCCAAAAGTCCAGAGTCACTTGAGTATATCGGAAAGAACAAAGTAATAAGTACAAACAATTATTACATAATCTCACTCAAAGTATTAGTCCTGAGTTATTAAAATATCAGTACAGAAAAGAAGACAGTTTTTAACAATAAAAATTATGTTTAAAACAATGTTAATAACAACTTTAATAATATATAATGGTGGCTCATTAGACAATATAACTATTTCAACACACACTCTAAAATTATCTCCACACATTTTTTTTTTTACTTTTGAATTTGAAAGAAATTATTTCCTTTTTTCTATAAATATTACTTTACCAACTCTAAGTTAATTCACTGGAACCATTTTTTCTCTCTTTAAGTTTTTATTTTTGTTTTTAAATAACTTAAATTACTTCCAAGAGATACCAGTGAGACTGTGTAACCCTTGTCTACCCTCAAACAATCAGCCAAACATTTTTATTCCCTAATGATTTTTAAAACCCAAATTGTTTCCAATTTGGTCAGTAAAATTACAAAAAAGATCTTAGATTTATTTTTTTAAATATCAATCTAGGGAACAACAAAGCAGAAAGTACTAAAGCATAACTTTAACTTTAGAGTCTGACACTTTCTATCTTTTAGGTTATCTGGTGCTAAATGAAATGTTTATTAAAAAGGACACTCTATAAACTATAAAGTATAATTAGAATATTGCCAAAAAAATATTACTATTTTTATGAACGAAAGAAGAAAAATATACACATGAATCTGTGTCTATATACTTATAACTAAGAATGATCACGTGCGTTTTGGTCATTGCTAAACCTACCCTTGGAGGATTTACCAAACGCAAATACTTTTATGATAAGAACAAATGACATTTTATAATTTTTCTAAACATAAAAGTATTTTATTTATTAATAAATTTAAAACAATGATAAATACTAATATATTTGAAAAAACAAATATCAGTTTTTTATTGCGTTTCTTTATTTTTAAATCAAAATTTTATTTAAAATATGAAAGCTTATATTTTATGTTGAAAACTTCGTAGAAGTTGAGATGTTTTTTATTTTTTTTTACAATTTTACCGTATAACACAAATTAAAAATGTAAATTTCAAATATTTTTCCAGATTTTCCTGTTTAAATCCAGTCTTGGAACAAAGATCAGTAAGAAAATGGTACTGAAAAGAATCCTAATCACATTACAACTATAGGTATCCAAGATTACTTAGAAATATCAATATCATTGTAATTAATGAAAGTTATTACTTTTTTATTATAATTTTAGCATATTTTAAAAGTATTTTCATATAGCTGAATTAATATATATTGAATGCTTTCCCAGACTTTTCCACTATTCCCTGCATGTCTTTACATATGAACAAATTTAAAAAACATATTCACTAATTTTTGCTTGTGAAAATATTCTTTTCTGTATATATATATTTAAAAAAGGATGATGCCTTTTTACTGCTTTGTTTTTATAAGAGGATACCCAAATAAAAAACGAGGATCATTTTCTGATGGGCGAATGTGTTATAGTAAATGCTTCTGCTGCTAGATCTCTCTTGTGGGAAGCCCTCCATCATTCTGCCAACTAGCGTCATGAAGTAAAGTTGTCAAGCCACATAGTAAAAATTTTTTGTTGTGTGTCTCACTTATTTGTCGATTTTTGTGACGACAGAAAAGTTGTAACAAGGTAAAATTCTGTTTTTTTTTTTAAAAAAAAAATGGCGGGGGGAAACATTGTAATGTTTGAAACAGCTAAAAACAAAAACTATTCTTGGAAAAACGTAAGTTTATAAGTGGTTTAATGGAAGAATTCAATTTCACCATATCCCAAAAAAGTGCACAAGTAAAGTCCAATGTCAACACAATGCTATATCATTGTTCTCTCAGGATTCATTGTGTAACAAGAATTGAAACATATCAGTGCACAAAGCCTGAAATATGAAACAATTTTTAATCAAAATCAGCATAACCCAGTTTATCATCAGCCATGTTCAACCAAACATGCTCCATATAACTTCTTTTTATTCCCCCAAATCAAAAAATTAACTCAATAAAAAAAGGTTTTAAAATTTGGCAAGTAATGGGGATAAAAATGACAGCAGTATTAAAAGGTATCACAAAAATTTTGTGACTGCTTTGAAAAATGGAAAACATGTTTAGACCAGTGAATTGCATCAAATGGGCAGGACTTTGAAGGTGATTCAATTTGTAACATCTAAAAATAAATGTACAATTTTTAATACAAAATTCTGGCTTTTTTGAATAAGCCCTCATATTAATGGATTGGAGATTTTGATAATAAATAAAAGAGAGAAAAAACATTGGAGATCTTCAAGAAGAAGATTTGAAAAAGAAAAAGAGAAATAAATGCTAAATTAAAAAAACAATATGGGGGAGGGGGTACTGAAAAAAAAGTGAAATAAATTTATTTACTAAAAAAAATTAAAAGAAAAAGAAAATGGACTGGACATATATATATATACTTTCAAAAAGCAAAAAATTATGATGATTTTCTATAGAGAAAAAATTAGCTCATTCTTCCAGATAAAAGTTTATATAGTTTTTTTTTTCATATGTCATAGCATCGGCCGGGACGCGAACCCACAACTGTCTACAACCAACTACTTGCTTGCAAGGCAGTTGCGATGACCTCTCGGCTAACAACGCTTGACAAAGTTTATATAGTATTAACAAACAACTTAACCTAATGTATACAGTAGTTGAGAAAAGTGTATATGACATATACATATGTAAAACTGCCTTATGTATATTATGCAGATATGCACTTAAAATATGTATATATAAGTAAAATAATGTAGCTTAAATCTATGTAAAGAAAAAAAACACTTAAGTTTAAAATTATTCTTTCTTATAATCCATCCCTTTAGTATTCATCATCATCTGGTTTTCTGAATGATCATTTGCTCATTCTAAGGAACTATATCAATGCCTTTTAAATCCTTTAATGCTCATGTTTTTTTTTAAGAAGTACATCAAGTATTGATGGCTGATGATCTCTAGAGAAAAAATTTACAATGAATGGTTGATTTCCTTCTTTGATTTTCTCTTCATATAACATATTATAAGGTCTCACTCATTAATTTAAGGCATTTTTAGGTTTGATAGAGCATTCTAAGTCGGAGAAAATTCCTTTAAAGTGCTGTTCGTGGCCTGATGAAGTGGAATCAAGCTTCTTCAGTTTTTTGATGTCCAGGTTCTTCCTTCCAAGCTGTTGATTTTCTTTTCTTTAGCCAGTTGCATTAATTATTGGTTAGTTAATTTTTCCATATGAGATGTCTTTATCCAAAGGGTCAACAAAAATGCTGCATTATTTGTTGTTACAGGTTGCTGCTATGATTTCACTTGAAAATATATGTAACTGTAAAGTTAAAAAAAATTTTTTTTTCTGTATAACTAGAAAAATTATATATAATTTCATTGTGCAAAAGTAAAGAAAAATAGCCAGAAGAGTAAACTCGCAATTGACAATTTTTATATTTTTCTGCAAAATTGTTAATGATTGCACTGGAAAAAAAAAACAACCTCATACTGAAGTTTCTTTTTTTTTCTTTCATAGTCTTATATTATTTATGTGAAATTATTTAAAATTAAAAAAAAAAACAATGTTTAATAATATCTCAACTGTTCTGACCATAAAGATTTGTTATTTGTTGACAGTATAAGAGTAGCCAAATTATAGAACTGTACATCACAGAAATGTAATCAATTAATTTAAAAAAAATAAAAATTCTAACATATTAAAAAAAATGTATCTAATGCATTGTTTTTGCAATCTGTAATCGATATTTATAGCTCCCCCCCCCCCCCACAATGTGTACTATGCAGATCTAAATAAACAGCACTTTATATACAAATATGTTAGGTGTAACATTTTTTTGGGGCCATGAGCTGTCACATTTTATTAAATGGTGTAGCCATTTTTTTTAAAATAAATTACAAATATTTCAAATAGTGCAACACTTGTGAAGTCAGAGATATAAACTAAAGGTATGAATCTTTTTCAATTTATTTGTATTGCATTTTCATCACACAAAATTTATTATTAATTGCACGAAATTAAGCTCACATTTTTTTAACTGCAAAAACATTTCGCTAATAGTTTCATTTTGATTGAAATTAGAGTTTAATTCAAAAACTGATTAACTGAATACATTATCTAACACTGCCCACAATTTCAAATTAAATATTAATAGTATGTGACCAAAATTTATTTTTAGTTTTATGCTGAATGAAATTTCCATATTTTTTTTGTTTCTATATTTTTATACATTGACAATAATGCTCACTATTCTGAAACAAATTACGAGATGTTTTAAATTAAAGAAGTAGATTTAGTATTATTTTAATTTAAATTTAGAAATTTGTGATCATATAAAATTCATTTATCACTTGGGAAATCCATGGAATCTTTTTTTTTTTCAAAATTAAAATTATGATAGCTAAATTACTTAAGATTTTACTTCATTAATGCTTAAATTAAATTAATATACATATGTGCTCTGCGCACAGATAATGAAGCTATTAGTAAATTGTCAATGAAACAATGACATAATTTTTGTCATAAGCCTAATAGCAGTCATAAAAATTTTAATCTACAAAAGTGAGTAAATACAGCGTACAGTTTTTAAACTAATGTATCCATTTTAAAATTTGATACTATATTAATGTGTTTGACTGTTATACATATATGATTATGATCATTTATTATACTGACTGAAAACATTAATGATAAAAATCTTTACTTTGGATATATCATTATCAAAGTATTAATGGTTTGCAAAGACATTGGATAAAAATTAAATAAATAATGTATACAGCACTATAATATTGTTTACTGATCTCTGTAGTGCACAATTTCAGCATAAAAGGTGTTATTTTATTTTTGGATAATAGTTTTAATAACTATCCTACATCATTAGTCTAACAAAAAGGCCACTAAAAAGTTTTTGATTTTTTTTAAAGATAGTGAATAATCTATTATATATTAAAATAGTGGATACAAATTGATGATTTTTGTGAATCCTCACATAAAAGTCAAGCAGTAATCAGGGTATAGGTGTATATATATATAGAAAAATTATGAGGTTCTTGAAGACAATTGAGTATAGTGAGAGAATGGTTTTAAAGAAAAAAATGATAAATGACATTAACAATAGTTATGAGCTTTTAAAAAGGGAGTCTGAGAATATAGTGAGATGTATCTTTTGATAATTGACTGATAAAAATTAACAAAGTGAGTATACAGTCAGATTCAACAATATAGATCAATATTTTCATAAAATGCTATGTAAGTTAAAATATGCATGTCAGATAGTATTCTACACTAGAGTTGTATTAAACAACAACAACAACAATAATAAAAACTTAAAATATACATTAAAAACATGCTCTTATTTAAAAATAAACCTTGCCCATAACACAGTGTAAACTTTGCACTACTGTACTAATAAATAATAAAAATACTGAATACCATGCCAAAGATTCTTTTTAGCAATCTGCATTATTTTATGAGTACCGAGTGGTACATTCAATAACAAAAAGTAAAGAATGAAGACTAAATACTTGTACATATCAAACATAAACACTGTGCATTTCTGTAATATCAAATATTTTTACATTACTGAAATTTTAAAAAGTTGCACAAAAACTGAAATACAGGTGAATTTGTATTATTTTATAATCTATCATATTTCATAGTTTTCACGGGTGTTTTCTTAATGAATCAGATATATGCATATATATATATGTGTGTGTGTGTGCAAGTCTATATACATAAAATCTATGTAAGTAAAAAAATTGCAGTTACATATATACAAAAAAAAAAAAACATAAATGATTTAATGAGATATCTACTTATCATCTAAGCATAAATATTAAGGTCCTTTAGTTGATCAGTTTCTATTACTGTATTAAAAAAAACTGCTAATTATTCTTCTAACAATTGATAAATGAAATAATAACCTTGAATTTCCAGGCCAACATAGTTTAAAATCATAATCTCAATATACGAATAACCAATTAAATCTGATATCATGAATAAAAGTCTTACATAAAGAGAAAGAAGAGATTGGGAGGCTGGAGATAGATGAAATAAAAATATATTTGCAGCAGTAAAATCAAATTACCAATTTTTATTTATTTTACAGATTAAAGCCCTAAGGATATATTATAGGCACCTGATATCAATTTCATATGCTAATAAAAAATATGTAGGACTGGTCTGATTTTCAAAAGAATCAATTAAGAGATTTATGGATTAATTGGAGCATCAATTTTAATTCAACTAAATGATTTAATGTTCCAAGATTGCCAGACCCAAAAGTAATGTGCATTTTCATTAAAAACAAATGAAAGAATAAAACTACTATTCAGCAAATGTACAATACACAGCAATAAAAGGAAGTCACTGGAGATAAATGAAAATGCCAGTATCTGAATATTTTTGACAGTGTATGCTATAATATAAAAATAACAGTGTAAATCAAAATAAATTATTACGACTTCTCTAATTTCCATTTAACATCTGAATTAAAATAGATATTCCTCTCTATCTATTTCAAAGTGGTCAAAAAAAAAAAAGAGAGATCAAGGTACCTTACTCCCATTTAAGACCATATAATTCTTTCTAGAAATAGACTATTTGCAAGAAGCATTGAATTTCAAACATTCTAAGGTTGTTCAACACAAAAAGAGATCAATATTTCTGAAGTTAACATCTAGAAACTAATCTGGATATATAGTTGGCATAACTATATGATCTTTGTTGATTATTGATACTTGTAAATATAACCCTAAAGATATGGAATGGATTATTCCTATTAATGGAAGTAACAATATAAGGAGCATATGTAAACCAAGCAGAAAAATAAAAAATGTTATATTGTTACATTAAAAATTCACATCAACTTATGGAAATCATCCAAAGACTATCGATCATAGTGTCTTTAATAATAGAAAGTCATAATTTGGGAGATAATATCATGTTATACTCTTATCGGAAACATTACTCTTAATAAATGCAAATCATCTGGAATTCTTGTAAGATTTTGATGACTAAGCTTGCCTATGATACAAACACTGTCACAGACTCTATTATCTATCTGACAAAATATTAATCTGAAAAATAATTTAAACTATACTGAACTCTTATGGGCCATATTTAAATAAACTTTTCTCTACAAGAAATAACTAATATTTATCTGGACACAGTTCAAATGTTACATAATGTATTTAATTTAGACTAGAAGGAGATTAAAAGCAATTTTAGATTAAAGCATTCTAGACATTTTGCCTAAATATTGACAAACATACAAATATATACAAAAGAAATATTTTTTTAATACCCTTAATTATTGACTATCAGCTATAGGATTTTCTCTATTGCAATATTTGCATTCAATAAATAATTATTTAAAATAAATATCATGCCCACTTTAATTAATATATATAATTTCCTAAATCTCTAACTCATACATATGTGCAGAAAAATAATTTAAAATTAAAAATATGCAGCAATATTGTTATTTTTTAAAAAGTGCAATACAAATAAACATATAAATAACGATTTTACAAATTTTCTTCTGAAATAAAAAAAGTATTAAACATTTGAAATTTAAAATATATTTTTTAATTGCATTAAATTTAACATTCCAAAATTTGTTCCAGTACTAAATATCGTTGAAAAAATTAAATTTAATACATTATAATAATGTATTTCATATAAAGACTATTTGCTGTTTGATAAGACAATTAAACTGATATCTAAAAATCAGAGGGTTTGGAAAAATGAAACAAGTAGAGTAGTATACTGTATATCACATTTTTAAATTTAACTAAAGTGCATAGTTTATTGGTGAAAAAGATTTAATATAACTAAATAATGTATATAGTAAAAAAAAAAATTGTCTGATGGCTTGATAAAGCAATTATACCAATATCTAGTAATTGTAGAGCCTTAAGAAGTAAAGCCAATGTAGAACATTAATTGAATTATTTAAACTAAATTAATAATACAATACTGTACTGTATATTGCACTTTCAAATTAACTATAATGTACAGTTTAACACTGAAATAAATTTAATACTGTACAATACGGTAACTCATAAAGTGTGATTATTCAATGTTGATAAGGCATTATGATGGTACTTAAATATCAGGGTTTTAAAAAATGAAGCCAATAATTTGAATTGATAATGAAGCTCTGAAACTTGTTGTTGTAACAATTACTATGGCAATAATTAGTGGATATTGTATGCTTTGGGAGTCATTGACCAAATTTTAATAAGGCATGCAATTTATATACATTGCACAAACCATACATTATGCAGTATTCCAAAATAAAAAAATTTGAAATGCTTCAATATCCACTAATTATTGCCATAGTAATTGTCACAACAAGAAGTTTCAGAGCTTCGTTATCAATTCAAATTATTGGCTTCATTTTTTAAATATATTTATTTTCTTTCTTAAAAAAAAATCCATTTAACACTGTATCTTAGTAATATTTATAATTTTCATTATTAGTCTATTAATATATCAGATGAAAAAAAAATCTTGCTACTTCACTATTTATTTCATAACTAATTATTACCTACATTTATTAAACAACACTTCCTCTTTTTTTTTGAGTTTTACATAAATAAAACAATTATTTAGTTTTCTTGTCTGATAGTAGCAAGTGAGTTAAGTTCTGAGAATAAGTTATAATTTAAAAAAAATCTTACCACCAAGGTTTGTTAGCATTCAGTGAAGTTATTGTAGAAAAGCATAGAAAAAAATGTAGACACTATGCATATATATGTAATTGTAGATTATTTATTTCCTTATCAACAGTTTTTGAATGTGTAAACATGTTATAATTCTTTTTACACATATTTTTAAAAAATCTATTTTGTAGAGGGGGAAAAAACCATGGAAAATTCATATATAATTTTTTTTAAATAAATCGACAGATGTTTTTAATTAAATGTTTTTATGAAAGGTGTAAAATCACTTTGTTTGTTAGTTTACTTGTTAAATTTTGGTCTTTTTCAAGTTAGAACAAAATTTTAAAATCAAAGTTTAATATATTTTTAAATTCAATAAAACAACTAAGTTATACAAACCTAAACCATTTAGTAGGTTAACTAGTTTCTTAGATATGGGACAGAAGACAGGAAAATATTAAAAATATTCAATAATTTCATGTATCGCAGTTAACAATTATTCTTACAACTTTGATTTATTTTAAGTAACACTCACGAGAAGGTAGTATAAATATTTTTTCTTTCAATTAAATAGCATTTTCTAAACCATTTTAAATGTATATATCGTAATTAGTATGTGCAAATAATTATACGTGTATAATAAATTAAAATTTAATGTTTAAACTTTAAATTAAATGCAGCTCAATGTATATGTAAATAAAGAGAGTAAATCACCCTTCCTAAGGTTATGACTTAAAAATACTTTAAATGTTAAACAAAGGATCAAGAATAGAATAAATCCACTTATTCTTAGTACCTCTGATATTTATAAGCATACCATTGTCAACATTGTTGGTAATTCAGAGTGAAAATAATTTATCAACTAGATGGAATATGGCACTTAAGAGTTATAAACTCATTAATTACACAATGCTGGAGACAGCATTTCTCTTTTAACACTTTGATTGTAATAATTAAATACAATTTAATATGTAAATTTTAAATTAAACATAGCCCAAAGTATATGTAAACAAAGGGAATAAATCACTCTCCCCAAGGCTATGATTTAAAAGCAATCTAAATGTTGAACAAAAAATCAAGAATAGAATGAATCCACTTATTCTTCATAGCTCTAGTGTTTATAAGCATACCCAAGTCTTCGACTTAAATTTGTTTGATAGTTTTAATTTTTATTTTAAAACAATTGTTTTTAAAAAAGTTACAAAAGAAATCCTGCAATCATTATTTAAAATGATCACAAAAAGCTAAAGTAGAAAACACAATTATTATTTAAGACAATGATTGCAAGTTTTCTTCATTAGCTTTTTTAAAAAAAAAACAATTGTTTTACAATAAAAATTAAAACTATCAAACAATTTTAAATAAAAAACTTAGGCATTGATTTATTACACATGTATAAGTATGTACACATACTAAATATATATATATATTTACTTATTGCAGAAATATTTATTGTCATATATACACTATATGCATGATATTTTATTTAAAGTAAAATTATATGTATTAAGTGAAGTTCATTAACAATATATACACATGTATAATTATGTACACATACAAAATATGATGTATACATAAGTGGTATACATTTTAACTTATAGCAAAAATAGCTAGTGATATATATATATATATATCAACTGTAAGTGTTCAGTTAATTTAAAGTACAATATAATTTTACATTTTCATTTATTTGTGTCAATTCCAAAAATTTAAAAATAATAGAGATTAAAAATTTTATTTTTTATTAAATGCCTTTACTGACTGTACACTAAAAAAATAAAAATAATTGTTTCTTCAATCACAATTGAAGTTTTTAGATTTAATTTGAAATAAAAGTATGGGTGGGGGGAGAGTCCAGAAATTAATTAAATCAATCTCTATATTTTATAACAAGGGATTGACTTAATTAATTCTGAACTCCCAGTGTTTTTTATTTCAAGTTAAATCTAAATACTCCAATTGTAGTTGAAGAAACAATTATTTTTATTTCTTTTTAGAACAGTCAATAAAAGCATTTAATATATATAAAAATTATCTCTATTATTTTAATTATAGAAAGAATATTATGATTATCAGTATAATATTAATTACATTTTAATATTAGTTTATAAAAGAAATTGATCATATAATTATATATACATAAAGTTATATGTTTTTACATGCAATGTATAATATGTGAACATGTGTATAAATTGAACAAATTCAGTTAGTGCTTTGCTTTTGTTTTCTATCTTTATCAAGGCCATTATTAAATAAATATTTGAAAACAAATTAATATATTGTTAGAAAAAAATATCCCTCCTCCCTAAATAGATGTCATTTATCTATGATTAAAATCCTGCTGAAGTTATAACTGAATGATTTTTATAAAAGAAAAAAAAAACTATTATTAGGAATAACCACTAATTAAATTTGTCATTTTAAAAGTAATATACCAAAACTTACAATTTATGAATAAATTTAAAATTAAAAACTTTTTAAATGTTTATATGACTTTCCTTTTTATTTTATAATTATTATTTTTTCTTAGCTTTATTATTCTTTATATGTTAGTTTTATGGAGCCTTTATTATGTTTTGTAAAGTTATCATGAAAACTGCATCTCAACATAAAAAAATAAATATTTTTTCAATAATCAAATGGTTTAAATATACAAGCAATTAAGTTCTATTTAATTGAAGGTTTCTATTTTTTTGTTCGATGTATGTGGTTTTTATCAATATGCTAAATAAATATTTCTAGCAATGAACATTCAATATATTTCTACATTTGCTCTTAATAAATAAAAAATTATCTGACTTCTAAAATCTATGTTTAATTCTATTAAGATTTTTTTAATTATTTTTAAGATAAAAAAATAAATAAACATAAATCTTACTGTTCATAACTTTATTTTTTTTTTTTGTTTTTTTCCTTTCTTAACTATATAATAATACTTCATTTCTGTAAAATAAAGAAAATTGTTGCAAACATGCATAAAACTTACATGGAGTTCATAATTGGATTAGTAAATAAAAAAGATTTTTTTTAAATAAATAGTAGAAATGCAGTAATATTCTTACACTGTAAATATTTCATTTTTGTAAACAAAATTTGCAACTGATAAAAAAATTTCAATGAAGTTATTTTTTAAAAAAGATGTCTATTTTTATTTAAGCTTTAAAAAAAATAGTTAATTCTTAAATATTCATTGATAATATGCAACTATGAGTAAAATATTTTTATATTACATCAAACTTAACAGACTTTGTTTTAAAAAGTTAATTTTAATTTTCCATTTTTTTAATTTTTTTTTTTAAAAGATGAGAAAAAAAAATTATTGTACATTTCCACCAGTTTTTCTTTAGAAAAAGATTGCTTTCAGAATATAGCTACATTGATTTCATTAATTAATTTGTAATTTTCATAATAAATATTTGTATTGTTTACAATAGTGAATTTATATTTTTGTATATTGCAAAACTGGCTATTAAAAATTGTTGAAATAGAAAATAATATTAATACATATTTTTATGTGTAACAACACAATACACATTACAATTGCATATGTTTATAAATTCAAAAATTTTTAATGTTATTGTAAATACAATTTACTATTCCCTATATTTTATAATTGCATTCTTTATATGAAATATACATTATTTGAATTCTTTTTATCCATGAATTTTAATAAGAAATAAACTTCATAATAAAAATAAAGTTATATATCATTTTTATAAATCATGTTTAAAATATACAAATTATCTACCCAATTTAGTTATTTATAAATAAACAAATAACTTTATTCAAAGAAGAGTAGCAGTTAAATAAATAATAAAATAATAATTTTTCACTTCTTTAAATTCATTTAAGTTTAGCAATGTAAATAATAATAATAATAATAATAATAATAATAATAATAATAATAATAATAATAATAATAATAATTATTATTATTATTATTATTATTATTATTATTATTATTATTATTATTATTATTTGCAATTAAAAAATGGTACATCAATAGCCAAAATATACCTTGAAACTCAAAATTTTACTAATGCAATAAATAAACTTCGATTTATATTTTCTTTTAAACACAATTTTACATACACTACATATTTTAAAATAAAATTTAATGATAAATTTGGATTTTTTTTTAAAAAAAAAGAGTATTAAGAAAAAAAAGACTGCTAAATGGTAAAAGAAAAAAATTTTTTTTTTACAAAAAATATGATTATAAACACTTCTAATATCCATTTTACTTAGCTTTGTTTTCTTTTTTCAACATAAATATATTTGTTGCTGCATATATATAATATGTGAAGATTGCAGTTTTTTTTTTTTTTAAACACATATTATCCATCTAAAACCATTAAGATAATTAGATTTAGCATTGACTGTGTTTGTAGTTCTGATTCTATTAAACATTATATAAAATCAAAAATATATGTATATATCTTGAAAGATCTTAAGATCTTAAAGTCAGTCATTTCAATGACAAAATGGAATATTTAGTTGATGTGAAGACATTGACATAAATTCATTTTTCATAAAAATGAGATATTTCTAATTTTTAATTTACCTTTTAATTGCAATAATGAATCTGCCATAAAAATCCTAAAAATAAATTAATTATTCTAATGAAATGCTAATCTTATCATCAATGAAGGTCAACATCAATTTAAAGGCCCTTAGTACTAAATACATAAATAAATGTATTTTTTCATCTGACAAATTAATATTATTAGAAAAATAATCCAAAAATATATTTAAAAACACACAAAAAATTAATATGGTAAAAATAATAACGTATAACTTTAGATTTAAATTTTAATTAAAATAAATGATGATAAAATGTGAATTACACAAGATTTTACATCATCCAAAATCTATTGCTATCAATAACATTCCTTCAATATATGTGCATAATATAATAAATTAATAGATAAAACCCTTAAGCATACCAACATATAACTAAATGAGTGTTATAATTGAATTGTGAACAAATGTTAAGCATTATCCATTTATGCTATGACAAGAGGTTAAATAGATGGACTATTGAATAGTGAATTTAAAAAAATACTTCTTATAGCAATGTAACTAATACATATATAACAATGAAAAAACAATTTTAAAGAATTTTAGAAAATAAAGCAAAGCATCCAAGTACTTCTTAAGCTTACATTTAATATCTATAGTAGTAAAGGTTGTGAACGCTGAAGCTCAAGATTCATAGATCATAACACTGCTCCAACACTTTTATGTTCAAACTCTGTATGAATTCCTGAGAAATAAATCATTCAATTATTTTTTTTTTAAATTCTGCAGTAAGCAATAATAGACTTTATATCACTACATTCAAAAGTTATTTATGGTAAACATGACTAACCCATGAATGACTAATACTAGATAGAAGTGTCAGGCACAGATTAGTTTCTGACTACTGCAGGTTAAAACTGATACTATTTTAATATATAAAAAATTATGTCTGGAAATGATGGTTCAAATGTTAGCAAAAAGGTAAAGAAATTCCAATGACAGTTGATTACGAATTGCTTTAGCAGCATATTTTTTTACGGTTAAGTGATTCCAATGGTAGTACAAATTGAAGAGAATGGTGATAACGTGATTTTTGGAAAATTAGAATTTTTATATTTACATCAATGTACACATACTATTTTCTTCTTATATATTATTATTTATCTCTTTTTACGTTATTTATTATTGCGTTTATAATAAAAAATCGTTATACGGAAGAAAAAGAAATCGGTTGTCAATATCATTTCTAAAAGCAAATTTCAATTAAAGTATTCCCTAAAATTTCGATTAATTCTAGTACAACCAGTTATCAAACACATTGAAAGTGGAAAAAAAGAAAAGAAAGATAAAGATAGAAATGAAGGGTTAACGACAATAATTAGAAATTCAAATTTTATAAAGCTAAATTAATTAAAGAACTCTTTCCTGATTGAAAACAAACAAATAGCATAAAATTCTTTCATGGCTATCTAAAGTATACAATTATAATAACAATAATAGGAACATAAAATAAACCATTTCAATTTTTTAAAAAGGCAAATACGTAAACATTGAAATGTTTTGATTAATTTTAGATATTTTATATCCAGTGTTATTTTATTATTTGAATTAGTATATATAAAAATCAATCAAATCTATACACTTCCAATCTTTCTCAGATATTTTTGCTTTTAAAAATAAGTTAGTTAGGATCATTTTAACAATCAGAATACTGACCATTCAAAATTAAAGACAAATAAATTAAATTAATAAAATATATTTTTATTAAAAAGATATTCAAGAGTAAACAATATAGCTAAAATACTGCAATGATAAATATCTAAACTAAATCTTACTCAATAAAATAATTGTTTAGATAATGAAATAAATATATAAATATTTTTGTTTCTATTAGCTTGATTATATATATTAATTTTAACACCTAAAGGTAATTTGATTATATAAGGAATATAATTTTACACCAATTAATAGCTCTCAATAATCATTAATAACAACTTAATATTCCTTGCCAGTCCATTAATACAATTTATTCTAGAATCTCAATTTTAGAACTTGATTAGTAACTTATTATAATATTTGTCAGTAAATATCAAAAGGTAAATGGTGGGCTCAGCACTTGAATTCTACTCTCAGTATAAAAGGCTGCATCATACAATAATCAATGTATGAAACCCTATCTAAGAAAACAAAATTAACATGACTTTTATATCTAAACTAATAATATAATTATCCACCATATTTATGCCACTTAATTAAGTTTTCCCTATCCATGTTATTCTATCTTCACTAATGAAAGCCATAAACTTGAAATTATTTGGGGGGTATTAGATAGGATAATATGGATAAGGATTTAATAGGCACTATCATCTCGTATCTATTATTATTTACTAAAGCTTAGAATAAGTGGCATAAAGATGGAAACTAATGCTGCTATAATAGCAATATGTAAGTTGAAGTCATGTAATGGTATCAATAAACATCACATGACCACCACTTCTTATGCTTGTGTATAGCTGTTGTTAAAACAGGCAAAACTCACTATACGTATTGCCACACAAAGCAAGCTAGAGTAATCAATGGATAGTGGTGGCTATGGTTATTAAAGAACCAAAGACACCCAATGTATGGGTACTGAACTGAGTTCAGACCCATATGACTATATAAGCTAATGGGCTTGTATTGAAAGCATTAAGGTGTTTTCAGTTTAAGACTCATAGTTTTGTAGTTAAAGTGAAGATAAAAAGTGGCTGCTGGAGGGTTGCATTAGATCCTAAGATCTAGGTGCAGTGCTCCCAGAACCAAGAGTCCTCACTGACGAAGACCACAAGACAGAAACTAGTCTGGGGATATTGGATGAGTAGGCACTAGATGGGGATTTTATGCACAAGCCTTCTGGCATCCATTGATTACTCTAGCTTGCTGTGTGTGGCAATACGTATAGTGAGCTTTGCCTGTTTTAATGGTTATCAAGTGATTATAAACTAATAATACCTACAGATCTTTCTACTAAGTAATATTAGCTAGCAAATTAGGTTAACTATAAAAAAACCCATTAAGTTGGGAATAAATATTAAGTACATTCTCAAAGAAATAGTAGCAATCCATCCCCCTTCAAAGTCACATTCACGCACATAATCACTGAATATCAGATGGTAATATCATCTGTTATTAATTTTGACAAAGTGGAGCATTCCACTAATGCAAATCATGGTCAATACATATATATATTTAGTTATTTTTAGTTGGATGATAAAAAATTTCCATAAAATTTTATTGACCGTAAAACCAAACAGTTATAATACAATGCCATTTTTATTATTGTTAATAAAGAACAGATATGTATAAATGTTTTCCTTTGTTTTAATTATTATTATTAGTTATTGTCTATCTAAACTTGAAGTTCATTTGAAAAGTATTCGATCTCATTTATAATGAAATAGCTTATGATAAGTTTTTACCAGTAAAATGATGTTCTATTGTTATCTAAACTGTAATTACCTGACATCAAAATCATCCTATATAGATATTAATAATAAAATATGAAAAAAAAATCCTTAAAACAGAAAAAGCAAATAAAAATAAAAATAAAACACTAAATAGATTAAAAGTCTCTTTATAAAGAATTGTTAAAGAAATTCAATGTAAAACTGTATGAATTTCAAAAAGTTATAATCAAATGTGAGGAAGATTACACTTAGCTATAACAAAGTGATGCTTAGAAGTTTTGATAGCAATGTTTATCTATATTATTCATTCTTAATAAATAACTTGCATAAGAATTAGAAGATAGTCTCCTAATCTGAATCTAGCCAATTGAAAATGGAAATTCATTGCTGAATTAAAAAAAAAAAAAACACTTTTTATATTAATGAATATAAGCCATAAATCTTCAGCACATTCTAAAAACAATAACACAACATTTTAGTCAAACATAAAAATAAAATGTTTAATAGTACTTCTATTTTTAGAAGAAAAAAAATGAAAATCAATTTATCTAATTTTTCAGCAATTATGACTGTGTTATTTAAGGTAATAAAGTCTCAAGGCTAATCAAAGATCAATGAGTGAAATTCCTCGAATATATATATTTGCAAACTGCATGTGCCCCCCCCCCCACTCATTTTGTTTAGAATCAAACACTATTAATATTATACTAGTATCTCATTATTTGCATAATGGGCATTTCACTATAATGCCTCTTTAATTATGGAAAGATAAATCAGTTTAATCTTACTTATAAAATGATCATATCCTCTGTGAATTAAACTAAGAATAAGAAATAAAGTATTGATTAAAATTATTTAAGAGCTTAACACTACTTAAAACTATTAATTGTTGACTCTAATATTTTCAATTATATTTTAAGCAAAATATGCTTTGTTTTTATTACCAAAGGGGTGAATACATTCTATGTTATTGCATCATTATCAAAAATGTTGGAAAGACTTTTATAAGCCTATAATTATTACATCTGTTTACTACATATATAACTTGGTTCTCAAATCTGAATAGAACTTGGTTCATAGTCAATCCAATTATTCATCCAATAATTAGTCTGTAAATGAATTATCATCTCCAATCCTCTGTAAGATAATAGTATCTCTTAGTTTACGTCAGCTTTTTCATCATTATAGCTTCTTTTCATTATACTTTTTGAGCAAACTTTCTCATCGACCCATCTCAGGTGGTCTTTTTTTTTCTTTAAATGTTTTATATCATCTTAAAATCTGATTTAAGATTTTGATTATCCACTTAATATAATATATTTTAGTAACTTATCCAGTCTAACTCAATTTTAATTTTTTTCAGTAATGTCAATGAGTTTCTTTCTGTTTTCTCAACAAGGTATTTTGTTTTCCAATCCCAATGTTGTATCTATTGCTCTTCTCATAAGCATTCAGTTTAAAATGAATAAATAAGATTGGTAAAACATATTTATCAAAAAAACTTTTATTTTTCTGCTCTTAAAAATATTTCCTTTTAATATTGTTATTTCCATCAAAAGCACTTCATTTAAGTGCAACTCCGTGATTAATCTCAACAATTGCCTTGTAGGTTTAGTGCAGTGATAAAATGTTAAGACTCATGAATATAAGGACCTCAGATCCATTTCAGTGGTGGCACTTACAGAGCTCTTGTGAACTCTCAAACAATAAAATCATTCAAATGATGTTTCCATCCATCCACATTAATAATCAGATCAAGATATTTACACTTTCTTTTTTTAGTGTTTATTATTTTTCCTTTTTTTTTTTTTTGGAAAGTCATTGAACATAATCTTGTACCTATATCTAGAAAGTCCCATATTAATATGATTGATCAGATGGATGTCACCATAAAACAAAAATATAATTATAATATAATGTATTCTTTACTTTTGGTGAGGAAGATATCATACTCCTATGATTAATGAACCCAAGATTTAACTTAACAGAATGTTCATTTAATAAATTCGTTTTAAAAAAGTGAAATAAATTTTTTGGAAAAAATTAAAACATATAACAAAAAAATATAAATACTTTTACCGATTATTAAACAAAAAAAGTAAATATAAGCATATTATTAAAAAAATAACTTAGATTGGTTCAAAAGTTACATGAGATTTTCTGAAGGGCAAACAACAATTCTGAATAATATTTACCCAGTAATCCTAATTAAGTATGCAATTTACTTTCATTTTTTTTTTCAAATGTCAAATGCGTTGACTGGAAAACAAATCCGGGCCAGCTATTTGGAAGGCAGCTATGCTAACCGCTAGGCCACCAACGTTTGACTAATTCATTCTTTTAAGATTATATATTCACTTTTTTAAAGTAAATTTTATTGATTACACACAGATTATCACTTTTAATACTGCTATTTGATTTGTGTGGGGGGAGGGGGTATATTAGTAATAGTTAATTTATAAATTATATGTGAATAATACAAACATTTTAATTATAATTATGCAATATATAAATAAACCAAAAAAAAACAGTGATGGCAAAATTTGTAAAATTGTATAGTCATTTTACAATAACACAAATAAATAAATGGATTGTGGAATTGCATATTCAGAAAGTGTAAATCTGTTTGTGGTTAATACTTTTGCTGACTTATAAATAAATCTAATGCCATTTTTTTATGAAATTACATTTTTCAGGAAAACTATCCAGAGGAAAAAAAAAAGTTATAAAAATTAAAATAACATAAAAAAAGAAATAACAGTTTCCAGAGCTATTTGTTTACAAAATGAAAGAAGGCTCCAATTAGCTCCATAAATATTTGGAAGACCAAAAGAATGATCTCGTACATTTAATTTTATTATAGAAAAGAGACCAGAGTTCAAGGGAAATAAAATCAAACACAAAATGGCCTTAATGATAAAAGTTATGGTTGTAATGTTTCGAAAGATCCCTCTCTTAATGCTATTGATAAATGTGTTTAATGATGTTGTGGGAAATTATGTTGTTTGTGATAATTATTGCTTTAAAACAGGGGTGGGCAAATAGCAGCCCAGGGGCCACATGCGGCCCGCTAAGAGTTTTTATGCGGCCCGCCAAGACAATCAGAAAAATCCACCTTGGATTGAGATTTCCTTCCCATTGCATGACCTAATAATCATTTCATATTTTCTACTACGATGGCCACATCAATACACATGCGCAGTGTAGATACGATGTGCAGTGCTTTTCCAATTGATATGATTAATTTCAATTTTGTCTTTGCATTAGCAAATATATACATTTCCAACTTTAGTGAAACCATGAATGCTCCAAAAAAATGTAAAATAGGTAATCAATGTCATGTGTTTAATGAAGAATGGACAAACAAATATTTCTTTGGTAATACAGGGAATAAAGCAGTGTGTTTATTGTGTCATGAAAAAAAATGCGGCCCTCCGTTAACCTTTGCTTCCACAAAGTGGCCCCCGATGCGGCCCTCCACCAACCTATGCGGCCCCCGATCCAAAACAATTGCCCACCCCTGCTTTAAAAGAATCTTTGCTTAATTCAATCAATAATAAAAGCAATTTATTTTATCATTACTAGTTATTTTGATTACTTTATTGTATAGACTACTGAGGGTAAGTTTAAAAATTACCAACTAACAATAATAAATATAAAAGTTACATTACAGTAACACCTTGCAGTGACAGAAGATTAGAGATTAGATACTACCATTGAGTGAATTTCAGATCTTTTTTGATAATCATTCATGAATGCATATAGTGATGCGATAACGTTACCTATTATGTATTAAGTATACCATATGCTATGATATGAAGCAGAATAAATACAACGCTTATCATTAAAATACATATATTTCTTTATTTATAATTATAGACAAATATTTATTAAAAAATAAATACTGAGAAATTAAACATGCGATGCTGAAAAATGACTAAACAATGATGGCACATAATTTGGCATCATTGTAAAATAATAAATGGAATTAGAAAAAATAAATTGAAAAAGTTGTCCAAAATAAATAGTATATTAATCATTCCTTGTCAGAACAAGCACAAAAAATATTAATAATTTTCTGATATAATTAAAAAAAAACATTCTTATAATTATATTGTTCTGTAAAAAAAATAGTTTCCCTACCCCTTGGGCAGACCTCCCCTACGTCATAGTTCTTTAAGCATTTCTTAACTATGCTTAATAGCAATTATACAATTGTTTTTATTGAACCATAACTACATCTCTTCAGAATAAAACCAACAAGGCTAAAGAAGCTATCAATTAAATGAAAATATAGCAATGAGAGATTGAATCCAGTATCAATCCAGAAAGTGAAGAAATAAGACTGAAAATAAGTACTACAAAACAGAATTCACTATTGGAAATCTGTAGTACAAATATATTTTTCATTGTGAAATATAAATTACTTAATCTTCCCAAAAGAAGTGCTCTCAAATTGACTCAAAAACCTCAACCATACACCATTATATAAAACTTCACCTGAAGCAATATTAAGGCAGGTGTAAAATGCCTTAACTGAATAAGTTCCTGAGATAGTTGAATACTATCAATGTATGTTCCAAAGGCTAATTCCTATACAAATCATCTCAAATCTGTAGTTTTATTTTTCACTTTAACAATATCTAATAAGATTTGAAATGCCAAGCATTCTTATACCTGAAGCTAATTAGAAATATAGGGGATTTGAACTCACCAATCCCTTTCACTATCCACTCTATCTCTTACTACTGATACACATGCAGAAAAGATACATAATCACGAATATATATATTTTGGGCTAAACCAGCACTCATCAGTTGGTCCAGACTACCATCTTCCATACATATATATAATCAGTGTGTTTACATTAAGATAGCAAATTCTTACACTTTAATGGACAGGCTTCAACCCACTCCAACCTCCAACACCTCAACCACCCATACCACTGAAAATCTGATGATAGAATTCCCAAATCCCATGCTGATGCCAATATTGTTGTCATGCCCATGTTGACCTCAAGCACTCAGTTCCCTCGTGTATAGGGCAGTATCCATTTAAATACATAGAAGAGGGATGGGCAGAATGCAGGCTTAATATGTAAGATTTGAAATACCAGACACTCTTACACCTTGAGCCTAATTGTAAATATAGGGGATTTGAACTCAGACTATCAAGGGGCTTGAAAGGCTGAATTCAAATCCCCTATATTTACAATTAGGCTCCAGGTATGAGTGCCTGGTATTTCAAATCTTACATATTAAGCCTGCATTCTGCCCATCCATCTTCTATGTATTTAAATGGATACTGTCCTATACATGAGGGGTCAGAATGACTTGAGGTCAACATGGGCATGACAACAATATTAGCATCAGCATGGTACTTGGGAATTCTATCATCAGATTTTTGGTGGTATAGATGGCTGAGGAATTGGAGGTTGGAGTGAGTTGAAACCTGTCCATTAAAGTGTAAGAATTTGCTATCTTAATATAAACTGAGCACTGATTATATATATGTAAAGGAGATGGTAGTCTGGACCAACTGATGAGTGCTGATTTAGCACGAAATACCTATATTGATGATTATTTATCTATTCTGCATGTGTGTCAGTAGTGTAAGATAGTGTGGATAGTGAAGGGGCTTGAAAGTCTGAGTTCAAATCCCCTATACTTACAATATCTAATAAGCAACTTTATTTATTATATATTAAAATAAAGTTAAATAGATAATCTAATGATAATGTTAGACAAACTTCAGACATTTCAAACCTTATATAGGGATTGAATATAATTTTCGAGACAGTTTGCATAGCGCACACGATTATCCTATATGAATTAATACAATAAAGAAGAGTGACAGTCTCAACTGCTAAGGATTTATGGATTACTTTTCAGCTGGTAAAAAATAAAATAATCTCAATTTGGTCAATTGATTATATTATTCTCAGTCCATTACTTTGATATTCAAATGTTACCTGAACTACTAGTATTACAATTATTTATTTATTTAATAATTATAAAAATAACAAATAAATACTAGAAATAAAAAAAAAAAAAGGAAATATACTCAGTCATAATATTTTGGGTTTTTTTTTTTTTTTTAAGAATAAAGTCTTACTTTTGACACAAGAGTGGGGGGGGGGGGTAACAAAATAAGTGCATTGTTCTTTTATGGCTAAATAAATGTGTAAATATATATATAAATCAAACATGAGGAATATTTTACTCTTTAATCAATTAAAAATTATTGTGAAAAGAAAGACCAAAAATTTTCAATTTATTTGTTTAAAATGTATAGGGGACTTTAAATAAATAAACGCCTGTTTTTAATTTTTTTTAAAATTATATTTAAAAAAACTATATATTAAATTCCAAATATATTACATTAATTTTAAACAATTAAAATTCAAAATCATTACAGAAATACAATCATTTAAAAATATATAACTATTATTCTTTTAACAATATCATCAAAAAATAGGGTGCTTGTATTATAGCTAAAGACGCTGTTGGATGGCGTCCTTTTCATGCTCACGCTAAAACTATAAAATATGAACATTCACGGGCCATTGATTTTAATAATTTTTCGGTTTGTAATGCGAAAATAAAAACAAAACAAAATCGTCTTTTTTAAATATTATTTTTTATTAACATATACAATTTAAATGATAATAATAAATGTAAAATAAAATCAACAAATTACAATTTGATTCGTGTTTTTTATATCGTATACTTTTTAAATTGTGTTACGGCTTTTTTTTTTATCAATTTTCTATCGGATATTTTTTTACTTGTGTTACGACTTTTTTTGTTGTTGTTTAACTAAAAAATAATAATCGTAATAAAAGTAAAAGTTGTTACGGTTAGATTTAGGATTAGTTTTAGGGTTAGTTTAGGGTCAGGTTTAGTTTTAGGGTTAGTTTAGTGTTAGGTTTAGGGTTAGTTTTAGGGTTTGGGTTAGTGTTCTGTTTGTTTGTAATGCTAAAATAAAAAAATTCAAAATCATAACCGTACTCGGACAAAATAAAGAAACTCAAACTTTTTTAAACAACAACAAACACATACAAATGTCTTCTTTACTTATTAAACATGTTTATAATATTTGCTTTTTATTAAATTTACAAAAAAACCTGTATATTTGTACTTTTCTTACTTCAAAAATATACACACGGTAGAAGTCTTCTTTGTCTTGTGGAATGTTACGAACAGTACTTGATGCACTCACTAAAAACATAGATCTTTAACATTTTCCCAATTAAAACTTCAATACAGTATGTTGTAAAAAGTCTTAGAATTATTACTTTACAAAATATCAACATTTTAATCCTTTAAAATAAAAAAAAATTCAATGAAAACAACATTTCCATCCCATTCAAATACAAACTCTCTCATCAAGTCGTAACTGTTTTATAAATTGTGCGAATTCGCAAAATATATTTGCTACCATACAACATACATGCTGTACTGCGACGCGACATAGCGGCTTGCATTCTGTAGCACAACAAAAAAGTTGTACTATTGAAAAACTGGGTTCGAACGTGTCGGTCACGGAAACAGCATTTTAATGTGTTTTGGCGCGAAAGCGTCTTTAGCTAAAAGATGAGTACCAAAAGTAGAAATTAATGAAATCCATTATGCTGTTATTTCATATAAATTATAATAAATAATAAAAATCATATACAGCAGTCATATAAATATATATATTAATAATAATTACATATAAAAATACTTTTATGAAACATGGTTTTGTGCCCATTTCAAATGTTAAGCATCTATCTTAACACTAACCATTAAAAATCATATACAACAGATATATATATATAGCTCTTGTATAAGATTTTTATTATATTTTAACAATGCAATGTTTGCCATGTAGTTTTGTTAATAAATTATTGGATAATAATGTACAAGCTTATTTTTACAATCACTTTAAAACTGATGAAAGGAATACATAAAGCAATAATAACTTTTATGTAGAATTCTGACATGATACCAGTTTAACATTTTTAATTTATGACTTAATTTATTTAATGCTTGTATTTTATTTAATGTGACATAAGTTATATTGTTCAAATATATTTACATGTATACATTATACGTCAATACAGAAATAAATATTTGATTCATGGGGCCATCATTCCTTTTTCATTATTCTATAAAAATGAAACCTTAGTTATTAAGTATATTATTCATAATCTCTTTCCAATCAGCATTAATACAATGACTATCAAAGAGTTTTACGGTAAACTGTTTTAAAATTCCAAACTCATTTACACCTAAAATATAATTATAACATATAATCTTCATTCATTCTCATAACAAAAGTTTATTTTGTCTATTTAAAAAAAAAAAAAAACTGAAATGAATATTCTAATCTGGATAGAAAACTTCTTAATGGAAATTATATGAGAAGAATATCAGTTAACCTTCATTCAAAATAGGATAAATTTTATTTAGTATGCTCTTATTCATTTTATTTCTGAAACAATGAAATATTCTCTAACAAACAGGATAAAAAAAAAATCAAATTAAAAAAAATGCAAATGCTACAAATAAGCTGCAGCTTTATGCAGTGGTCAATGAAAGGGAGCCAATCTCTAAAGAAATAAACAACTCACAAAGCAAAATTTTATGATAGATAAGATACTCACATGTGAAATAATTAATAAAAATAATTGAAATATAATTATAAAGAAATAAATCAACTAATTTTAATATACATAATTTAAGTTAAGGCGACAAATTTTTTAACACAATCAACTGGAATACAAAATATACAATCTTAGAATATTTGTATATCCAATTAAATGATTTTCAATTATGAAGAGTTACAACAGGTCATCAAATACTTTTTTTTAAAATAAACTGTATAGCTGAAAATATATATATATATACACTTTCACGCACTTCCATCAAATAATTGATTCAACAAATAAAGACCTTTTTAAGAAATTTATTTAAAAATACATAGAAAAAAAACTTTTTTTTTCCACCAATGATTATAATATGCTCTTTATTACTATGGGGGAAAATGCTAAAAAGGACAGCTCCTTGGCTTCATACATCGTTTCAAAATTCACCACCAATAATATAGGAACTAGTATGGTATTATAACATTTTATTTTTTATACTGCATTTAAAATAAGTATTGTTTTTTACTACCCAGTGCCCCCTTCCCCAATCCACACTTTTATGCCAGTGAAAAGACTTGTGATATAAAAGGCATCACGAAAAAAACATAATTTTAGACACATCTTCATTTTATAAATAAAACCACTTTGCTGATGATGAAGATAATTTTTTCATTATTTTTATTTAACACGTTAAGCTCACATTACTGACTTCTGTTTAGTATCAATATGTTCACAATTAAAAATAAAATACACACCGGCAAATATACTCATTATTTGATGTTCCTAGAATATTGATACACTAGTAATCCGACACACACATATTTAATGGCGAAAAAAAAGAAATGATATAGTGAGATAATGAGATTTCTGTTTACAATAAACACACTAAAATAATATACTCATGTACAGTCGACAAAACGGACAAGCCAAATCAAATTTAAAAGATATTTAAAACAGATGAATCACAATTTAAAAGTACATATTAATTAACTTAAAAATTCTTAATTATTTATTAAGCATACAATTAAATTCATTGATTTAAAAAATTCAAAATCTAACACTTTTCCTTCAAATAAAACTCAAGAATGAACTTTACTGTCTTTATTAAATCATCTGTAATGGAATTTCTTAAAAACAACTTTAATTCTATAATTAGTAAGCACATCCTATACACGATTAAGAATTACTTCTCATTTGAACAAGTACTAGTCATATTTGCATCGATTTGGTGCATTTCCCAACATGCTCTGCTCTATTGATTTGTCTTAGCTGTGAATAAGATAAATCATAAAATAGTGAATTCATGAATGTCAAAAGTCAAGCATTCAGACACATATATAAACATACACCCACACAAAGGCTGCTAATTAAATGTTTTCCACATATATATATACTTTTATGTTTATGTGGAAAAATTAATTGAAAAAGATTATTTATGATTTACAAAATCATGTCCCAATAGCGTATAAAAAAAGATATTATTCTGGACTTTGAATAAATCAGATAAAGAAGACATGTTTTACACAACAAACAGTATAGCAATTGTTTGAAAGACTGAATTTGAATCTCTTTCTGATATTCCTCATCTATAAAATGTATACTGACAATAGGACATTTGTGTATATATACACACCACACAAGATACTCAAGTAAACATTTTAGAAATTTTATTGAAACATACTTGCTCAGAGTTTCATTTAGTACAACAAAATACGTATATAATTTTTATAATTGGCAAAAAAAAAAAAATCATTCAATTTTTTTTTACCAATTTTGGGAAAAACTTATTTAAATAAAAGGCTGCAATTTATTTATTAATAACCTTATACCTTTAAAAAAACTAGTTCTTTATAAGTTGTAATCAGAATATATATATATATTTGTAAAAACATATATATAATTATCTGATATATCCATGCAGAATACTCTTTTTAGAGGTTTATGGTACTATATGTATCCTATATTATTACCGTATTTGAAAAATGTTCACAGTATATGAATTATTTAAAACATTTTATTTTCTTTATTTGAAGTAAAATAACTTAAACATAAAGGTGGAGAATGTTAATATTAATATAACGTTTTTCTGATTAATAATGGTTTAGTTTCCAAATAAGGAAGAAAATACAAATTTTTAATCAAAATGAAATTATAAACTGTGTAACATTTTATAAAATTATCTAATATTTATATTTATAAAATCCTATAATCTTATTTATTTTTTAATATTTTAAAGTAATTATTTATCTTATTTTTACATTTTAATTTACCACTCCAATTTAGCCCAAGTGCGTGGATAAAAATTACACATATATATATTATCAATAAATATTTAAAATCACATTCGCATATATATATATAAAGAAAAAACATCCGTGTAAATGATAATGCAATCTGATTAAATATTAAAATAATTATTTTTTCCCGTAAGTTTGCTGAAAAGGACGCGAGGGAGGGAGGGGGGTCCCAACGCGGGGAGGAGGTTGCGGGCGGTCGTACCTTTATGAAATATAAATCACGGCTTTTATGTTGAAGAACGACGAGAAGAAAGACAGAAGAGGGCGGCGGTCCCGGGACTCGACACAGCGCCCGGTGTATTCAAGGATTTCAGGATAAGAAAAGTTTAGACGCGGGAGGAACGTCAACGAGGGGCGCGCGGGATTCGCGATGCTCGAGGAGATGAGGGAGGACAGAAAGTCATGTGGCCGTGGCGCGATATAAAGATTGAAGAATGGCAATGGGATTGGACGTTCAAAAAGCTGAGAAAGTAAAGCAAGTAGTGCAAGGAAGGGAGAAGAACACCAAACCATTCGATGGAAGTAGAAACAGAGCGGAAAGCCAGAGAGAAGGCGGCGGACCCAGCGAAGGTAGAGGCGACGAGGCGCGGGCCAGCGCGAAACCAAATGCGCAAGTGGAACAGCACAAAGAAAATGAAAAAAGGAACAGGCGGACACCCAATCAGGATGATTAACATCCCTCACGTAGGATCATCTATCCACATTCAAACGTTCAGAGGCGACCCCGGGGAAAATCCAGCCGTGCATCTGGACAGCATTAGAGAATTCATGTGTTTTCACCCGATGAGTGAAAAGGAGAGGATAACAGTCGCCAGCCATTATCTGAGGGAATCCGCGAAGGCATGGTGGAAATTATTGAAACAACCACCGAGTACGATGCGAGGCTATGAGGAAGCTATTTTAAAAAGATACTGGAGTGTGGAGAAGCAGGAGGGTCGCTACACCAGTTTTCAAATATGAAATACGACGAAAGTAGCAGACAGAGTTTCGCAGCCTTCTTCACGCACCAAGCAATGATATTTAAATCCCTCACCGCTTTCAACTACACAGAGCAACACATTACTCGCATCGTCATACATAACCTTCCACCGTGGGTGCAAAGGATAATGCTGGGGAGTTGCCCCATGTCGTTCGAGAGCACGGTAGAACTGCTCAACCAGATCGACTATGGGGACTTGTATCCAACGAAAGGGGAATGGGAGCACTATAGTTTTAAGACCAGGCCTTTAAAACCTTATATACCTCCCGACCCAGGGAGACGGTAGAAAAACAATAAATGATAACTCGGAAAATGACCACTATGACATGCAAATGATGATGAGAAAAGGAATTACGGTAATATACCCACCTTTGTAAATATTAAGTTCAAACCCTCACCCAGACTGTTCTCCAAGGTCAAATCAATAAAAAAATCAATTATGTAAAAAAATGAATGAAGAAAATGTAACCAGAAATTATGTATATTTTTTTTTGTTGTTTTTATAAAGTGACAAAATAAACGCGTCGGAAACGTCTTCGTTTCAAGTGTTTTATAGTAATTCAAGCACTGTTCGCCCGCAGTGAGGTTTTGTCTATTTCAAATTATAATAAAATTAGTTATGATTTATAGTTATAAATAAATATGTAAAGTCCCGATATAAATGTCACAAACCATGAAATAATATTTGTGTGTGCGTGGTTTGTGAATTTATATCATTTAATTTAAAGTTTCAGTGCGGGCGTATTTGTTTTAAATTTTAGTTTTAAAATTGTATAAAGTCGTTTAAAAATCTGATCAAAAATCCATTCCTTTGATCAGTGTTTTAATTAAAATCTAATGCACAAATGTTCAGAGCAATAAGTTGTAGTCAAATGTAAGGTTTTATAGTAATTAATGTATCGTTTAAAAATGGCTATTAAATTAAAGTGCTAAAAACGATAATTGATTATTGGTCAAGCGCTCGCTAGAGCGAGAAAGTAGGGGGCCTAAAACAAAACAAGTCGGAAGTCAGCAGTGGCTATTCTAAAAAACTGACATTCTAACTTTGGTCGTGTTTGAGAGAGAGTCTCGAGACAACACAGCAGTTAATAACAATTCAAATATCTTATTAAGAAGTTTACCAGTGAATCGCCATGTTCATGGGCTAATTGCCAGGAGCTGGTCTCTGCCCGCCAATATGGATCCTCGTGCCGCTGTTTGATCATGTTTCATATACTTCAGAATTTCCAACTTCCAATCTCAAAATTTACTATGCCTTACAAATAACTTTCAAAAATGCGCGCCTACGTTACAAGCCAATCTGGATGAAGAAAAGAGAACTTTGTTACATGAACTTTAATTTTCTTCCGTGCTTAATATTATTAATCAAGTGAATCATATGTAAGTCTTTATATCATTTATAATGCTATTATTTAACCTGTCAGTAAATTTTCTTTTCTTTTAACCCTCTGCTCTAGTCTTTAGAAATAATTTATAAATTTGTAATTAATGTAATAATTAACGAATCATATTTCTTATGTTGCTTATTCATAAACAAACCCAATATTTCCACCGATAGTGTGTAATAATGATCAATTATCTTAAAAGTATTTCATTTTCGAATAAATTTCTTTCACGATTAGTAAATGTTAACCTATTCTATGTTAAGTTGTTATAAAATACATCAAGTTCAATTTAAAATATATATAATAGTTTCAAGTGTTCATTAATGTTATGTATAATATGAGGAATAATTCACTAATAATTTGATACTTCGCTACCGCCTGTTAAGGTAGGTTTCAGAGTAAATTTAACAATCTTTGTTCTCACGTCATTAATTCGCTATGTTTTATTGGGATAAGATCTCAGTAAAAGAAAATAGTTTCCAGGTTTTATATAATTTCTTTTAAAAATCCGCTCATATCGTCTTCACGTCTTAATGCTTCCCTTCGCTAAGTTAGTCCCTTCTCCATTGGGGATGAAAGCATTTTCTTTCTAATCTCTTGGATCCGGTTGAAATGATCCCGGCTTTGTCGTGCCGGAACTACTTGGGGGCATTAAGCCTTGTCAAAGAACAAGCGTATTGTTAATGCAATTGATTACTGTAGGGCTCTTGAACCAGCACCCATTCATCTATCTTCCATTCGTAGTTATATAAAACACAGTTCATTTATCTTCCAGTGTTTATAAAACACATTCACTATCTTCCATGTCGTATTTATATAAAACCACAGTTCACCTATCTCTTATGTCGTATTATATAAAACATCTCCACTGTTCGTCTAGTTCGGCTCGCCTATTCAAATAAAATAAGTAAAAAAAATCTTTAGATAAATATTTTTTCCAATGCTCTAATACTCTGATTCTCTTAACACCTGTCAATTATTTAACTACCCAGCTATTGGCATAAGTTTGTTTATTAAATAAAAACGTTCACTAAAGACTAGTAGCAAATACAGAGGATTTATGAGTCTTAGTACTGTATAACTATATTTATATGTGTATATTTCTATGATATAACACTATATTTATGTGCTTTCTATTTGTTTATTTAACACTATATTTATATGCTTTATATTTTGCTTATTAAACATTTTATTTAATTAAATTTTTGTGTCCTCCACTATTACTCTCTAAGTCTATTTAGCCACTTACTGTCTGTATTGGCAACTTAAATATATACGTTACATAAATGACCGTTCCAATATCTATAGTCTAATAAACCTATATCATTAACTGTAAGGATTTAGTCCATGTTCTAAGCTGAGCTAGAAAAGGGATAACCCTGTGCTGGTGTAAAGTCATCATCGGTTGGTCATGCCGGGGTTTGGGTTTGAATTCAGTTGGCGTTTTGGAATTTATTCTTAAACGTGGGCTGGGTTTGAATTCGGGTACTGTGTATGAGTAAGCGTGGTGGATTTATACCGGTACAATACTTGCTAAGTACGGAAAGAAAAAATGACTGAAAAAAATCAGAGTTAGCCCAGACGCACACAAAGTCTGAGTTCGAGGGTTTTCAATTATACCAGTAGACAAGCAGCCAAAGCTTTATTCCAATTAGTTTTAAAATAAATGAGGAATGAAAAAGGAGAGGAAAGGAAAAGGTTGATGTGCTAAATCCTCCTTCTCTTTCGTCAACCATTAATTTAATAAATACGGTTTTACATTTTCCAATTTGACTATTTATTTATTTTTATAAACAAATACAGTAGAAGATATGCGAAAGTTGAGATTCGAATATATGGAAATATGATTTTATTGAACAACATAAACTACCGTCAAAAATAACAAGTTATCATTAAAACTGATGCTACAATTAAATATTAGCCGAGATATGAGTACCTGGAATTTACTTTATCTGACGCTAAACATTATTTCTTTATATATAACATTCACAAAATAAAATAAAGACAAATAATTGCTATAAATGACAAAAATAACTATAGAAATAAAAAATTAAAATTTATAGGTCAACTTAGTATTACCTTTCTAATTATCTATACACAGATAGTAAGATAGACAGGGCACGGTTGAATGAATAGTATATAGTAAAACAAAAAGACGTCATATATCATTAAGGCTTACCTGAAAAAAAAACAAAAAAACAATAGGTATAAATATAGTGAATATAATATTTATATATTTTAACAATAAATTTAAAACAAGCGAATTAAATTAAAGATAACCATGATCTCAGATGTCTAAGGAGTAGGAGATCTACTCCCTGAACAATGGATCATACTAACCTGTGTGTTATAACCAACAGTTGAATGTAATTTGGAAAATTTACATAAAGTTAACTTTTTCTAAAAGTCACAATACTTAATATTAGATAATGGAAATAGTCCAATATATAAATACTTATTAAAATCATATTTTTATTTTTTTAAATAATTAAATAACTCAGATTATAGATAACCGAACAGGAAGTAAGTGAAGCTTCCAAATGAGTTATATCGTGCTTGCAACCCAAACACAACCATCCATTAGCCCAGAAGTCAGACCAACCTCTCAGACCATGGATACATTAAAAACATACTCTTTGTCAAGCAATTCATATAGCACATGTGATATTTCAATTTCATATACATATTATTTCTAGCTAAACTCTAACATTAATTTTTTTTACAGTTTTTTTTTTTATTAATTACAATTCTATCACAGATTACAAAAATATATTATCAAAGACGTGAAAAGGATAAATGATCCCCAAGATGCATACTTCATGCTGAACTAGCACTCATCAGTTGGCCCAGATCACAATCTCTTACAGATATATTCATCATTTGTTCAGTATATATACCTAGATAGCAAATTGCTGTAGTTTAACTGACAGGTCTCAAAATTTTTGCAGTGCAACACTAATATAAACCACTCTAATGGAAATATATTAATAATTGTACTAATTGTTTATCAGCCTAGACATTATTGTTAGCTCAAATAATTATATATATATAAAGTTTTTTTTAATTTGATGGATAATGTATCTGTAGTGGCATAAAGGTATCAACACCTCATTTCTTTCCCATGGTAACAGTGTTGATAAATTTCATACAAGGTGGGAACAGTTCTATTTTTAACATCTTGTAGAGGGATGTACAATCATTGTATTATATTCAGAGGATGAAAACAGAGCTTTAGTTTCAAAAACCTCTAAATATGAAATGATGGGGGGTTGTGATTGGGTTGCAAGGATGATATAACTCGTTGGAAGCTTCAGTTACTTCCTGTTCAGTTAAATATAATCAGATTTATTTAGTTATTTACATATATTTTAACTGAATTTTCATTTAATATTTAAGAGATTGTTGCAACTGAAGCTCTACTCTGCTTTGATCCTTTGAATATAGTACAATTATTGTACACCCTTCTACAAGATGATAAAAGTGGACAATGTCACCACCTAGTGTGAAAAGTGGGAATCGTATGAACTCTGTCAACATGGGTAAAAAAATCAGGTGTTGATACCTCTATGCTACTGCAGATACATTATCCATTAGATAAAACTTTAAAAAAAAACTTATTTGAGCTAGTGATAATGTCTAGGTTGATAAATGATTAGTACAGTTATTAATATATTTCCATTACAGTGGTTTGCATTAATGTTGTACTGCAGAAAATTTGAAACCTATCAATTAAACTATAGTAATTTACTATCTAGATATACACTGAACAAATGATGAAGATATCCATGAGATTGTGATCTGGGCCAACCGATGAGTGCTGGTTCAACATGAAATGCACATCTTTAGAATCATTTATTCATTTCACATATCTTTGATCATATATTTCAGTAATCTGTGATAAATATGTAATTAATAAATAAATAAAAAATTATACAAAAAAAAAATTAACATAAGGGATTCTCTAGAAATAATTTGTATATAAAAATAAAGTTGAAATGTCACATGTGCAAGATGAATTGCTTGATAAAGTGTATGTTTCTAATGTATCTATGATCTGAGAGATTGGTCTGACTTTTGGGCTCATGGATAATTGTGATTGGGTTTCAAGCATAATATTTTTAATTTTATAGAAGATTCAACATTCTTCAGATTCTGCCCTACATTGACATGAAATCTTTGAATTTTCTATGTTGAAAAAAAATCCTAAGTATGCCTGCTACATGAAAAAAAATTCAAAGCTCCACAGAACGAATTTGAATCACATATCATGGTCAAGGTGTAATACATGAAAATACTGATATTTGGGATAAAGGTTTATGCTAATCGTATACAATCAGTATACGATCAGCATGATTTAACATACTGATAAAATAAAAAATATCAGCATACATTTATATACGAATAGCATATATACGTATACACATACACATGTACATATTAATTTAAAAACATTAATATAAATATACAACAATATAAATTTGTGCTTTTGCATTTCCTAAATCTGTTTTTAAATATATACAACTTCACAGTCAAATTTTTATTGATATTAAAATATTATTCAACTTCTGTAATTTCGTAAGTTGTCAAGTTTTAGGAATACGCATGCATATGCGTGATATAAAATAAAAACAATATTTAAATATTTCCCGAGTATTTAAAAAAATAATTATTAAGAGAATGTATAAATACTCTTAGCAAAACTAATCAAAAGCAAAAAAAATTACCTTTCCCTTTCCTCAAACCAATCAAAAACTATGAACACGATTGTAGGATAACCATATTGTATATATAACAAAATAAGTTAATTTTTTGAAAGTGTGGTGAGGGCATGACAAAAATTATTAAACTAATGTTATAAAAATGAAATCAGATGAAAGAAACATACAAATTTAAAATTATATACAACTATAATTAGTTTTATTTTTCCAGTTTAGGGTTACGCAGCAATTCAACTGGTAATAAGACTGTAACATTTACAACTTTTCAACAAAGAGATTAAACAATATAAAGTATATAAGTTTAGTAAATTTACATGTAAGTTGAGAACAGCTGATGTGAAGTAAATACATGTCAATACGAAGTGTTTTCCTGAAGATTTATGATAATGATGTTTTAGTTGTATTTTTATATTGGACTATTTCCATCATCTAATATGAGTACTGAATGTCTTTAAAAAAATTTAACTTTATTTAAATATTCCAAATACATTCAACTGTTAGTAATATCACATCAAACAGGTTAGTATATGAACAATGTTTCAAGAGGTATTATCCTCCCCTCTTCTTCAGGTGTTGCTGGTCTGACCAATGATAGTAGTAGCATGGGATTCGAACCTGGACCCTTAGATTCCTGAATAGTGAATTTTAAGGTAATGCTTTAACTAACTGAGCCATCTTGACAAATGTAACAGTTAGCAGAAATTTCATAGACTTATCTATGAGGTTCCTCCTGATTTCTCCACTTTTTTCTAAGAGTAAAGTTGATTAGTGGTTTCCATATTTTATGTATAAACACACTAGGTTGGCTTATGGGATAGTTTGCCTTGTCATGTGAGAAGCTTCTTTAAATTTTCTTCATTGTACCTTTTCTTCTCTATCCAATATTTTTATATTTTCCCAATTGAACACATGTTCATTGGCACATACATGGTCTGCTATTTTAGACTCATCTGTTTTCTCCCTTGTAGTAATCAGTTTGTATCCTTGCAAGCACTTTTCAATGGGATAATTAGTCTCACCAATATAAATTCTTTCTCAGTGACATGATATTTCATAGATGCAGTTTTTTCTTTTCAGTATTTCAAGTTTAGGCTTTGTAGGATGTTAGAATTCCTCGTTGTGTGGTATGACTCTGAAAAGCTGTTCTGATGTTATACTGCTATTTTGGGAATGTATGGGTACACTATAGTACCAATAATTGTTTTTCTCTTGATGGCTATTTTTATTGTCTATTTAAGGTTTTCTTAATAACAGTGGATGGATAACCATTTTTCATAAGAATTTATTCAAGCACAAGTGCATGTGCGGCGCAACTGCTCCCAAAAGCTGTAATACAAATACAAATAGCTAACTAAAAATATTAAAACAGCTGAGCGCTTTCAAAGGATCTTGCCTTCATAATCATAGCTTGCTTACGTTTAAATTTATGCAATTATTCAGTTTTTTATCAGCACCAGTGCACAAGTCACCATGAGTGCATTCCGGACAATCCTACCATCGTATGTAGAGAGAGACATGACCTCAAAAGAAAGATCAAAGAGGCTTTATTTATCTCTCGCGACAGCGATGCCATAAACAGGAAGGACACATGTTTTTCTCTATCAAAAAGATGGAATTAGCATATTTGCATAAATTTAAACGTAAGCAAGCTATGATTATGAAGGCAAGATCCTTTGAAAGCGCTCAGCTGTTTTAATATTTTTAGTTAGCTATTTGTATTTGTATTACAGCTTTTGGGAGCAGTTGCGCCGCACACGCACTTGTGCTTGAATACATACATTTCCCAAAAGTAAAATTATTTAACTTAATAAGAATTTATTCTATATAAATCTTTTCTTTTTCCAAATCGCTGGCTTCTGAATAAACTTCTTTTGTTCTGTTCCATAGTGATAATATAACTCCATGTTTTGTGTTTCTGGTGTGATTGGATGTGTGGGCTAGGTATTTTCCTATAAGTATGGGTTTCAGTAAACTATAGTTTTGATTTTGCCATGAGAGAGTCTTGTCACAAGAACATCTAAGAATGCCAATTTTTGTTCTTGGTCTGATTCTATTGTGAATGTAAGTGAAGGGGATATGTTGTTGATGTGTTTCCAGAAAGTTTGTAGCAGTGCTTCACCATGTGGCCATACAACAAACGTATCATCCACATGGTGAAGCCAAAACTTTATGTGGATATGGAGTAGATTTTGTCTGTGATTTCAAGTTATTCCATGTAAATATTGCTAATTAGGGATGACAATGGTGAGCCCATAGTCATTCCTTGATTTTGTTGGAAACATTCTGTGTTAATGGTGAGCCCATAGTCATTCCTTGATTTTGTTGGAAACATTCTGTGTTATATTGAAAGTAGGTTGTTTTTGTGCAGGATGAAATGGTGATCATGTGATGTTTATTGGCCTAAAATGTTAATAGTTTCATTATACTATCAATAGGAAGAACTGTTCTGGTTTGTAAACTATTATCACCATTTAATCTTTTCCTTACAATAGTATATTTGTGAATAAACTTTCCACATTAAAGCTTATTAGTAAGTCAGTTCTTTCAATATTCATGTTCTTGATTAATTCTAGAAAGTGTCTAGAAGCCCTGACAAAGGATTGAATCTTGTATGGCAAAGGACTTAGAACTTTGAGAAGACATTTTGGCAAGGTGAATTTCTAAAACTAACAATAGGTCTTAATGGAACATGATCCTTATGGATTTTAGGTAGACCATAAAGATAAGAAATTTTGCTGAAAAAGGATGTTATTTTACTTTTTTCTGAATCACTGAAGTGCCTGTGATGCTTTCTGAGAAATGCTTGTAACTTTGTTTCCATAATCAGTATAGGATTTTTTTCCACTTTTTTATATTGGCCTGCTGTGAAGAGTTATTGTATTTTGTTGTCAATCAGTTGTGTCCATTACAACTAATGCATTGCCTTTGTCAGCAGAGAGAATAATTATAGATTTATCTACTTTGAGATATTTAATTGCTATCCTCTCACCATAGGATATGTTTGACTTCAATTTTTGTTGCTTGTCAAGTGTTCTTTTTATTCTCTTAGCATAATTCTGCTGCTTCTTCTAAAGGCAATTGAGTGACTTCATCAATGGCTGCCATTATATCTAATAAAGGGATATTAGACAGTGTCATGGCAAAATTTAATCCTCTTTCAAGAACAGAAATTTCAGTATCTGTTAGATGTTTAGAACTGATATTTTTAACAGATGAAGTTGGTACACTGCTTGGTACATTATGATTTTTGATATGCCTATGTAGGTTAGCAAGTTTCTTCTTTTGGCATTCTTTTATTTTTCCATGTAATGTAGGATATGATTTTCTTACTGCTTGGGAAACTCTTGTGAAAATCTTCATCAGTAAGTTTATTTTTTAGAAAACATTCTACTTTATTAATGGAATGCATTATTTGATACTTAGAAAACCTTTGAACATTTATTTTTTCTCTTAACTGAGCTTCATTTGCTCTCTGAGTAATTTTCTCAGCTCTCTGGGGATAAATTGGAGATTTTAGTTGCAAACCTTTAGAAATTATCCCTTCAGATTTACATTGACACAAGAAAGTTAAATGATTTTCTACTTTGATCAGATTTAGATATAATTTTTCATAATGTCTAAAGTTTGATATAGTATGTGTCCACACCACATATTTAATGTTTTTTTAAAGGTTTGTGATAAGAAGCTTGTGATCCTTTACTGTAATGATTATTAAAAAAAAAGTTAGACAATATTGTCTTCTAATATTAAATCGATGTAGACATAAAATTAAAATAGCAGTGCTACATTAATGAACTGAACAAGTTTCAGCTCCAGAAGGTAGGTTTTTTTTTCAGGCAGCTCAGTTCAGGGTTTTTTTTTTCAATAAATACTTTTTATCTAGAGAATAATGTAATATTCAAGCACCAAAGTAATAGGAGGAATTATGATCCAGAATATTTAACTTTCAAATCTTTTAAACTAAACTGTATAAGTTATCTTGAAAGATGACATGATTTTTCACAATGTCTATAGGCACAGAGATTATAGACTGATTTTTTTTTCTCATGTGTCTTAGCATCAGCCGGGAAGCGAACCCGCTAACCCGGGACAACTGCTTGTAAAGTAGCTGTCGCTGACCTCTCGACCACCAATGCTTGACAAACAGAGATTATAGACTGATTTATCAATTAAAATTATTCTTAGAGGGAAAAAATGCTTTTAAAGCTACTATAAACATAATATATTTATGGCAATACTTCTGTGTCCCATGCTTAGAATCTAGGCTCAAATGAGGGATGAGTAAAATTTTTTTTTTTTGTTCAAGTAGTTGGTCTGCTAATGATCCAATATTATTTAATAAATGTGTATAAGAATATTCTTAAATAGAAAATAAAACAAATATGGAAAATCATCTGGAAACTCAAATCTGCTGGTTTCTTCTCCATTATTCTTTATGAGGGTTATTGGTGAGAATTTCTACTGCAATGGACTAATTAAAAATTAATTTACTATATAAAAATATTAGATAATTATGTTTAATTTATAATATGCACATAAATAATTTCAAGAGAAAAATCATTATCAATATTAACAATAGTCATCATAAGTGAATATAGCCATCATCATCATCATCATTATGATGATGATATCATCATCCATAAAACGGCCAATCACTAACCTTTGTGCAAAGGTAAAGCCTGCACAGCATTCGGATGTTCTATACACAAAAAGTCATTAACTTAACAGCAGCTATTACCAATCAGCTCCAAAATCTCCAGTGCCTGCTGAAAATAATCGCTACAGATAAACCCCCTCCTTCAACACTATATCTCAGATATTATTCACTCAATCCTAGGTATCATCAACCAAATCAGCCTCTCCCACAATTCCAAGATGACTTACTGGCAAACATATAACCTACTTTACCCAAAACCTAGCAATGATTATTTCCTTTCCATGCTAGGAATAAATAACCGTCATCTTCTCCACAAATTTAAACTAGAACTAAAGGTTTATTTTTAGTTCCTAATATGAATGAACATGCATGCACTTCCAATATCCTTTTTTTCTGCAGTAAACAATGACCTATTCTGTGGGCTATGCCATGAAGTCGAGGATGCTCAACAACATCTTTTCAATGACTGCTGAGCACTAAACTCCGCATGGCAAATTATGTTAAATGTATATAGGCAGCTTGCTACTTTGATCCAACATATAACTCAGTCCTTCCAAAGATTAAACATTCTTGCAGCATGTGCAGCCGCATTTACTATTTCCCTTCTGGTGTATCCATTGTAGCCTCTAGTTGACGACAACATCAGTAGGCAGTCATTCACATTTTATCAATAATTAAACAGCATAGGATAACAATAATCCTCTGGACAATTTTGCAGTAGCCTTGTCCCTAATTAGAGAGCAGTCCAACCTATAATTGCCACTACCAGAGATGGCACTACTAACAACTTGTGTGGCATTTCAACTGCTCCATAATTCAACTAGCTACATGAAAAACTATGTTCCAGACATCAGTCAGTCAATCTCAAGTCAAATTAACTTTAATTCAAAATATGCAATTCACATTGAAAGGTATTTTTCTATTTTCTCAGAATGCCGTTCATTTTCCCAAGATGCAATTCATGCTGACTACTATTTTTCCATTTTCCCAAAATACAATACATGCTGAACTAGTACTTTTTCCATTTTTCCCAGAATGCAATTCATACGGACATATATTTTTTGGTTTTCCCAATATGCAATTCATGCAAACTAGATTTTTCATGCTCAATCATTGTTTTTCTATTTTTCTGAGCAGTATATTTCCATTTTTTTTCCCACAAAGAACTTATGTAACAAATAAACAATAATATTTAGCTATGAAAACTATAGTACTCTCACCAAATGAGCCCAATTTTTATTGGGACAATATGAAAATTTAATACCAACTTCAATCCCTCCTCCATATGTTTTCAATCATACTATCATGTGTTTCCACATATTTTTCTCAATATCACATTTAAAAATTCTATGTAAACCTAATTTGACATATGCATCTTGATATGTAATAATTATTTTTCTTTCCTATCAGAATCAAGATTGTAAATCTTTAATATAATGTAATATCATGAATCAATTTGTATCTAAGACCTCATGTTTTAAAACGTAAATTATGTAACTCTTTTTCAGTCTCAATAAAGTTTACTCTTTGAATTATCATCATTATAATAAGAATAAGATGTTCCACAGTTAATCTTAGTCCTATTACCATGTTCATTCCATGAGGTCATGTGTTCCCACATATTTTTCTCAATATCACATTTAAAAATTCTATGTAAACCTAATTTGACATATATATCTTGATATGTAATAATTATTTTTCTTTCCTATCAGAATCAAGATTGTAAATCTTTAATATAATGTAATATGAATCAATTTGTATCTAAGACCTCATGTTTTCAAACATAAATTATGTAACTCTTTTTCAGTCTCAATAAAGTTTACTCTTTGAATTATCATCATTATAATAAGAATAAAATGTTCCACAGTTAATCTTAGTCCTATTACCATGTTCATTCCATGAGGTCCTGTTTCAAATCCTAAGAATTTGTATAATATTAGTTTTTTTAAAGATAAATTTCAAGTCATCACAAAGACTGAACTTGACCTAATTAGATAACAGTTATAATAAAATTTGTGTGTAATAGATAAATACTTCATTAGCAGCAGTAAATTTTAATATTGCTAGGCAACAAGGAAAAAATTCCAGGTTTAAAATCTCAAAAGACAACTCAAAATCTTAAATATTTCAGGTAAATTTAACATATATTGAACCAAGTATTAACAATGAACTATGCCACACATGTTTTCTAAGATAATTTTTGAAAATTACAAAAGCTTTTCTTAAAAAAATGACATTTTTTAAGGGTTAAAACCAATCAAAATGGCTGCCATACAATCACATGACCAAGTGGTGGCTACCAAAACATATTCTACCATATTGTCAGTTTTAGCTCATAAAAAAACATGCCCGCATTCTCAAGAACAATTTCCATGACAGCAATAGCAAAGATATTTTGAGTCCATTAATAAATAATCCAATATGAAGTTTCAGGACAATCAATGCAAACAACAATTAAAACCTACACAACACCCCCCCTTCTTCCCATAGGGTAGATGCTAGACCTGCAAAGTACAATTTGCCAAAATTTATTATTACCATATGACAGGGGATATTTTGCATCATTTAAGACATTTTCTCTTCAAGTCCATCATTATATCAGCCACAGATTCCAACTGTTCTCTATATCACTTCCATTTCACTCCCTGGAATTCAACCAGCTCAAATGCCTACCACACATGAACTCACAACTCCAACATCACACAAGAATGAACTTTGGAATAAATACTGCACCACTTGAGAGTAACACAGTACACACTTATCTCATCAAAGAAGTTTACCAGATCACTTAACCAACTTACCTCAAATGAATTATAAATGCCCAACTCCTGAATAATAAGACTTAGTCTTGACACCAATAGTGGCAACGACTAATAAGCATAATGTATGTATGCCATAACCAATGGAAACACTAGCTCTACCCACCCTTCCTAAATATATTAACAATTATCGCCATCCGCTTTCATATATTTATCTCATAATGATTTGGTAAAATTTATGTAAACCTAATTTGAAATATGTATCTTGTTATGCAGCAATTATTAGATCTTTTCATTGACTCGTAGTAAATTGTAAGATATCGCGAGTATTAATGTATTATAAGAATTGTGGACTTAATTAGTGAAGTATTGAATAGCTTCACACTCTTAGATCAAAACACTTCAGCTTCACCTATTTATATATAAAAGTAGGTTGAAGTAAAGAAGGATTCTCTCTTTTCTTCATAGCATAAGCTTGTGTTTTAAGACCTATAGAGGTCCCTACCTTCGTATTTTTCAGACGCTTATTTCTAAGGTTACAGCCTTAGTAAATTATTACTTATTCCGACTATTGTAAATCATTTTTTCTTTATCATAAGCTCAATTGTAAACTCTCATTGCATATGTAGTCTCATATATATCAAATTGTATCTAAATACTCATATTTTCCACATGTAACTTATGTAACACATGAACAGTAAGACAGCCATGAAAACTATAATCCTTTCCACCACATAAGTTCCATTTTTATACAATCATATATCAACTAACACCAACTCCAAAACAACATATGTTCTCCCTCATGCTATCATGTGCTCCCATGTATTTTTTTCAAGATCCCATTTAAAAATTCTATGTAAACCTAATTTGACATATGTATTCTGTTATGTAATGATCATTCTTCTTTCAATTATTGTAAATCTTTTTTTTTCCCATCACAAGAAAGATTGTAAACTCTTATTGGATATGTAATATCATGTATCAACTTATATCTAAGACCTCATGTTATTCTCCTGTGAATCTCAACAAAATTTATCTTTGAACATTATCATCATCATCATCATTTTATATATTTTCAGCAATAAATCTTAATCCTCTCACCATGTTCTTTCCAAGAGCCTTTGCTTAAAATACTAAATGTTTGCTCAATACCATCTTCATTAAAGGCAAATTTTACACCTTATGAAAGATAGAATAAAACTTGATTACATAGTATAGTTTTTTAAAAAGCTTCCATGCATGCATATAGAAAAATTTAATCCCATTTATTTTTGACCAACATCAAAAATAAATAAAGATGGCAACCTTGTTTTAAAAATTGAATAATTATAGTCCCGCAGCAAACAGTTGCAAATTCTCAAGCTTCAAACCAAAAAATTTGCTCAATACCATCACTATTAAAGGATGCAACTCATGGTAATTGGTGTTTTTTCATTTTTCCAAGATTCAATTTATACTGATTGGCAATTTGCTATTTTCCTAAGGTGCAATCCATTCTGAACTAGTGATTTTCCATTTTCCCAAGATACAATTCATGCTGATTGGTCTTTTTCCACTTTTCCAAGATGCAATCCATCCTGACTAGTGTTTTCTCAAGATGCAATTCAGGCAAACTAGGGTTTTTCCATTTTACCAAGATGCAATTTATGCTAAAATGGTATTTTTTCATTTTGCCAGGTGCAATGCATGCTAACTGGTGGTTTTCCACATTATAATTCATGCTGAAATGTATTTTTCCATTTTACCAGAATGCAGTTCATGCTGACTAGTGTTTTTCCATTTGCCCAAGAGGCAATTCATGATGATTACTGTTTTTCCATTTTCCCAAGGTACAATCCATGCCGAAGTAGTATTTTTCTATTTTCCCAAGATGCAATTTATGCATACTAGAGTTTTTTATTCTTCCAAGATGGAATTCATGCTGAACCAGTATGTTTTTGTTTTCCCAAGATGCAATTTATGTTGACCACTATTTTTTCATTCTTTTTAACATGGACATTATGTAATAAATGAAAAATAAAACTTAACTATGAAAACTATAGTGCTATCACCAAATGAGTCCAATATTTATGGGACTATGTGTCAATCTAACACGAACTTCAACCCCTCATCCATATGTTTTCAATCATATCATCATGCGTTTCCACATATTTTTCTCAATATCACATTTAAAAATTCTAGGAATTTGATATATGTATCTTGTTTTGTAATAATTATTTTTCTTTTAATTAATGTAAATCATGTTTTCTTTCCTAGCAGAATCAAGATTATAAACCTTTATTACATATATATCATGAATCAATTTGTATCTAAGTGCTCACGTTTTCAAATGTAATGTAGGTAACTCTCTTATGAGTCTGAATAAAGTTTACCCTGTGAGAAGTCATCATCATAGGAGTAGTAGTATTAGCAGCAGCAGCAGCAGCAGTAGTAGTAGTAGTAGTAGTAGTAGTAGTAGTAGTAGTAGTAGTAGTAGTAGTAGTAGTAATAATAATAATAATAAATTGTTTTTTAAGACTTTAATGATTAAACTTAATATCGATCTCTGTATCCAAAACTAGTAGCAGCATTTATAATATATATATATCTTGAAACCTGATTAATGTAACCCTTAAAATTAATTCATCTAAAAACCTGTACGACATGATAGCACCTATAACCCTTATAACCAATGTTATGTAATGCTATGTAACCCAAAAGCTTAATAAAGATTATTGTTAAATAATAACAAAAACAACAACAACAACAATAATAATAATAGACAGTGTCTTGAACATTGGACAGCCCATATCAGATAAACACTCCATATTCAAACCAATAAAAAGCTAATAAAAACCATCAGAAACAGTGTGAAAAGAAATTCTGCAATCAAAAATACTAATTTAATCTATATAAGCTAATAGAGGATATGAACAAAATTTAATTGATAAATTTTCAAAGTGAAAAGTAACATCAACAAATTAGCAAGACAAACTTGGAGCAGCTTTGAAGCCTCCTTGACATAATCCCTACAGATCATTTACCACCCCCCACCCTGCATATGGATATCTTGTATTATTAGCACACTCAAGACAGATTAATATCAGAACTACAACAATCACATTTGATAGCAAGTACACATACTGGCAGACAAATGAATTGATCAACCCAGCTACAAACAATCATAACTTTAATCCAATGGTGGGAGTAAACAACAAGAAACTCTTAAAAACTTCAGGAAATTGTCAATGGAGCCAAAGTTCTTTGACTTACTGATCAAGCTAAACTTATTTTCACTACCAACATCCTATTTCTTACACTATCATTGCATTTTTATGTCAATAGATCTATTCTGCAACTTATGCCATGATACTGAAGAAACATAATAACACATATTGTATAGCACAAAATACTATGCAAAACAACATACTGAATCAATGTAGAACAAGACAAACTATACAGCAGCAAACAGATTTTGCACATAAGAAGACAACTCCTACAGCATGAGCAGCAATCTTTGCTCACTATGCATTTTGGTGCACACAATGTATATTCGGGCAATAACACCAGACAATATCCAGCAAAATTTTACAACAAACTACGACAAATAAACTGAAATGCAAAAACTGCAGATTGAGGTATCTTTGCAGCCACCCGATCACTATTAAAATTATACGGTGACCATGACAAAGAAAAAAGAGAAGGAGAAGAAAAAAAGAAGACTATAAAAAAATGACAAAGAATAAAAAGTTAAAAAAAAAAGATTGGAATCCAAATTTTTGAATATGTGATTAAAAGCTGAGAAAATGATTGCACAAACAACCAATACTTCAATTATATTTGATTGAAACAAATGATTCACTGGCTCATAATCAGCAGGATTTAACTTGTCTGCAGATAAGAGAAATGAAAAAAGATCAAGAACATGAAAAGAAAGAAAGGGGGGGGGGGATAAACATATTGTTTGAGTTGGAAGCCACCTTTGATGATGTGAGATCTCTTAGAATGAATAAACATGTTAGTAAGAATTATGTTTAGTATCTAGATAATAGTAATGAATTATAGTTGATTTAAAATTTTCCATAATGCTTGTATAATAAATATTTAATCTATAATATTTATATATATTAAATTCTGGAAAGAGATCAACTTCAATTGTTGTGTGTAAAATATATCTAGTTGATATACTACAAGAAAAACCTGACATGATAAATTGTTTGTAGAATATATATATATATTTATCATAAAAAATAAAATAAATAAGCTTGGTTAGAGCCATTAGCAGGCTCTTTATATTATATATATATATATCAGGACCTTACATAAACTGTCTCGAATAATGTCAAACATCCATACAAACATAATGACCATTGCACCAACTATTTGTGTTTCACATCATAATGATAATAACCACTTTAAATATCACTTGAAAAATACTTTGTAATATTCTAAATATATAATGGCAAGGTCATAAATCATTATATCCTTTTTTTTGCGATGATACTAAATCTATAATAATAAAAGTGTCTTATAATAAGATAACTTGAACATAATTTTATGAGAGAGATAGGTATATAATACTGATTACTTTCATTTGGAGGTTTTAACTGAAGAAAGTATATAATGAAGCTACAATGAATCAAATTATTGTTATCATTATATCTAAATCAACTAATATTCCAGGTTTCAGGTTTACTGTTACCGGTTTTAGTTCTCGCAGTTTAGCTAAATCATTTTTATTGAAAAGAAATGTTATTAAATTTGTTTCTGATTTTTTGTTAATGGAATCTAATCCATGTAAATATATAAACCAACATATAACTTTGCATACTAGAAAGCTGTTATAGATGGTTAAGCAAAAATGCATGAACGTAAAGCCTTCGCTTTTATACGAAATGGTTTGGTTTGTATCTGCATATTTTAATTAAAAATGAATCTGAGTTGTCAACATTTTGAAATTTATTTCCTAAAGTGAAGACTGATGCAGTTTATTCTCATTAAGAAACTTTGTCTGATTTAAATATTTTTCATATGAATATACAAAGTGTTAGATCCAATTTTGATGAATTTGTTGTTTATTTGAATGGTTTTCCTGCTGGTTTTTATGATGCGATAGTTTTAATTGAATCTTGGATTTCCATTGAAGAACAGAGTGTTGATATGTTCTGGATGGCTATTCAAATATTCTTTCTCTGCGCATGTTTTCACGTTCAGATGGGGTATTGGTTTTTGTGAAAGAAAACATTAAATTTACATTTTGTACTCCATTTCTTGTTTCTGCAGAATGTATTTTGATTCATGTGAATTTACCTTGTTCTATCTCAACTATTATTACTTTATATAGATCGAGTATGAGTGTTATTTTAAATTTTATAACTGAACTTGATGTTATCTGATTGACATGCTACTTTAGTAGTTCTTGTGGGTGATATGAATATAGATTAATGTAATAATTACATGGGCCTACTATATGATATTTGAATTTACTTTATAGTTATGATTATAATCAAGCTATTTTTTCACCTACTAGTGTTACTGAAGCTTGTAAATCTATTTTGGATTATATACTTATCAGGCTAAACCAGTATAAAAGTTATGAATCATCTGTACATAATATTTTTATTTCAGATCACTTCGCAACTGTGTTGAAATTATTAAATTGTAAACTAGTAAACATTTGTTCATACATTAACAGGTTATCACATAATAAACTAAAAATGTTATTATTTGATCAGAGTTGGGGATTATGTTTTTGCTTTGCATGATGCTGATTCAGCATTTTTAAAATTTCAGGATATTTGTAAATCTTTAATTACAAAATCTATGGTTAGTTTTAAATTGATTAGTAAAAAGAGAAATGTTCAGTTTGGATAACCAATGATTTAATTGAAAAAATTAATCAAAAAAATCATTTAAAATCTTTGGATGGAAATTTTGTGAATTTGAAGAAATTAAATACTGAGATTAAATCTGATATCCGGAAATTAAAATTTCAATATTCTTTGAAAAATTCTCTTATAAAGAAACCTTTGTCAAATCAATTTAAATTTATAAAACACAAAGGTAATTTGAGTGAAGTCGAAAATAATGGAAAAATGTGTTGCTGATTTGTTTAAATTTTTTTTTTTCAGGTTTGTCAATAGATAGAACACCAATACAAGATTTGTCCTTTGCTGATTCTTGCCTAAATTCTTTTTTATGTACAGATGTTACTGATTTGAATTTGTCTAATATAATTGATCGCTTAAAAAATGTTCGTTCAGCTGCTCTAGATGAGTTAATACCGAAGATTCTTAAAGAAAATAAATCAGCATTCATACCTGTTGTTTATTTATTTAATCTTTCATTATATGCTGGTTTATTTCTACTTGTTTGAAAATTGGTATTATTACACCTATTTTTAAAAAGGGTGATCATGTACATTTTGACAATTATAGACAATTTCTATTATATCTGGGGTATCTAAATTATTAGAAATGGTGGTTAAAGAGAAAATGATGTCATTTTTATTTAAAAACAATATTTTATCTGAACATCAGTATAGATTTATTTCTGGTAGAAGTACATTGGACACTTTTTATAATCATGTAAACAATTTGACAACTTCATTAGATAATAATCTTAAAACTGTTGCTATTTATTTAGACTTATCTGAGGCATTTGACTATGTACCTCATAAAATTTTACCTAAGTGTTTATATTCATATGGTTTTCATGGTGGATTTATTTCATGGTTTGCAAGTTATCTAAAGGATAAAAAGCAAGCAACAAACATTTCTGGTGTTGTAAGCTCTTTTATAATAGTTAACCATGGTGTACCACAAGGTCCAGTTCTGGGTCCTATTTTATTTATAATTTATGTAAATGATATATTTTCTTTGCACTTAGAATCTAAGATTTATGTTTTTGCAGATGATATTGTTTTATCGTATGCTGCAGTTTCATATAATTTTCTTGAAAAAATAATTAATGTCGATTTAACCCTAATTAGTAAATGGTTGGCCTTTAATGGTTTATCAATTAATCAGAATAAAACAAAAGCTATTATTTTTTCTTATAAGTCACTTAACATTACTATTTGTAATAAGTATTTGTGGCATTGTAATAGCATTTGTACTTGTGCTAATATTTCATTTGTTGATAATATTTATTATATAGATGTTTTTATTGAGTCTAGATTATACTGATCAAACCATATTGACTTTCTTTGTTCTCATTTACGTAAATTAAATTATATGTTTTTCTACTTATCTAATTTTTTTTCCTCGGTCAGCTTTGATTACTTTATATATTTCATTATCAAAGCTTATTATGTTGTAATATATCAGTTTGGAATTGTTCTACTTTTGCAATGACTACTTTGTCTGTTTTACAGAATTATACAATGTTTATCATTTTTAGTAGATCGCACGCTATAACTGTTACAGATTTTTATGGGACTTATAATATACTAGATGTTTTTCATTTATATCAGTATAGAATAATTCTTGATATTTATTGTAGGAAAATTCACTTGGATACTACATCTTCTATTGTAAATACTTGTTTATCTGCTACTAAATATTAACTGGTTTTACCTAATTTTCTTAATGGTTCCAAATTATTTAATTTGTTTATACAAGATTGTTCTGTGAATTTAATGAGCATTTATGACATTGGTTATATTATACTAAACATTACTTTTTATTTGCTGTTTATGTTGTTTGTTATGTTGTAGTTATTAAAATTTTAATAACTTATATTAATATTTTATGTATTTTATTAGTGTTTTTTGCTGTTTATATTTAAATTCCTAGCTCAAGATTTTTCTTGTATGGAATTTATATCACTGTATTAAATATTTATTGTTTGTTTCATAATAAAATAAATAAATTATTATTATTACTGATATAATAATGATAAACTTTGTCAAGAATAGTAGATAGTACGATGAATACAGAAACATATATAAACAATCAAAAAAGAAACAAAAATAGATGATTATAAAAAGAGAATTCATTAGAAAATTTTTTTCTAATCTGTACTAGTATTTATTAAACAAATGTATTAAAAAATTGTGGAAAAATTTAGATAATCAGAATAAACAAAAAAATCGTTTGTTTTTTGTTAAAATATATATATTATTCAGAAAACTTAGAACAAATAAAAAATGTAGAAAAGACTACACTAAAGCAATTTGCTTTCCTCCTTGTTTACACTTGAACTTTCTCTCACTCTCTCTCTTTTTTAAACAATCTTGTGCACTTTAAGTAAGTACATTGTGATAGCTGGAATTTTATCATTGTAACTATTTCTTACAAATGCTCTTTTTCAATTAAGCAAATGCTTACAAATAAAAAAAAAAAAGTCTCAAAACCATACATAGTAAATCCGATCCACCCACATCTTTGACAGAAAAAAAAAGTATGGTGAGAAGATAATCAATAAATAATTTTTTTTTTTAAATTAGATACAAAACAATAAACTTTTTCTATATATAAAAAGATTTTTTTCTTTTCTACATGCGAACACAAACATATAAGTAAATTAAAAAGACCATACACGTGTGCAAATTAATTGAGTTGAACAAGTTCTAAAAAAATATTATCAATTTTTTTTAAAAAAATCTGATAATTAGACATTATTTTCGGGCTTACTTATAAGTAGAACTATTTGCTTTTATCAGAAAATCTGAACTTTTAGTACACCACTGTCAAAAAAGATAGGGGCAAGTTTTTATCCACTTTGGAGGATGTACAATTACTGCACGATAATATGCACATAAAAAAATCTGTTTATATATGAAGTATCTAAAAATAATGTGCATATGAGGGTAAATTGTAACATGTACTATAAGGCTAACTTGAATAAGTGTGAATTCTTAGAATATATATAGTGTCAGAGTTTGGTCTGACTTCTGGGTCGATGGAAGGTTGTGAAAGGAGTGAGTTAAAGGTGAATGACGCATTGATAAAATCAAAACTTACAAATAGAATTGTTTTTCCATAATCTACTATTCGTTATGAATGCAAAAGCTCTGGTATATATTTTATAGATGTATAAACAAACTTATAAATTGTTATAAAATAGATATAGTATCCCTAATGCATCACAGCATTTCATGCTTAAAATTATTAAATCTAGATGATTTAAGTTATATCCATTTACTTTAATTCCCTTAACTTTTCATTCTAATCCATAAAATATGGCAGAATACCTTTTTCAATGTTGGTCTTGTTAATATCATCATTTAATCTAATAACTGCTATTGAATTTTGATAAATATTCTTCAGAATATGGTAATATCAAAAACTTTAATCACAATGGAAGTGCTTGTAGATTGAAATGCCTTTTTATAGGCTACAAATTGAAAACATAATGCTAACTCATAATCCTTGGGTCTTTTCTATTATTACCCTTAATGTTTGGATATGATTCACTGTGTTAAAGTGATCAGCATGTTCTTTAGGAAAGTTAGAAATCAAAATTTACTATAGATGAGTTGTGATAATTTTGGTAAATATTTTAGATAGAATTGATAGAAAAATAATACTTTTTAATATCTTCATTAGTTTTCTTAATTATCAATATTATTACTGCATTTATATTATCTCTGGTAAATCCTTACCATTTATATATAGTTTTGCCAATATTTTTTTGTTTGCTTGTTTCTTTACTGGTTTTTTTTTTCCAACATCAATAATAATTTCACTATTGTCTGGAACTTTTCTCTTCTTCATAGATTTAATAGTAGGTCTCATGTTTTGTTTAAAATATTTGGCAATTCAGAAGATGTAGTAACTGTAGATGATAATTTATTTCTTATTATAATTCTATATACATTGGTTAACTTTTCTTATATAATAGTAATTGATATAAGCACTAGAAACGCTGAGTAAGAAATGCTTAAAATAAAAGTTTGAACATAGCGCTTATATCAATTACTATTATTTTTATTACTACATTATTCTTCATAGAAATCTTACACATATTTCATGATGTCAAACCTCTTTTTAATAATAGTTAATCTTTTCTTGTTACTGTCGAAACCATTTCCTCCAATATCAAAATGTTTTACACTTTGGAGACTTTTATTTTCCTCTATAGTTTTTGTTGTCAAGTCATAATATTTTTTATATCATTATTAATGATGTTAACTGTTTATACTTCTATATGGAATGTAATAAATGTAATAAGTGTGCTTATACACAACTATAGAGAAAGTTGTTATTGCTATAAATTAAATACATCTTAGCGCTTTCGAGAACTTATGGTGTTCACATATTATTAACTCTTTTTCACATATTTTTTAAAATTAGATATTTATAAATCAATAATTTGGCATGGCATATACTGTATATGTACTAACATAGAAGGAAATTAACCTTCACACATGCTGTTCAAATTTAAAATTTTAACTCTATGTGCATTCACTCGTCAGTAAAAGTTGAAGATTAACTTCTTTCTATTGATTACATATATATGCTGAACTAAATTATTGAATTTATAAATATTCGGAACTAATATACTTATTCGCAGGTAATTAAAAATGAAATACTTTCTCTTCCCTGTGAGATAACATCAAAATGTGTATAATTCAGTTAACTAAAACATCAGTCACAGAATAGCTTCAAGCTCTGAGTTAAGCACAATCAGTAAGGTTTGGCTTATATAAGAATAAGCTACTGATGGGTGAGTATGCATAGAAATTTGAACAGTACTTTAAAGGTTGATTAAAACTATAGATAATAAATTAGCAAAATGTTTTAAATAATGTGAAAGGCTTCTTTATAATATAATATATGTTCACTTTTTAAATCAATTATCTCTTCACCTTTTCCTCAATGCCAATTTTTGCGATGTTCCTTCATTTGAAAGTAATCTGCAGCTGTAAATGCCTAAATAAAAAAAAGTTTGCTGTTAATTGAAAGGAGATCCTATGATTGCTCTTTGAAACTTTAAAGGAAGGGCAAATTCCTAAAGTCTACTCCATATGTTCATGTTGTTACAGCCAATACTACTATATGATTATTCCTATAGTATACAAACATGAATGAGCTGCTCACTAACATGCATCAGTTGTCATGATGAGTTTACTGGCTTTTTATCTCTAAGTTTAAGATCAAAAAATATATAGGTCTTTCATCTCAGCTGCCTGCTATCTCTTAACTGAAATAACAATTAAGTTTTCTTGAAGACATTAATGTATGTATGTGTCTTAAAAATTGTGGCATTTATAAATCTGAGTCCATCACTGTATGACTAAATTAAACTCCTTGGGTGAAAATAAATAATTAAATGTTTAGTTGTTCAGGATGTTAAGAGATTTTTGAACACCAAAAGTGACAAGAGATTGAATTTCAATCCTGTTTAGCACTGAAGTCCATCTCACCCTTGTGCTAAACATCACAGAATAGTTTAACCACTGATTACACTTTTCATTTGTAATGATACCAGTTTGGTAAAACATCACAAAACAGTTTAACCATTGATTAGACTTTTCACTTATAATGATACCAGTTTCAATTATTTTCATTAATGTTCATTATATTATTTTGTACTGCTTTTCTTCAAAATGCTTTGCATTATTTAAAATGTCTGCAGCATTCCCTTCCTTTTCCCATAATTTTAAACTCTGTCATCTGCTGTTCTCCTTTCATCATTTGTAGTCTCCTGAAAATATTTCTCTTTTCTTTTTTTTCTAAAAATCTATCAAGTCCAAATTTTCTTCTTTTTCTTAATTTCTTCAATACCCCCCCCCCCAATTAACTTCTCTTACTTATATCATTATCCTATAAAGTCTTTACTCTAATCTCTTACACAATCATTCAACTTTTCTATTTACTATAAGCAGCATCAATCTTTCTTTAACAAAAATAAATAAGCAAGATTAAGTTTCTTTCAATGTCATTATTTTATATATGTTTTATAAGCAATAAGTCGTATTATTTATTCTACTCCAGAGTAATCTAATAAGGATATTTTCAGTTATTCAAGTACTAAGGATATTACAATAGATATAAATAAAACTGCTGCCAGATCTATATAACAAGTTGGTTTAGACTTAAAATATTTAAAATGTTTTCCAATTTTGATCTTGCTTGCAGCTTGGTAACAAATAACAAAAGAAGAAATAAAAGTTTAAAATATACACATGCACAAGATCTAGCTACATTCAAAATTTCTCACTGCGGATAATTATAAATTAGATGCTAATCTAGGGATACAAATAGAACAGCATTGGATAAGAAATTATTAAGCCCTATCATTTGGCATCAACTGATTATATTGAAGTGGCAGAACTGGAGCAAGAAAAATATACATTTGCTAATTTGAAGCAAAAATAAAAACTTTATCTTCTTGACTGGTTAATATTTTAGTTTATTTGTTTATTTTTTAGCATGTAGACTTAAAAAGCTTAACTATTAGCAAGATATTATAAAGACATCTATAGAGATTCTAATCATGGCTTTATTAAGGACTTCATTTGTGATGCTCACTAGTCATAAATCCAACAGTCCTTTATAACAGACTGATGATTGCTAATTCAAAAGATGATTTACAGAATATTTTGAATATATTCTATAAAGATTTTGGTTTAATGCTTAATAAATATAAAAAGCTAGCAACTGCCAGAAGGAAGATCAACAGCAATATTGAGTTTAGATAGTTAGCAGTTTATGAATGTGAATCACTTGAAATATCTCAGTTGACAAAGTTATACCATAAACTCCAATATGATTACTACATTTGACAGATGAAATTTTATGCCATGGTGATATAATTATTTCAAATAATCAAAAAAGCAATGTCACGTGATATATGACTTGTTTTATTAATTATTATAATTTTACCTTTAAGGCTTTGGCTATGTTGAGGCTATTAAAATATAGTAGATCTGAATTTAGTTCAGTCCCATATAGTTATTTAAGTTAGATAGCTGGAATTAAAGACATTTTCATGTCCGAAAATTTCAGCGTTTCTACTTAAATATTATGTATGAAATAAGTGCGGGGTTTTGAGTTGATATTTTAGATCTAATGTCCAAACATTCTAGCTCTCCACTGACGTGAATCATAAGCTTGAAACCAGTTGGTCTGGAGATGGGAAGGTCCTGGATAGAGATTTTAAATATTTTCTCATACTGCACTTATTAATTAAGAGCTTATTTGAGCTATTGGTACGCTCTTTGTATTAAATTATTCCAAATGAATGAATAGAGGGCTATTGTATCTATTAAAATTATTGTTTGGACATGAAACACGGATTCCCTATTAATAAAGTAAAGAAAGACATGTTCTTCATTTTACTGTACATAATAGGACAAATATTACTTGGTAGAACATATAAAGGGAATAAAATTTAACAGATTTACTAAAAAAATAATTTTGTGTTTGACATTCATGTGGCTTACAATAATAAAATGTCATATCAATGGTTTTCAATGGTAAAATATGATTAAAATTATAATACAATGCAGAGAAGCAAGATAGGAACAATTTAAAAAAAAAAAATACTGATACAAAGAAAACCAGCATCACAAGATGTTAATCAAACACTTTAAAGAGCCAGCATATGATATATAAAGATAGATTATGAATAATCATCATCATAAACCCTTGTTTTATCTTTCAGTTGTCTTTTGTCTTTTTTCTTCTTCTTAAGTTAGATTGCAGTATTTGTTTGAGTGAGTGGCAATAAAATACCTAAGTAAATTAAATCTTTTAAAACAATTATTATAAAGTAAACTTATAATAATTCAAATGTAATGGAACTGGGGATCATTAAGTACATTATTATAAATGAACAAATCATTTTTACTCCATTTGTAGTTGATAGTATCTTTGAAATATTTATACATATGAGCACCATAAAAGAATCCAAAGACTCATTATGATTAAAAAATTCTTTCAATAATTCATTTAGATTGCCTATTCATTAGTAGAAACTCTTGATCTATTAGAAAGAATGTAAAAGTGATGAGAATAAAGATATCAGAAAAATAATTTAAAGCATAATAAGAATGAATATGTTGCATCTACTAAAAAACCAAAGTCTAATCATCAAATAAAGTATTGGATGAACTAACAGTGAAAAAATGTCAGATGGACGAACATCATCAACTCCTCTTAATGAAGGAACACCATCAACTCCTCTTAATGAAGAATGTGAGTAGAGATTTAGGATTGGATTTAATGAAAAACATAAGTTATCCTAATGGTTCCTGTTTTCAGCTGAGAAAAATGTATCTTAGATTTAATCAAATGAATGGAAATGTTAAGTTCTTGTGTTATTTCGGTCCTCACACATAACTTGATCTCATCTGAAATAGAACGGGCATTTTTTATTATTAACATGATAATCCTTTTCATTGAAAAATAAAAGTGAAAGATATTGAGTTAATTATTAAATATGATAGAAAAGGTATTTTAACTTAGTTGATATTATATCCGAAATCATTTTCTAAACAAGATCAGCTAACTTAAGCCTTTGTTTTTTTGTTTGTTTGCTTATTGTTCGTATTTTTAGAAAGATATAAATGTATAAAAATCTATTTTTGTCATAAATTGTTTAATAATTTACTACATAAATTTAGTTTCTTTTAAACATAATGCCAGTTAGTTTATTCTTTTTAAATCAACAATCAATCTTTTTTTTTTTTTTTTTTGAATCGGCGAACGTTATAAACTCTTTTTTTAAAACAAAAAAAAATGACGAATCATTTGCATAATTTGATTATCACTTTATGATTTTGTAAGATTTTAAAACCAAATATTTCTCGCGAGTATTCACTTTTTCATTAAAAATAACAAAATTATTAAAATAAAAAAATTATACTATGAAGATATTTTTATTATTTAACTTCTATTATTATTAGTCTTACCCTCCCCCCTCTTCCATTTATCATTAAACATGAGCGATTTATTTAAAATAAAATAAAAATTCTATCAAATCCAGCTGTTGTCTGCAATATTCTAAAATAATACGAATGAAACAGTTGAAAGAGAGAAAATGTAGTCGGGGAGAGACGAGAAACGGGGGTTGGATTAAAAGTTGTTTATAAAAAGTTTTTTTTCTGCCAAGAAAAAATAAAGAAGCGATGGCTGAGAAATAGAGTAAAAAATAAAAACAGCTAGAGAGGGGTATCTAAAAAGAAAATGAAAGTCAGAAGGCTAAACTTTATTGTCAAATGATAAGACTATTTGAAATGAATACTATATTTATATAATTAAAGTAGCCGACACAACTTAACACACATATGCATAAAAAAAAAACAATGTGAAGGGGTATGCATGCACATTAACAAAAACTAGTATATGACACTACCTATAAACATCTTAAAATCTTTAATTAAGTAGCAAATACAAGCAGCTTAAACAATAATTATTATTCATGTTTAATGATATTTTGATATAACTTTTTGTTAATACAAAATTTATCATATTTTTATACCAGATAAACATCTAGATGTCACGGTTCAATTTCCTTAGTTAACCATTATTTAACACCTGCCTCCTTTGAACCACATTCTCTTCCCTTTTCTTTCTTTCAAGTATTAAAGCTGGAGGTTGAGCCAATAATAATCAACATGACATTGACTAAATTGTTTACTTTTTAAAATAATTTAAATTTGCATGCCTATTAGTAAAGAAATAGATTAATCCTCAAGATGAGACTCGCCACTTTTTTATTTTCAACAATATTGACAAAAGAAGAAAAAAATGACAATAGCAAGTGAGAAGAATAGTGAAAGAATTAATAGATTTGATCCTAAACATTGAAATTTAAAAAAAAGAGAGAAAAAAAAACTCCTTTATAAATACACATACAAATTAGATGGCCTAAGCAAACAGAAATAAAAGAGGTTAATTTAAAAAGCAATAAATACTTTAAAATGATCATTATTATATAAAAGCTAAAATAGGGGTGGGGGGGGGAGCAAAGACACTATTGACAGAAGTAAGTGCATTTCTAGACAAAAGAGGAAAAAACAGAAGATAAAAACAAAATAAATCCAATGAGCTATTAGACCCGTTATAATAACAATTATTTTTTAATAAGAGAAAAAAAGAGAGAAAGAGATAATCTTTACATTTCAAAAAAAAAAAACTATTGAAAAAGGAATTTTGACAAATGACTTTTTTTTAATTCATACTTTTATCATGTGCTATGATAAAATCTTTATTAAAAGACCTTAGGCTAATAGCCTGCCATAAAAAAATTTTGAGAATTTATATCTTTTTAAGTTAACTATCTATATCTACCTGACACAATTAAATAATAATAATAATAATTTTCATAAAAATAAATAAGAGAAAATATCATGTAACCATATACATTCATCCAGTCACTAATATTTCAAAAGATATTGGAGATGATGATCTGTGAAAAATGCATAATCATTACTATCGACCGTTATCACTGCAGAATGAAGGTCTCTCCAAATTCAATCCACCTTCTCTGATCTCTAAGTCTTTTTTCCACATCACTCCTGCATATTTCCTTATTTCATCCATCTATCTCACATATGCATTTATGTACTCCCTTCTATTAAAATAATTTTTAATGTATCAAAAAAATAAAATAATTATATTTATTTTAAATTATTTGCTCAAAAAAAATAAAAAGTAACTAACCAATATAATACTATAATGAAATAAAACCATTTACACATTTCTATAGGTAATTTAACATGGCTACACCCATTCTTTTATATTGAGGTTTTGCTAAAGTAATACCCTTGTTGAATAATTTGCATACACACTAATCCCTCACAATAATAGAAGATAAAAAACCAAATCATCACATATATATTTCATCTTTTTTAACCTAAGAATGCCACATAGTGGGAAAAACACATGTCACCACTACTAAAATAATAAGTATCTAACAATGCCATATTTATAAAACAGCAATACAAGGAGGGTAAAGGAAATACATTATGTATCCTTATAATAAATATTCTTATGGTAACAGATAAATGTAAATTTAAATATGCAATTGCTATGTCTAGCTGATCTAAGAGTACACTTACCACAAGTACAAATCACTACTAAACAGTTAAAATTTTAGATAATTTGATGAATGGTCCTTAATAGTGTTTTAACTATTTACATACATATGATAATTTAACACAATAAGGCCCAAAGGCATGCATAAATAATAATTTAGATCAGTACAACCTGTAAGATTCCTAGCTGGCTGTTCCCATGTTCGGAGGTTAGCTATCCGCACTTGAAGTCACTGTGCCATAGGAGACAATCCATTCCAATATATATGTCCGTGTGCACAGGTGAAGCTCCAAAAATGAAGTGCAGTGTTCTTGATCCAATTCGTACTGAGGCCTTCATTGTTTTCATCTCTGCAGTTGATTGACTCATACTCCCATTCTTCCGCTCAGGTGATTCTTCATTTTAATCTCCATACAAGAATTTACATCATTATCTTTCTTGAATTAATGAGTTATTTCAGTTTATCTTATATAGATTTTCTCATTAAGTTTATACCTATATATGTATGTGCATTTAAACATACACATACATATCAACAATTTAAGGATTAATGCTTTTTATTTAGCTAATAAGTAAAATAAGATTTTTTAAAGGCACAATGCAATATCTGCTACATATAGTTTCATGATACCCTCACATACATTGTATATTGTGTCTAATAGCTTAATTTTTTTGACAAGTTTTTGTTTACAATAGAATACATATTGCTTATTGAACTGCAAATATACAGAACTTTTCAACACATACATATATATATATAACATGGACACTTTTTTATATGGATAGTATACATATATAAATTAATATTATAGTATAAGAAAATTTTAAAAAAAGTAATGAACTTAATTAATAATAAATTGAGAGACCACACCTACATATAAAAGACATGTAGAGGTCCCTACCTTCGCATTTTCACGCATATTCTTGAGATTTACAGCCTTAGTAAATAATTACTTTGCATGCGTGTGTATTCACTCATTCACATTTACTCAAAAAAAACAAAATTTATTTTACTGCATCTTTATATTTTTAAATAATATAAATAGTGAAATAAATGTCTGACTTTCATTTCAATTAAATAAGCTCTGAGTAATATCAATTATTTCAATAACTTTTTTTTTTTTCAGAAAACTACATCCTTTTTAAGTGTTTTGATATTTTTAAGTTTATGTTGAATTTAGGAATATCCTTAAATTTCACAAAATTTATAGCATTACATTTAGAAAATATTTATTACATTAAATGCTTTATATCAAATTTAGAAAGAATAACAAGATAAAGAATAAAATATGCTTTCATCTTAAAATGAAAAAATGTTAATAAATATAATTGCATACAATGCTCCAAGATGAAAAAATGGCTGCTGCTATGTCATAAAAATGACTAAATTTACAAATGTTAATGGTTTTTTTTATTTACATTTTTTTAAATACTATATAATTCAAGTAGGATATATTGATATAGCATATATCATGGCTACTCTGTAATATCCTAAATGCTAATTCTTGAAAAATAGTTTCATTGCTCATATAAATAAAATAAAAAACAAGCTTGTTTTTCAGAGATCTTAGTTTAATTACTATCTAAATAGAAGATATATTAAAATAGTAAATATACTTACTGCATTTGAATGTATAGCTTATTTGTCATCATTTAAAATAAGGCATATACAACTTTTCTTTATATTATAAGATCAAGATATAGATATGGCATTTAGTTTTAAATTTAAAAAAAAATTATGCATATTGTATCAAATATATACACTCTGACACCATCATATGAATCCCATTACATGACAATTTGCTATAGCAATAAGCATTAGTTAATCCCCTATACGATTTGGTGCTGTTGAGCTGACTTGGGATTGGAAGGTTTCAGGATTATTTCAGGCACTCGCAGGTCTGGTTCTCAAACTTCTTATAAACTCCCAATCAATAAAGCCATATGTCTTTTTATTTTATTAATAAACAGGCAACTATTAGTTAAAGCAGGCTTTAAATTGATAGAATCAGTTTGTAATATCACTGATGTAAAAAAAGAAGAAAGAAATGTATCCTCATTTAAAAAAAAAAAAGCACTCACATATAGTAATAAAATATATTAAAAATAAATGGAAAATATGTACATTATCCAAGATATGAGATTTATTTGCCTAATTTTAATATGCTTGCAATAAAAAATTGTTAACTTATCCAAATGCCATAAACAATTGCAGCAAAAAAAAGTTTTAATTATTATATAATTAAAAAAAAAACATTAAACACATATTTAAAAAAATATAATGGCAGAGCCCCAGAAACGACCCTGTGACTTCCTGATCCCACGTTGGACACTCTAACAACTGTGCCAAAATGTGTAATTAACTAAATGTGAATTAATGACTTATCTAAATGCCTTTTATCATAACCATAATCAATCAAGCTAAAAAAAATGGTGAGTTTAATCATTATGCAATTAAAAAACACTTGCTCACATATAGGAGCATAATTTACTAAAAATAATTTGAAAATATATACAATAATACAATTTTTGCTTAATTGAACTGCATCTTCGTAATAAACAAAATGGTAAATGTATTAGACAAAATGTGATATTTTCTCTCAGCATGCACAAAAAAGTTTTGTTACATATTTAAAAATAACAAAACATTGATCACATAATACATAACACCAATTATAAATTACAAAATGTTCATATATCATCTTAAATGTTTTAAAACAAGTTTTATTATTTTAATGAATTATGATTTACTGGAATGTCAGTATCAACAATGTAATTTCAAAATAACAACCATAACTAAAACTGCTACAAAAAAAAAAAAAAAGACAACAACAATATTGTTCTGATTAATAAACAGTACACATCTTAATATTTACTCAAAATAAATAATGGAATAGCTTTATTATTGCTTAGGAATTCATAAGAAGTTAAAGTGGTGGAAATATCAGAACTGGAATCAAACCAAGGGCCTTACATTCCAAGGTCTAACAAGAATTCTACCACTGCACTTAATCATGCATGGTTTTACTTAAAATAAGTGTAAGTTATTATTATTAATAACAATATGTTTAGTAAAATGTTTATTCCTAATATTTTTTAAAACTAATGTTCAAAGTTTATGATATAATCAGAATCTTTGGTAGCTAGTCAATTTTTTTCCTATAGGAAACTATTATAATTGCTTACTTTTTATATGAGATTTTTGATTTATATTGAGGTAGGGGAATCAAATGCTATTGACATATATAAGATAAAAGTGTAATAACTTAATAAAGTTTGGAAAATTGCAAAATGTAATAAAGTTTGGAAAATTGCAAAATGTATTAAGACTAAACTGATAGCAAAGTGACATTATGAAAAGAAATAGTGTTTAACATACTTATAGATTTAGATTCAAGTGCATATTAGAGAAAATCTTTAAAATAGAAGACAATTTAAAGGCAATGACATTATTATAGCATATTGACATTAAAAGTAACATATTTGTAAGATATTGTTATACTATTTATTAGTATTATGTCATAAAATGGATTAAAGATTATGTTAGCTTCAAGTTATACAAACAATTAGTCGAGAGTTTTGATTTTATTTATGGTATCTTTTTCTTAGTTTCTTTGGTACTTAATATGTGATAAATAATATTTAATAGTAATGATTAAGAAGCATTAGGCTACTAGAAGTGAAGTGATAAAAAAAAAGTGAGCAAAAATGGAATTATTTTTGAGACAAGAAGAATTGTAAAAGATGCTTTAGAAGGGAAGGAAAAAAAATCTGGTTAGATATGTGGGATTTATCTTCTGAAAAATAATTAACGATCATAATGAAACCAAAGCATATAAACTCAAAAAAACAATAACAAAAGGTAGGAATTACTTGTTTATTTAAAGAAATATTTAATTTTATAAAATTCCCAGAAGTTTTTTATATACAGTGAACAATATCCTTCAAAACAAGTACCCAGAAGATTAATTTATCCAAGTAATTAAGTTTAGTAATTTATTGGTAAGTGTGAGTATGGAAATAAATAAACATTTTGTTCATGAGATTATCTGATTAAATCAATAAATTATTTTGATTAGTATAGATGACAGCTCGGGAATTCTAAAAAAATTAAATTAATGATGCAAACTAATTAATTGAAGAATTGTAAACATTTCTCCAATATGCATTTAATTTTGAAAAAAAATTTGGAAAGTGAAGCAATAATAACATGATTTACTAATAACACAACAGACATTTAGCCCAATTTCATTAGCAATTTATCAATCTGTAGCAGTTTTAAATAATTCATAACTGACAGTTTAATATAATGCTTGTTAAAGCTTTGTAAATCACAATTACTCCTAATTTGAAGGCAGCTAGCTACTACAGAGATTATCATCTTTAAACTCAAATTATGAGTATTGTTTGTAACAAGATGAGTGATTTTATCTTTAATCAACTTTTTGTTTACCAACAGATTTATTTTTTGACAATTCATTACAAGAGGTTTTTTTTTTTTTGCATTAACATTAAACTGGCATTATGTTTAAAATTGAATATTTCAACCACACCATACCTTGTCAAGATTCTTTCCTTTTTTTGTATTATAAATCATTCAATAAGAAAAACGAAAACAATGATTAAATGACCATAGATTGTTTCTAATCATTCTTTTATCCAGTGCTTTTTGTCTTTTGAATCACAACCATTCAATTCAGTTGTGAAGTTCAGCAGATATCTAATTAAAATGTTTTTTCTTCTCAGATTAATTAAAATGTTTTTTCTTCTCAGATTTTATTAATATTTCTTCTACATGCTGTCAAATATGGCATACCAATTTTTTTTAATTTGGCTTTTTTTGAGTGCTAAACTTGAGTTTATCATACCAAAAATTCAGAAACAAAAGTTATCGTTACTAAATGACATACAGATCAGAGAACTTTGAAACATTATTACTATATCTACAATATCATTAGCATAGACATAGAGATGTCTATCAACCTAACATTTTCTTTCTTCAATAGAACTTTAAGATAGTGATAAAAAGTATCTGCTAAAAAGTTAATATTCATTTCATAAGACTAACAAAAACACGTAGCTCAATTTGAAAAAATTTGATTTAGTAGTAAAAAATATGTTGAAGTAATGACAATGAACATGTCAAATTATTTAAGATTTAAGGACTAAAAGATTCAAGGTTAATGACTGTTTTCTCGATAAATATGTAAAACTAAAAAGTAATAAACTAATTGTAAGTTTAATATTTTATAAAAATATTAAATGGATAATACAAAAGATTATAGTGAAAAAAAAATCTAAAATATTGAAATACAAATCACTGTAAAGATCAACATATATCCTAATATTCCACTATCAAAACAATCCATTATTATAAGCTATGTAAGCAAAACATTTATAGTTAAGCATTCACTTAAAGCAAGCAATTTTGAAATGAATCAATAATTTAAAAAGTGATAACAATGGGACAAATGATGTATAAAAGCAAGTTAAATCATTAATAATTTTCTTTCAATTATTTAAAAGGATTACATCCGAAAATCACCAGAAAAAGGCTAAATAATCAGATTATCCTCTTTCATCTATGAAAGAGTCATCAAATTATAATAATCTATATAGACAAATCAGGGATCTGACTTCATCCAATCGTTACTTTGTATAGACAAATTACTGCATCAGATTAATAAATACAATTTATCCAAAACACTTTTTAGCAAAACTCTTCATTTGTACATATATACATACATTTATGTTTCGACTGCCCTGCAATCTTCTTCAGAGCTATGATATAAAGAACAAAATAAAATACATAATTATATAAATAATCCCATATAATTATGTATTTTATTTTGTTCATTATATTATAGCTCTGAAGAAGACTGCAGGGCAATCAAAATGTAGGTGTGTATATATATAAATAAAGGGTTTTGCTAAAAAGTATCATAAGATATTACAGCAAAAAACTAATCACGATTCTTCTTTTTAATGAACCTAAAAATAGATTTATTTCTATTTACAACAATATTAATGTAAATATAGTAGGAAAAAAACAAGTGATACTGTTAAAGGTAAGTATAATAAGTCTATTTATTTCTGAATATAGAAACTTGGAATACTTATGCATTATTCGATACAAACCTCTTAAGAATTGAATGGAGAAGCAGTGGTGGATAATATAATGTCAAAATTTAAGATCAATGTAGCTAATCGTTTTTAATGAAAAGTATCCAGAAAAGGGACAACATAATCAGTGAAGGAAGAATGCAGAGTCTTGGATTTGCTAAAATTTTAATTTAGTGTCTTCTATTCTTAGAATCCCTTGATGTATTAGTGAAAAGCTAATATAATGTTAAAATATGACTTAAACAATGATACCTATGTTCATTTCATAAGCTAAGATTGTTGGACATGTAATAAGTATTAAATTTGGTAATGTGAACTTTTAAAACTGACATATTACTAAGACATGAATATATAAAGGAATATGTGAGTTTTATTTATATTTGCTACATGAAATTATTATAATATGGCACAGATTTATGTTTTTGTGTGTATGAATCAAATCATATATATTGTACCCTCACCTAAAGAAAACTTAAGATTGACTTTCTGGCTAACTGTGATATAACTATATTAAACTACAGTCAAGTTACATAAACAATAAACTATTAAAGATAATTAATATTAAGACTAGCTCAAGATATACTACTAACATGCAGTATCTAAGAAAAATAATATTTTCTAATAATTAACTATAAGAAACTTATTACATTAAAATATAATAACATTTACGTTTCTAATAAATAATTAGGGTTCCAACTAGAATACTCCATTCATTTTGCTAATAAATTTAATTTATGACTAGCTCATTATTATAAACAAAATATGGTTTGATTAAAATAACAAATACAATTATGAAACTCTTTACATTAGATATTCAGCAAGGTACAATGGCCTAAACATTGAGGATATATCCCTAAAGATACATTCCCAATGGCATAAGAATATTACCCCTATACAACTAATATAACAAAACTACCACATAATACTCTTATGTCTTTAAACACACATATAATAATCCTACCATACAATTTGCAAATTTATTGTAGAAATAACAATAAATTAATTAAACCACTAAACATCACATGATCACCATCTCATGCTAGCATATAACTGTTATATGGAGAGTTTTTGCCTGTTTAATAAATTAATTACTACTTGTTAATAAAAAATATTAAATGAAAATTTAACAACAACTGATAATTCTTATTCATCATCTTTTAATCCAAATTTTACAATTCTTAAAAAAAAATCTCAGGTTCCTTTCTAAAACTAATAATAAAATAAATAAATTAATTAAGACCCTGTAGTTAAATATGGTGAGGGATTTTACATAATATCTAACTACCCTTACAAAAATAATAACAACAATAAGTAACTAGAATATTTCAATAACTCTTAATATCACATCCATTTAAAAATTAATGTTTAGCAATAAAACATAAATAAAATAATAAGACTCTAAAAAAAAAAAAGTACACCTTTATTTATTTTATGTGGCATTCTTAAAATATATTTTGATATAGTAGCAATATTAAATACATGCTGGATCATTTTAAAGTAATCACCAATGATTTTATCTTTTATAATAATAATAATTATGATTATACACTTTATTACTCAATCAAGTATAATAGAAATAATATTTTAAGTAATCTTTACAATCATGTGCCAACAAGTAATGTTTAAAACCATTCGTTTCTATGGATCATGCATGTGGAATGAAGAATCAATGAATGACACTCAAACAGATTAAACTCTCAACAATGAATTAATTTAAAACAACAATTTTATTATAGTTGAACAACATTATAGCTATTATACAATAAGTTTATATAAATTAAAAATTATTTACAAACTTTTTAATATAAAAAAATTATCTTATCTAAAATTAAAATATTTACAAACAATATTACAAGTAAATTAAAAAAAAAAGAAAAGATAGCCTTCATTCCTACTGCCTAAAACTAAAATAAAATCTTACAGTAATAATGATCATATACTATCTTTATTTAATAAAACAATAACATTCTATTATTTTGTAGTGGGCAAATAATAACAATAAATATCCCAATTTCTAAACTTAATACTACATTTATAATATCTTAAAAATATATATTTATATATGTAATTCGTAAATATAAGTTTAGATCTAAAATATACCTATCTAAACTCAAACAGTTCAGCAAAGCATCATCTTGAATATTTTAATATACTCTGATATTCTAATATCAGAAAATGTAAATTAAAAAAAAATATATTAATATCTCCCTTTGTAAATTAACTACTTATAAAAAATAAAAAAAAATACTTAAAATATAACTTCATGGATTTTCTCTATTTTAAAAGATTTATATTCTTTATAGCAAATTTTTAAACTATTAATAAATTATATTGCTTGATATTTTATATTTCGTTTATTTTATATTTTATATTCAACATAGCATTCAAATCATTTTTTCATTATTCTCACTTTCATTCCAATTTAAATATGAATTTATTTGAGTTTAACGATCTTTAATACTGATCATATTTGAGGGAATAATAAGCAATCTTCTCCTATTTTAATAATATGACAAGTATTAAATATCTCAATATCATTTGTGATAGAAATTTTTATATATCTCATCTTGCCTTCACATAAACTACCAACTTCTAACAGTTTAGCTATTATTTAGCCATCTTTTAAAAACTATCCTTTACGATGTGATTCCAGTAATGATAGACAGTGATTATTATAGTGCAGGATATGGAATAATAATAATAATAATAATAATAATAATAATAATAATAATAATAATAATAATAATAATAATAATAATAATAATAATAATAATAATAATAATAATAACTCCAACTCCAACAAGTAAGAAAAACATCATCATGGATACAGTGCTAAAAAATAATAGGTCCATATTTAACAGGCACCTAAAAATTCATGTCATAGCTTTAATTGTCCATGGAAAAATACTATAGTCCTTTGTTACCAGTATATTTAATGAATTCAAAATGTGACAATATAGCTCACACATAACAGCCTTTCAAACCTATCCCTAAACATCTAGGATTTCATATAACAATTATTCTGCCAATCATCATCCTATATCTTCCACATACTGAATAACTCTATTAACATCGTAAAATATACAAGCCACATTACAAAATAATTTCCAAACCACTTTACTAAAATGCAACAAAGATTTAAAATTCATTTCAAAGTGATTTTACAAGTTTTTTCAAGCACAAATGTTTTCAATAACACATACATTGACATATACTCTTATTCAATTATTGTTACACATTATATAATTTAGACATCAATATTTCTATATTTCTCTGTAACCTAGCAGATACCATTCATAATGATAATAGATTAATAACTATCTTATAAAATGTACGCATATTCGAGCATTTATGATAAACAAATATTTTAAAATACCCTTAGATATTTCAAGGTATTCACTTGCATTCATTTTTTATATAAAACATATGCAACAATAATAATATCAATGGTTCATTCAGCCTTTCAATATTCAAGCAATATGATACATAATAACAATGAAGTACTAATTTTAAAATATAACATTTACAAATATTATCAAACAATGTAATATAAATAATAAATAAGATAACCCATGGACCCAACAATTATTGAAACCATGAATGGTGATACACTTCTTTTTCTCGACCATACATTCAAACAAATTATAATTATTAATTGCTTGTCAAAAAATTAATTTCTGAAAAACCCATTTTTATTTATTTAATGCAAAAAAACTAATCTATCTTAAGATTAATTAAAAAAAAATTATAATAATGAGATTAGATTTAACTTTTGTGTTGTCAAAAATTCTGTTTGACTGAGTGAGGTAAAAGTCTAAACTTTTGATTGGTCAATTAAAGAATCAGCAGTAAAAATATATTCATCTTTTAATATTATATTTGTTTTAATTTCATTTGTAAAAAGTATATTAATAATTTGTCAGATTATGAAAGTGAATGAAAGTTTTTTCAAAAATAAATTTCTATTTATAATTATAAAAATATTCCATAGCGGAGACCCCAAAAAGATCCTTCTTAACCTATTACAAAGTGTTGTGGACATCATTGATTACTTTCTCAATTTTACATTGTGTAAAAGTAAATAATTTTTACTAAAATCTTAACTATTTTTCTAAAATAATTTTATTTTCAGCATATTTTATCTAAATAATTTATAATATGTCAAAAAATACTTTAAAAATACTCTAAAACTTTCATTTTCAAAATCAAAACAAAGAAGTTGGGACAATGAAAATTATTGACAAGCGGTCTCTTTTGACCATTATGAGCAACAAACAATCATGGCCTACAAAAGACTGCCTTCTTCCATTGTTAAAACATAAATTTGAATATTATTGATTTTTTACTTGTAAAATAATTCAAGAGGGCAGCGTTTTATGGTACTTTTTTAAGATTTGAAATGACCGCAAATTCACTACAGTAATGTCAAAACTGACACTTTTCGAGCTACTGGAAGTTATGCATGTCTGTGACTGGCCACTTTTATATAAGGGTTAAACACTATTTTAAAATATTAGCATTACACTAAACTAATGAGAAAAATTTTGAAGTTACGAAAAAGTCTCTCTTTTACTTGCAAGTTCAACATTCCTCAAAATCCTTCCTCCATTGCATAGTTATGAGAAGACAGTTCTGAACAAGTTATTCTCCTCTCCCAGCACAAAATGTATAACTATAGAAATTAATTCCTGCAAAATCCGGAAAAAATATTGGTCATCCTGGGAAGAGAAATATTTATTTCAGCTCTAGTCATATATTTCAATAAAATACTAATTAAGGATCCATTTTTGTATGAAATAAGATACTTTCTACATACATATTTTCCATTAATTCCAACGGTTATATAACAAATATATCGTGCCGAATATAACACACATAATATTCACATCTCTGCATTTCATCAGTAAAACATTAGTAGAATATTATATATTATAAGATTTATCCATTTATTACATACTTTTAGCAGACATCTATATTTTGTATTCACTAAAAGTAGATATCTTTAAAATAGTCAATAATTTTATTTTTACAAATGTTTATATTTCAACTAGTTATTGTTTTAGGCAAAATGACAGTTTACCATCCAAATGATATGTTATAAATCTTTAAAACAGATGCATTATAGTTACTTTACTTTAGATAAGAAAGTCATCTCAAAACATAGTTTGTAAATTGATTTTACAATAATAAAATCTTTTCAAAAGCATAAAAAAATTCAAGTCATTTTTTTCAATTTTTCTTTCAAACATATCATTCTCAGACATAAACTTCATTTAAATTAAGCATTAAAGATAAATTAAATATAAGATATTCCATTCCCATTCGTGTAACAAAAGTTATCCTTGCACATCATAAAAAAATATCTTAACTTAGCTTTTAACTTAAATGCAAAATATTAATTTTCTTTTTCCTTATCACGAACTTAATAATATTACGCAAATGATTTTTCATAAACATTCATTTCCCATTTGTTAACTTACATGTCCTTAAAAATTTAGATTTGTGATAACAAGGATAAAGTTATTAAGAATAAATGTTCATTCATCTTAAGAATATTAGTTATATAAAATTCAAAGTCCTTACATAACATGAAGTCTCCTCTGGTACTGTTTTAAAATTCTCATTAGTATTTGGTGCACATTGTCCCAACATTTAAATGACTATTATCATCTTCCATAAAAATCAAAATTAAGCTTCAAGTAAAATCCTCTAATATGGAACTATTGGTGTTTATTCCATCATTATGTTAAAACAATTATTCTTTTAAAACTTTCAATAGAAAATAATAATTGTAAAAAATACCACTGTTACAATTAGACAGATAAACAAAAATATTAATTATAAATTTTACACTAAATTATACTACACTTTTCACACACACTTTACTGTCTAGACTTGATTGAACCTCTCTTTTTATACTGCTTTAATCAAGTAATATCATTGGGTTAATTCTGCATTTAAAGTACTTGCTAATTTACATAAACTAAATTAATTTCATCTTTAAAATGAGTTTTAAACTATGACTCTCATTTTTAAAACATTTATTAAATTATTTAGCAGTTATAAATAAATATTTTTATTAAAAATATCAAATATCTTTATTAAAACAATTTAAATAGTTTAATGACTCTAAAATATTAATTAAAAACAAAATATTACATTTAAACAACAATAATAATTTTAACTGTTACATTTAACGATTTTATCTTTAGATTTATTTTTGCAACTTTTACAATATCTAATTTTATTAACAAGCTAGAAATCAGTTTTCTTTTCTTTTATTTTTCTGTCTACAAACACAAAAGCTCACACAAACATCTTAAACCATGTGACACTTTCAGAACATTCTAGATTACTCCTAAATTATTTATTATCTAAATAATATTTTAAACAAAATAATTACTTTAAACACATTATATAAAATATGTATTACTATAATTACACTATTATATTATTATAATATATATTGAATGTAATAAATATAAATTAGTCTTATCTTTTAAACAATATATTAGTTTATTTTATTACTTAATTTATCTTAAAATGATTTTAAACTATTTAATACATCTTTATAGGCTTCTATTTACTGAGTTTAAACTCTTATTACATATAAAATGACAATTACATATAAAATAACCTAAATTTAATTTTTTTTAAAAACTGCTACATTTTCAACCCTACCTAAACTATCTGCATTAAGTATAAGGGCACAATTTATATAGAAAAATAATATTCGCATAATTTATACTACATTTAAAAAAATTATTGAAGTATTTCCATATTCTAAAGATAAAATTCCTTTGGAGTCTTATGGAGTATATGAAATCCCATGTGGAGTTTGTTTACATTCATACATTGGACAGACCAATTGTAGAAAGGAAAAACACATTTTGGAAATTAGAGAAAAATCTAATTCATCAGCCATTTATTCACACCTTAAATTAATTTTAATAAAACACATTCTGGCAAAAATTGAATAATATGACCAGAGATTGCTAAGGGATGCTAGAGAATTTTAAAAAGCTTAAGAGCATAAATGAAAAGTGTGAATTAAAAAAAATTAACAATACTTGGAAAAAGCTACTGGAGGATAAAATATTTTTTTAAAATTTCTCAACTAACAGAATTTGAAAATGAGAAAAAAATAATGATTTTAAATCTCACCACACATGATTTGAGAAAGAATAAGTTCTGAGGAAAGTACTTATTATAATGAAATGTCAAGTATTTAACTATTATATTTTTATTATATGGAAGTTCCCAGAAATAATACTATGAATTCATAATTTATCTATGATAATATTAAAATGAATTTATATATATTGTAATAGTAAGATGTCTGGAGTGAATTGTGAAGAGATGAGAAATTGTCATCATCCGCAAATAAACAAAATATAAAATGAAATATCAAAATGAGCATGAGAGATCAGAAAAACTCTTAAAGTTCACCAGGATTACACAAAAGCAACATAATAATCATTCATCATCATGAATGATCAACAATATAAATAAATCAAGTCAATCTTATGACTGGATTTCAAATGGGTTACTATAGACCAGGCTAATTATTTAGTCCTTGCCAGCTTGGAGTATATTACTTAGACAATAATTTGGATACACAAGATTAAGTGCTAATTCATAAAAATATAATAAAACAATAATGCTGGTATACTAACACATGCTGATCATCATCAATGTGGCCACTTAGTACCATTAATGTACTGGTCAACTATGCATTTAATTTCTAAATAAATAATTAAAATGAAATGTAGTGCATGGACTTTAGAGGATTTTCCCTTTGGGCCATCCAGCATCATTATCATCTGGATATCCATAACACCAAACATAAACCCCTTTTAAATAACTGACCATTATGCATAAAATTCATTTCAGTGAACAAAAGCTCTATAACTGTTACTGTGAGCAAAAGATATAATATAACATAATAATTTACAATATTTTAGGATTAAATAAATTAACGGAATAATTTAAAGGATGAAATATAAATTAATTAATTAAAAATAATAAAATAAAATTAAGATCTGAAGGGTATGCTACAAATATAAATTCAGCTTCCTGATTTTGATTAATACAAAAAGAAATAAGCTATCACATTTTGAATTACCAATATGTCAATAGGTTTACATAAAACATGTATACATCAGCACACAGATGTGGCTGTATAAAAAAAAATTACATAAGAATTGTGATAAAATAATAAAATTGAATAATTCATTTTAATAATTCATAAAATACAACAGATCTTACCATATATGTGTCTACATGACACTCATCTACATAAGCACAAATGTGCTGTATCAATTAAAATTACATATCAGAATTGTGATAAACTAATAATAAAATTCAATTCATTTTTTAATACATAAGTGCTTATAAATGTGTGTATATACAAAATAGAAAGGATGAATGAATATGAGTTGCCATTATGCTTAGGATTTGTAGATTATGAAAAGGCATTTGATTATATAAACATTTCTTCAGTGATTAAAGCATTGGATCATCAAGGTATAGATCCAGGATATTGTCATATTTTAAAGAATATTTATAAAAATGCAACAGCAACAATTAGATTACGTAATGATAGTAGGAAAGTCAACATTGAGAAGGGTGCAAGACAGGGTGACTCCATATCTCCAAAACTTTTTACAGCAGTGCTGCAAGAAGTATTTTGTGGATTAAAATGGGAAGCTAAAGGAGTGAAAGTAAATGGAGATTATTTAAGTCATTTAGATTTTGCAAATGATGTAGTTGTTTATGCAAATAATGCTTTAAAGTTACAGGAAATGTTGCAGGAATTATCAGATGAAAGTAGGACTAAAGATAAATGTTAAAAAGACTAAAGTAATGTTTAATAGATTTTCTCAAAATATGAAAGTAAAGATTGATTATGATGAATTAGAAGAAGTTAACAGTTACAAATACCTTGGTCAGATTATTAATATAGATGGAAACATAATGGATGAAATTAATCATAGAATTAAACTTGGTTGGAGTGCTTTTGGTAGAAATGATTTGATAAAGGAAATATGCCCATGTGTTTGAAAAGGAAGGTTTTTTAATAAATGTGTTTTGCCAGTTCTTACTTATGGATCTGAGATTTGGACACTTAATAGAAGAGCAATGCAGAGACTTCAAACCACTCAAAGAAGTATGGAAAGATGCATGCTGGGAGTAACAAGAAGAGATCAAAAAGGCAATGTATGGGTAGGAGAACAAAAACAGGTGTTACTGATCTCATTGAAAAAATTAAAAGATTGAAGTGGAGTTGAGCTGGACAAATGGTTAGAAGAGATGATAATAGATGGACAATTGAAATTTTAAACTGGATTCCAAGAGATTGTAAAAGACCCAGAAAGAGACCACATGTGAGATGGATGGATGAAATAAGAAAGTGTGCAGGGGTGATGTGGAGAAGAGAAGCTAAAGATCAGAAAAGATGGATTAAACTTGGAGAGACCTTCATCCTGCAGTGGATTGATAATGGTTGATGATGATGATATACAAAATATAGATATTCTGAATTAAAGTTATTAACTAGCTTTTTTGTGCTAAGTAAATGTGTTTCTTAAAAAAATCTATTACCATTTGGAAAGTGATTGTTGCCTCAGTTTCAGTATTAAAAAAGATCCTTGGAGTTTCCTTTTGTTTTCCAATCAAGAAAGATTTTTGGAGTTTACTTTTTTTAATTTCAAAATAAAATCATTTATAAATCATCCTTTGTTTTTAGACTCAAGTAAAAATTATTTAATTGTTCTATGTTTAAATTAGATATTTTAACAATCATCATTTTTACTAAAGTAAGTTCCTGAGTTTCACTTTTAAGAAATAAAACTGAAATCAGTCATGTATTATTTTCTTTCATTATTCTAGTTTTAATTGAATAATTTAGTCAAAGATGATTTACCTTTAGAACCAGGTGATATCTGAAAGTACTTTATATATGACACTACCATTGTCTGTGCTTCTTTGCATATTGATAAAACTGTGTTATAGCATGTTAATATCTTGGAAAGCTGGTTCCTTTCAAAACAAAAAACTGGCTTATTTTCATTTTCAAAAAGATATAATCTGGTAACTGTTGACATTCAATCAGCTTTATTTAGTCTCTTATGATTTGATGAACTTTAGGCAAGCCAGCCATCTGATACATCTTATGGACTATGGAACACAGGAAAGCAGACCCTATACTTCCATGTAATCCAAACACTACTACTATGACCTTAGCAGCAACAGTTGATCTGTCACTTCATAGTCCTCATGCTGTCATAATCTGTAAAAACTTTAAAAACTGTCCTTTAATCTTTTTCCCAATCTTTTTATTGCAATTTAAAAAAATAGTAATCAAAAGTAAGTTTTGTTTATCATAATTGAAACAAATTAATGACACTTTTCAATTCACCTTAATCCTTTTCAAAAACAAATTTGTGGGAATTTTATCAAAATATATTTTCCAAGTTTTAATTGAAGAGTAGTAATTAATTTATGGGGCACACAGAAAGCTTATGTAAATAGTCTGAACTACAAAATGTATAGTCGAAAGTACTTCTAAAAATAATAATTTATGTAAATTGTACCGTATTTTGATATATATATATGCATACACATTATGCTATTGTATGCCATGAGACACATAACTTGTCTCAATATATTGAGACAGATGCTTTGCTATGTCTCAAATTTATATAGGTAGAATAATAGAGGTTTCAGTTAAAAATTCTACTTGTAAATTAATTTAAAATTTTTGCTAATTTAATTCTCTAACAAATGTGTGTTTTGAAAGTGCAATCCCATGTATATATGTGCACACACAATAATCAGTAGAATAATTTTGGCTATTTACTAATAGTAATGTTAATTTTTTTCTCTCAAAAAAAATAAACTTTGTAAATAAATCTATTATCTTTTGTATAAGACTATTTTAAAACATTGTAGAACAATGCTTAATCTCAATAAAATTTTAATACGTTGTAATAACAAAATTTAAGAGTTAAGATTGCTCAGATAAGACTTTAATGAAATTAATGAATATGAAATTGTAAATATGTTCTATTTTTAATTAATTAAAAACCCGGCTATTTTGAGATGTTAATCTAAAAAATTCTAGAAAAATTTGCATAGGAGAATAATAGACTGAGTAGATGTAAAAGCTTCCAAAAATCTATTCTTTAATTGAGCTGTTTAGTGGGTTTTTTCAGTCTATTGAGCCAGTAGAGCCTTAGTCATTCTTTACTTTATCATTTGGATATTCATTGATCCAATCTTCAACTTGTCAAGATTATAATCCAGATGCTGTAACAAACCAAACCTCTTGCCAGCTATTTCATTAAAATTAATGATATTCATGAACAATTCAGGACATGCGATCAGTTTTTAAAAAAATGATCCAACCAAATTTTCCAAATTGTGTTTTTCAAGATGAAGGTCCAGGCACCTCTCCAAGATGAACTCTGTTCCCTGAATCAAACCTTCATCATTCAACATGTGAAAACCTAAATTCTTACAAAGATCACTTCTTAACGCCAATTTACAAAGAAGTCTCTCAACTGACCACTTGGACAACTACAATACTACCTTGTCAATAAAATGCAGGAAATGAAAAGCAACAAACATGAAGGACTTAGCAGTAATATAAACTTTTATATATCTTAAAATAAACCAGAGGCTCTTTTCAGTGTTTTTCTTTTGTAGATGCACACTATTTGTTTTTATTAACCATAACATTACATTTAAATGTAGTTTTCTTTATTTTATGCATCTATGAGTTAATATCATACATATCAGTCATGTATGAATGTTTTACTGTTCCTTTTAGAGTATGCTTTAATTTAGAATTTATGTTTAAAAAAATATAACTCTGAAAGAAATTATTTTCCTTGTATTGAAAGTTTTGACAGTTCTTAATGAAGTTTAATCATTATTGTAGAATAGTTTGATTTCTCTCCCCACTCTCTTAACAGATTTAAAACCTAAATATTTTTTTATTTTAAAAAAACAAGTCTAATATTTTAATCACTCCACAAAATCTTTTAAAGAAGATTATAATAATGTTTAAAATTAACATTTTCTTTTAATTAGCATTAATCAGTTTATTTTATATGTGTGATTTGCAAAAAACCTTTTACACTAATCCGAAATATGACATATAAAAGTATTCATTGACAAATCCATATGTGTAAACCACTGTTATTTTATAGGGCTTTCTTTTTTATTTCATTGGGGTAGCTAAGTATCTACCCTAACAATATTATTATTGTATTTCCACTAATGGCTCAGATTATCTACTGCATTCATGCAGTCTACTTACTCTGGCATGGCCTGGCTTTGATATAGTCAGCAAGGTTGATTTGTTTATTATTATCATCACATATTGGCAAATTCATCAGAGCCTCTGACTGCGACATTTTGGTCAAAGAGATGTTCCTTTAAACGAGGGCTACCAATCATTGAATTGTTGATTTGCTTGTTCTTTCATGGTAAACTTAGAAAGAGCTTATCAAGCCTCTCTGAAATGAAATAGCTCTTCTTATTTTATTTATAATTATTAGATGGATTAGATAGTGCCACACACACACAGGTCTTTATTGTCAGTGCATATATCAATAAACATCCAAGTAGATAAAAATTTGAATATTTCCATATTAAAAGTCATTCACACATATAATTATACATCCTATTTTATAAAAAAAACTATTGCTAAAAGAATATTAATTAAATTGGGGAATCAATGTAACTGTCAAGATTGTTAATAATGAACAACTCTGTTAAAACATCCAAAGATGACATATCTATTAAATTTTTGATTTCTTAATTTTTCTTTTAATTTTAATAAGCTTTACTATTAATATATATATACTAAATTTAATTTGGCTGATGTTTGTTTATTGTCTATCAATTGTTTAATAAGTATGAATCTCATACTCTGAGCTGAACTAGTGTCAGGTAATTTATTTTATATCAGGATGCTTATCATCATTAGTGAATATTTGGTCATCCCAAATAAGTTTATTAGGTGATGTGATGCACTGTAACTTCTACTTAAATGGAGTCAAGAATCTCTCAGCAACTATGCCAAGAGAAACCTGTTAGCCACTTTACCTTCCCTTTCCATTCCCGACCCTAAGTTTTCCCATAATCTGCTCCATCCCATTTCCACGACATAATTTTTGTCAACTCTATGGCCTTTATATCTAAATCCTCATCTTTTCCCAAACCCAGCATAAAAACCAATAACCCACATTCTGTATAATCACTTTGTTCATATTTATTCTTCCATAACTTCATTATTTGTACCATATCTGCTTTCAAGCATTTACATTCAATTAACAGAAGCCTAATATTTTCTATGCCTTCCTTACACAATTTGCAGACTAAATCACCTGTATTTTTCCATTTACATGTATATTCTCTTGTTGCTAAAGATCCCATTTGAGCCTTAAACAATAAACTACTTTCCTTTCTATTATCATAAATTGACTCGCATGCAATGTTCCATTTACTTCTATATATATTTAAACTCTTTTTACTCTCCATACTAGTTCTCCATCTCTCCAACTCCCTATTCTTTATTAATGCATCTATTCTTTCATCCCATTCCTTATCACAATAACACTCAACAATCCTTCTAATACAATCATCCCACCTTTTGTACAAGTATACTGATATAAATTCTTTATCCAAATCTTTTGCATACAGTATTACCTTTCTCTCCCATCTTGTTGCCTGTCCTTTTCTCATAGCCCAATTAAATACTATTTTGGCTATTCTTTTATTATCCATAAACTGCAATCTACCAAACATTTTCATTTTACTTTTTGCATCTCTCATATAAAAACCTGACCATCCCATTTCTCCTTGAATTGCCTCCTTTGCTGTCCACACATCTGCATCTAATGCATGTCTTCCTACTTCCTTTTGTACTTTTTCTAAGTAATCTAATACCCCTTTACTAACACATAATGTATCATTACCATATGTTAACCCTGCTACTGCAACTCCCTTCCATGCAATTCTAGCTACATCATATTTATTATATGAATACACTGTTAATTTCTTTCTCAATCCCTTTCTTTTCTTTGCTTCATTTATCAATTTTTTCTCCCATTCATCCAAGCAATTTTTCTGATTACTTAATATGATTCCCAAATAACTATATCTATTCTTTTTTATATCCCCCAATAAAAATTCTACATCTTATTTTTTAGGTGATGTGATGTACTGTGGCTTCTCCTTAAACGAAGTCAAGAATATCTGAGCAATTATGCCCAGATAAACCTGTTAGCCACTTAATTTTCCATTCCCCACTCTAAGTTTTCCCATATTCTGCTCCATCCCATTTCATTAAGTAGCCTAGTGGCGCCCTGGAGTGATGATGTTCTTAACACCAGTGTGAATCTGGTACAATATATACAGCTAACTTTTTTGATGGATAAGCTTTTTTTTTTTTTTTTGAAAATACAAAAAAAAAAAAAAAACTTCATTGCAAAACAGTTTTCAGCAGAATTCAAACAGTTCAAAATAAACATTACCAATCTGCTGCAGTATGATAATCTCTCAAGTTTAATTCAGTTTCTCTGATCCCCAGCCTCTCTTGGTCCATAACACATCAAAAATTTGTTTATTTCATCTATCTATCTCAAAGTTGATATATTTATAAGTCTTTTACAATTTTTCAGATCCAATTTAAAACAACTTTCTATGTATTTTCATATTCTCTAGCAATATGTCTATTCCAGTTTCCATTTCAGTCTATGTTAACTATTTGTTCTCTTACTCAAGTATTTTGATTTCAAAGACTTCTTCTTACTCCTATTACATTAAATGAGTGGTCAGACTCTGTAATGCTTCTTCTGTTAAATGTCCAATTTTCATATCTACAAGTAAAAGCTTTTATTTATTAAAACTCTTCCTTTTCAAACACAAAGGCATATTTCCTTTTAATATTAAATTATTTCTATTAAGTTTAATTATGTGATTACTTTCATTCATTATTTCCATCTGTATTAATAATGTGACCAATGTATTTAAAATGTTAACTTCTAATTTGTCATTACCAATATATTTTCATCTGAAAAAATCCATTTAACATTATTTTAGTTTTTTAACATTTATTTTTATTCCTACTTTTTTACTTTCATCTGGTAACTTTTGCAACATTTCCTGAAGCTCTAAAGCATTATTTACAAAAACAATCACATCATCTGTAAAAATTAAATAACTTAAATAATACCCATTTCCTTTTAACTTAATTTCCCATTTTGTCCATCAAATATATCTTGCAAAATTGATGTCAAAGTTTTGGAGCTATGGAATCACACTATCAAATAACCTTCTCAATGTTAATCTTCTTAGAATCACCATATAATCTAATTACTACTATTGTATATTATAATTATTATTGTGAATATGACAATACTCTGGCTGTATATCTTAATGTTGTAATGCTTTAATTATTCTAGAAACGCTTGAAGAATTGAATAACTTTTCATAAACTACAAATCCAAAATATAACACAACTCACATTCATTGAACTTTTCTATAACTTCTCTTTTGTGCTCAAACTATTTTTAAACAATGCTAATTCTTTTGCTTGGATAGAATCCAAAGTTTGCTGAAGATGACTTGTAATTATCTTGGTAAAAATATTGCATAGACCTTATATAAAACTTATGAATCTATAAGGTCTAATATTTTCTTTATCATCTTAAATAAGCATTTATTTTTATAGTGTGATGCTTTATAAATTGTAATACATTAAAGATCAGCCTTTTCAAGCTATTGTACATGCATACGAGTGTTAATAATAAATGGATTCATTTTATTCTTTCATAAATACTATATCTTGTGTTGGGAATGAAAGTATTCATTTATTATTAACTCGTAAAAAGCGCATGCACAATAGCTTGAAAAGGCTGATCTTTAATTGATCATCTTAATTAAATGTAAATATTGCTATTGATATGTTTCAATCTTCTGGTGCATCTTTATCATTTGGATATTTGATATATAACTTTGCCAACTATTTTTCCTTGTCTCCATCTATTCTTTGAAGATATCAATTAGAATTCTATTATATTTCTTATTACATATCTCATTTCTTCATTTGAAATGCAGAGTAATTCAGAAGTTATAATAATGATAGAGAATATTTTGTGTTGCTGTTTATTACCATATCATTCTATAGTGTAACAGTAGTTGGATTCGAATATGGTTACCAAAGGAAGTAAAAGGCACTAAGGATTACAAAAGAGTGTTTATTGCGGTTGTTATTAGGGAATGAATTAATAGATGCGACAAAGTTTATAGATATACATTCGAACCGTTACAAAAGAGTGTGAGTGAAATACATTAACCATTTAAAGGCATGAATGTATACATATATATTTATTACACGTGTTGTTATGATGTTGTGTAGAATTAATTACTAACAGATAGATTTGTATGTGAAGATGAAGAGAAGCGGTTATGTGCAGAGTTGTAATTCTATATTTTTGTTTTATATATTTTTGTTGTTTATTACCGTAAGTTATAGTTATTGAAATAATGTCATTTAGTGCATATTTCTTAATGAAAGCAAATTAAAAATAAAGCTACAGAGAGTAATAAAAGGAGTTGCAAGTTGTGCCATGGGTGATTTCTGTTAATGACGCTTGTCGAAATTCCGAGAATTGGCCACTAAGTATTTTGGAACAATGGAAACCTGATCATGCTAAAAGCAATGGTCATCGGCGTATAGATAAAAAAAAAAGCGAGGTGAAAGAGAGTTAAAAGAACTATATGTATAATTTTTTGATTTCGGAGTGATTCGGAAAAGTGACCGTTATAGAAAAAAAAGTGTAGAAAGTAAATTTCATAAAGTGATTTTATTAATTAATAAAAATTAATAAGAATGGACTACATCGAAATGTTGGGGTAAAAGAATCATGTGGATTCGTTAAACCGGCCAGTTATAGCTGTTTGTGACCTGCCTACCTTGATGATCTTTGTCTATGGAGATTTTGCCGTCTATTTCAAGCAAGTAAAGTGATCGCGGAGCTCCAAACAACAAGAACTTTCATGCCTTCAATTTTAGAATCATCTACCTAACACCTCTAGGATGGATTATCATATGTGTAAACATTATGGAATCTGTCATCATCTTTCAGACCGACAACTCTCGCTAAAACAATTGCCATTGTAATACTGTAAGCTTACAGATTATCAGCCTTAAACACCCGAATGTTAGCCATCAAGGGAGGTAAATATGACTTTCTCTCTATCTATTGAATGAACATATAATAATTTGGTAATAAATTAAGAAATATGTTCTTTGTCCCAACTTAAAGAAAGAATTATAGAAATAGATTAAATTATTTATTAAATACAACCCTGACGCATAGTTGCACTCTTTCGTGAATGTGTATACTGATATTATATATATGTATCGGAATGACTGGGTCATATGATTGAGTTATTAGTATATAGGTATATTAATAAATATTAGAATTTTAAGCTATAACTTGTGTATTTATTTGAATTACGAGATTCTTATAATTTCTGGGTTATTATTTATAAAAGCTTACTGATATTCATGAGCGTATATCTCCAAAAGAAATAAAATAAGATTCGTAGGGGAGAATTACAAAAGTATATAAATGACGTTCTTTGTAAAATAACCTTGGCTTCATTTTCCCGATAGACATTGTCTCCCAGACTTTGAGACTGAGCTAGTCTGGATAATGCATCCAAAAAGGATCCACTGGACCTTTTCTTTTGTTTTCAAGGGGTATAATTCTTATCAATTGGTAAGATTGGCACTTAAGATCGGACTTGTTCGGTGCTCATAAATATATCTACTCGAAACATGGGTTAATAACCTGTTCTCACTTAAATTATTAGAATAGGATCACGGATAGACTGATAAAATAGATATAAAAAAATTCCATACATTTTAAGATGTTAGCTCTGGTTTTTTTTAGTAAAAATTGCATTTTTTTTTTCATCTTATTTCAGAAACAAATTTACTTCCAGAATTGTTTTACACTTTAGTTTAGATGTATTTATTTTTTTCTATAGCTTTCTATGCCCATTCACTATTACATTTTCTTATAATGTTAACTCTTTTCTGTGCCATTTTACTAAACTCTAGATATTCAATTCTTCTAAAGAAACATTTTAAAAATTGTTTATATCCCTTCTTTTCTCCATACATTATCTTGTCTCAGTATAAAATCTACTAATTAATTGTTGGTTTTTGTTCAAGCTATCTTTTTTGCAGTTCTTTCAATTTCATTTAAGTCTGAATCATCTTCAAAATCTGTTACTATTTGTAAACATTTACAAGTTCCAATTTAAATTTATTGAAGTATTTCTGAAGTTTTTGGAATATCAACAATTACTACTGTTTTTCTTAATAATTTTCATCTCCAGTTTTGCCATAACATCTATCTTACATCTCTTTAATCTACAATTAAGAACATTATAATCCTAAAATACATAATGTTTTACAATCTTATTCACCTTAAAAATTATACATTAGCAAATAATAATAATTTGCAGTAAGCAATAAATATTTAAATTGTTACAATAATTTATTCAATACTTATAAAAAATTCATTTGAAAGATATTAGAAAAAAAAAAATACTAAAATAAAAATAATAAAAACCAATTTAAATGATGCACAGAAATTTGTGTGCTCGTTGTTCCAGCAACAAAAAGAGTATTAAAAAAAACAACTTTCTTTTATATGACCAATAAAACAGACTAAGTTTAAATATTTCTATTTATCATCATACTAATAGTAAAGTATATAATTAAATCATAAATAAATAGCAATATTTCTACAAATTTCACATTAATTTTTAAAAATGTAAATTATAGACAAAATCAGTCTAAAAAAATAATAAACTGAAATACATAATAAAAAATGGCTTTTTTTTAATTGTATTTATTGTGGCAATCACCACAATAAATAAAGTAAAAGCTGTTTTAACTCTATTTCTCGAATCCAAAAAAATTGTTAAGATTACATAGAGCAACCAAACTTTCATTTATTATTAATAAAAAGACAAAAAAATTGCTACGGTAATTCTTAATACCCTTCCTTTTTCAGCCAATCACAACTTCCTGCACTATATTATTCTTTCTCTTGACTTTTCTTCTAAATGTAAATACTTTTGAATAAAATCTGAGTTTAATCATAATTAACCTTTTAACCGCTAATTATATTATTGGTTGTATGAGGTAAAAATCAAATCTTTTAATTGGCCAACTCACAAACTGAAGACAAAGCCTATTGTTAAAACATATTCGCCTATAAT